>PUDQ02000135.1:0-26615 GCA_002964805.2 Trametes villosa | reverse complement strand
GTCTGCATTATCCCATACCAGCACTGTCCGCGTGCACGTACTAATATTACGTTCCAAGGGTGTATACATCGCTACAAATCCTCGTAGTGTTTCTATACCAGAGGTGTAATGTACATTCATTGTGCGTGCTACCTGGCGGACCTGCCCCAGCCCTCCTTGCCTCCCCGCGCCGATCCTAGTACCCGGATTCCGAGAAGCTGAGATGCCGTCTACTCAGCACGGTCCCTGCTGTCTGCGCACTTTGCGCGGCACCCCGCTCTGCCTGCATTGCAGAAACGCTCCGCCCGCCGATACGGTGTGCAACCCGCCGGAACGGTGCCTGCGCCCATTCAAGATGAGGGTTGCCCCTGGGCACTCGCCTAGTACCGAGCGCCCACTATACGAAGCGAAGTCACATCATCGTCTCCTCGGAGACGACGTCGTGAAACACTCCGGAACTCGTAAGTGGTGCTATTGTTCCTTCCGTGGGGCGTCCGTGCGCACCCTTTCCCGCTGACCCCGTATCCCACAGCGATCCGTGTCGTGCGCTGGTTGGCCTGCCACAGCGCGGGCTCTGTCATCCGCCGCACGGGCTCCGGGTAGCCCTGTGCCCATCTCGTAACACCCCAGGCCCCGACGCCGGACGTACCTTCCGAATGGCTGGGCAACGAACACTAAGACGTTGCGCACGGACACCGCACGGACCACAGTCCGAGAGGAGGGAGCGGACGGCCCTAAATCGTCGGGGGTATAAGTACGAGAAGGGTAGGATGTGATCGCGCCTACCGCCACCTCCGCCTTCTCCCGCCTGCTCTGCTCTCTCCCTACCTTCGCGTCGGGGGCTGGACCCCACGTACCACCGACCTCCGAGCACACCGGGTACGTCAGGAACTCGACAGCATCCATGATTTGCTGCTGACCGATACCTTCGCAGATGACCTCGTCCGCGACGCGCCTCCGGGGCGTACAGTGCGCCATGCAGGCCGCACTACGACGTGCGAGGACGCGAGCTGCATGCCGCAATCGGTATGACACGGTAAGTACATGGACGTCCTCCTCATGTGTAGGTACTGTAGCTAATTCACATTTGGTAGCATTCTACGAGGGCGCGGCTCATTGTGCGGACCGAGTCCGTTCTACCTTGAGAACTCGGGAGGTCGCGCACATACGGTGCGGCCACGCTACTCGGTGCGGCGACCCCACTGACCTCCATTCTTCATACTTGCTCCCTGGCGGAACCGACGACGACGGCGTCGCGAGCGTGAGCAGCGCTCCGCGCTAACGTGCGGCACCCCGCCATTGCGCGTGCAGCGGACGAGCACCCAGCTTGCACTTGGTGCACCGCGCGGACACGGAGGGGCACGCGGTCGTCTTATTCGGCACGCCGCGAAGAGCCCAACAGAGAAGACACGACGCGGCGCGCGTGCTGCGCCCCGAGCCGTCTTGTGACATCCCGGTGAGTCGCATTGCTGTCCTCGAACAAGGATACATGCGTAACTACCTCGCGCAGCCATTCCCAGCGCGCGTCCGCTCAATCCCCGGCTTATACGCCGTACTGTGCGTCCGTGCGCGATCACGCAGGCTTGCAGTAGGTCCTCCCGTAACGGCCTCCCGTGCGTTTCCCAAAGACTAATCACAGGGCTTGCATCTCGAACAGGAGACGTCGCCGTTAGCACAAGAGCCGAGCGCCGCGGGGAGCGGCACAGCGCGTGCTCGGCTCGGAGTAGCTGGGCGAGTAGACCGGCTCGGTGGCGTGCAGCGGCGGCGTGGCAGTACCGAGGGTGGGGCCACGGACTTGTGGGCAGGCAGGTTTCGTATGTCCGTAGATACCATGTCCGCCACTCAGGCGCAGACCGACGGGGGCACACGCAGAGGGGCCCGGGGTAGGGGCAGTGAATGTTGCCCCCGCGCACGCAGGCGGCGGCGCGAGTTCTATCCGCCAAGCGGTCCCGCCGCTGTACATCATGCTACTAACTACACAGCAGGCCCGCCCGCGCCCCCTCCTGGGGACCGTACCGTCGCCGGGGCTCCTGCGCCTGGAGTGTGGGTTGCCGGCGGGGGCGTTCGTCACGCAGCCCCACGCCCACTTGTTGCGGAGCCGACGGGCGGGGCGAGACCGGGGCACAGGTGCCCACGGCTGCCGTGGCTCATACGTGCGGGACGGACAGGCAGGGGGCGCAGGGACGCCCACAGCGGGCAAGGTACGCGAACTGCGCTGTCGGGAGGGTGAGTGTCGGGCGGCCGGGAGACTCGTATGCCGCGTACCTTGCGATCGCCCGCGGAGAACGCGCCGTCGTCGGCAATGTGGGCGGTGCGCCTCCCGCCTCTGTCCCACCTGGAGGTCGACGCTCTGCGCCGGGGGCCACGGTACAGTACTCGGCCGGGTCCGGGCTGCGCACCCCGCGCGAAATTTCGGCCTCTCCCCACGCGCTCGAGAGCGGCGGGAATCGATGAGGGGCGTCGAGGGGCGTCGTTGTGCCAAACGGCGCCGCGGGAGACCGCGACGGTGTCTCGCGGCGCGCGTTTCGGTGGCGGCGCCGGGGAGGCCCTCCGGAGTCGACGCGGATTTTCCCGCTCCGGATCGCCGCCAAGCTTGCTGTGAGCGTGCGCCGCGGGGCGGTCGTTGCGGGATTCGTGGTTGCCGCGCATTCCGGCAGAGGGGTGGGGGTCGAAACCGAGATCTTGTTGGGGCTCGGGCTGAGTTCCCGGGCACGGTACGACGCGAGCGGTGTGCACGACGGCTCCGTCCGCGTAGAGGGGGCGTCGTGCGCGCATCTCGAGCGTTTCCGAAGTGTTCGGGCTGGCTGGGCCGGCCCCGGGGATGTTCGCGTGTTCGACCTCCCCGCGGGCTGGACAAGAAGTCAGATATTGACACTCGTCAGAACCGCTCGAAACAAGCGGAGAACAGTCGAGGACTTACCGGAGAGCGTTCGTACCAAATGACGCCGCGGGAGGTTGCGAGCACGGCCGGCGGCGCGTGGTTCGGTGCTCGCAACCGGCTTGCACCCATGAAACGAGCCGGAGTCATCAAGATTTTTTCTCGTCCGTTCGCCGCGTAAATTGCAGCGCGCACGCTCCTCGGTGCGTACGTGCCGGGGATCGTGTTCGTGTGGCGTTCAGGGTGAGTGGCGAAGGTCCAGGCCGCGTTCGGGGGGGCCCGAACCCAGTGTCCGCGACGCGTAGCGACACGAGCACTGCGTTTGGCGCAGCCGTATTTGCGCGAGGGACGTTGCACATGCCTCGCCTACACTTCGCAAGCGTTTCGGCGGCGCGTTTCGGAGGCGGGCGTGTTCGCGTGTTCGACCTCCCTGCGGGCTGGTCGAAAAGTCAGACATTCAAACTCGTCGGATCCGCTCGAAGCGAGCGGGGGACGGTAGAGTACTTACAGGACAGCGTTCGTGGTGAGTGGCGCCGCGGGAGGTGGTGAGCACGGCCGCCGGCGCGTGTTTCGGTGTTCGCCACCGGCTCGCACCCATGAAACGAGCCAAAGTGACCGGATTTTTTTCTCGTCCGTTCGCCGCGAAACTCGCAGGGGAGACGCTTCTCGGTGCGGTCGTGCCGGGAATCGTGTTCGTGTGGCGTTGCAGGCGAGCGGTGGAGGTCCAGGCCGCGTTCGTGGGGGCTCGAGCACAGTGCCCGCGCCGCGTAGCGACGCGAACATTGCATTCGGCACAACCGTACGTGCTCGAGGGAGGTTGCACATGCCTTCCCGACGTTTCCCGAGCGTTCGGGCGGCCCGAGACGGCGGTGGAGAGGTTCGCTTCGTCGGCGTCCTCTGGGGTCGAACAAGAACTGTGAAATTTAAACTCGTCACATCCGCGCGAAACACGCGGAGAACGATAGAGTACATACAGGAGACCGTGCGCACGGAGTGGCGCGGCGGGAGAGTGCGAGCACGTCCCGTGGCGCGCTTTTCGGCGGGCGCGCCCGGCGTGCACCCATGAAACGAGCCGGAATCGCCGGAATACTTTCTCGTCCGTTCGCCGCGAAACTCGCAGGGTGCACGCCCCTGAGTGCGGTCGTGCCGGGGATCAAGTTTGTACGGCGTTCCAGGCGGGTGGCGGGGCTCGAGGTCACGTTCGTGGGCGGCTCGAACCCAGTGCCCGCGCCGCGTAGCGACGCGATCAGTGCGTTCGGCGCAACCGTACGTGCTCGAGGGAGATTACACGTGCCTTCCCGACGTTTCCCAAGCGTTTGGGCGGCCTGAAACGGCGGCGGAGAGGTTCGCGTCGTCGGCGTCCTCTGGGGTCGGACGAAAACTGCGAAATTCAAACTCATCAGATCCGCGCGAAACACGCGGGGAGCGATAGCGTACATACAGGAGACCGTTCGCGCGGAGTGGCGCGGCGGGAGAGTGCGAGCTCGTCCCGCGGCGCGGATTTCGGCGGGCGCCCGCGGCGTGCACCCATGAAACCGCCGAAAGTCAGCGCAGGTTTTTCGCGGCGGATCGCTGCGAAACTCGCAGCGCAGACGCCCCCTGGTGCACTCGTCCCGGGAACCGCGTTTGCGAGCGGTCCCGGGCGCGGGACGGAGGCTGGGATCGAGTTCTCCTCGCCCCGGCGCCGCCCTTGTCCGCAACGCTCACGGCCGCGGCGCCGTCCTACACAGGCCAAGTGTACGTGAACACACCGGTACATCTCGCCACGCGCATCGTATTGCGGTTCTAGCCGTTAATGGCCCGCGAAACGCAGGCCCTGGCCATCCGCCTCGACCGGCCGCGCGGGACGTCTATGTACATGGGTTCCGCCACACTCGCATCGCCTCCCAGCACCCCACCAGCCGCGGCGATGTGGTACGTGCCTCCGTCCGGACTCCGACGAGTGCAGCACACTCACATGCTCCTCTCCGCAGGCCCGGAACGTGCGCGCGCCGAAACACGGCACCGCGTACGCACCGTCTCAGCGCCGCCGACGCGCGCACCGTCCTGCTCGCCGCGTCGCGGCGGCGGACTTTCGTGCAGGGCGAGGGAATCGAGAGGGGGACGGGATGGGGCTGGGACATGATCGTCTGTACCTAGTAACTACTCACATACCGCGGCGAGGCCGCGAATGGCGGCGCGCGCTCGGGGAGGCTGCGACGGCACGGCCGTTGCGGCGGGTAGCCGGCCGCGTGGCGCTCTGGCAGGCACCCGCCTGGTGCTCGGAGACGGGGGGCGGCCGGCGCACCTCACGCGGCTCCTGGTCTGGCCGAGGAGGCGAGACGATGGCGGAGCGCGGAGGGCGGCGGGCGACGTGCGGCGCCGCCGAGAGGCCTGCGGGCGCGTCTCCGGCCGGGCTGCGTGCAGGCGAGCGGGTCGCGTGCGCTGACGAGGGGCGCGCGGATTCGGGGGGCGTCTCGGACGCGAGACGCACGGTCGGCGTCGGTGCCCGGGGTGCAGCGCCCGAGCTCGCCGAGTGTGCTACGAGACGGCCGTGTGAGCGAGGGAGAGGCGGAGACGAGTGGCGGGCGCACACCTCCACGGATCCGCCCATGAAATGCCCCCATGGGACGCTCTACGCGACCCTCTCCGACTGCGCTCAAACTTCTCGTGCACGCCGAGGGGTGTTCGGCGTGCCGATTCGTCTCGTCTGCCGCGCGCGAAACGGCGTGTGGCGGGATGCAGAGCCGGGGCGAGGTGAGGCGGGCGGGCGCTTAGCGAAACGCAAGCGGGGCGATGTTGGGGGCCGAAGAAAATGTGGTCGGCGCGTTCTCGAAATGGGTTTGTTTGGTCGATAGAATGCAGCACACATGGAATATCTGTATACGAGAGTGTGAATACGAGAAACGCGGGCGCTACGTACGAATTTGTGGTGAACGAGGGCGAAAATCGCTGAAAGCGATGGGTTCCCGGCGTACTACCGGCACGGTTTCTGCGTGCGTGACGGCCCTAAGTTGGAGGCATTAGACGAGGACGAAAACAAGCGATAAGCACGCACCTTGAGCGCACGACGTGCGGTTAGGTCTTGGACCGCAGGGTTCTCCGTCCATAGCTCGCCCTAGCGGGACTTGCTCCACGCCGGAACGACGTCGGCCGGTGGGGATGCACGGCCCCGTATTGCGTGCGAGATACGGCGCGGCGGCGCGGCAGTATGCGCGTGCTACGAATATATTTTGGCCAAAATTGCGAAACTTTCTGTGCACCGCGGACAGGATGAGCAGCGTACATTGGCAGAAAATAAGATATACGCACTTTACGGCCGAGTTCTTGCACGATCCGCGCGTGCGCGGTGTCGTTCGGGAGGGGGCGCACACTGGGCGTCGATGTATGCGCTCCGCGGGGGTGTCTGTTGCGGAGGAGGACGGGAAACAGCGGCGGAAGGGCGCGGAGAGCAGCCAGGGCGGGACGCGGAGAGCATTCGAGCGGGAGGAAGCCGCGCCAAAGGGCGACTCAAGACGCGGCGAGAGCGCAGCGAGGGTCTGTGTCGAGAGAGACGAGGGCGGGCCATGGGCGGACGACGAGACGAAGAGAGCGCTGGCCCCAGGCGGGGGACGGGCGTGAACGGGCGCCTGCACGGGGCGCGATCGAGCAGCACGCTCATCCAAGGCGGCCGTCTGCTCCTATGTATGCAGGTCAAGAGACTGAGAATTATGTGGAGGCGGCGGAGAGGACTGGGCACGGGCGCCTGTGCGTGGACGGAGAGAGTTGGCCGCGGGAGTGCGCTCGGCGAGATCGGCGACCCACGCCTGCATCTCATAACCCCACCTAAGGCAGGTCCCAGACGGGTCTATCAGACGCCTTCGTTGTAGATGGGAAAGGACTCAAAAAGACCCCTCAGCGTGAACGATATTTGACCCCATCTATAAATAAACCATCTCAAACTCCCAGGGAGATCTTGAATGAAGGCGAAGGGGTCAGCACGATGGTTGTTGCAGAGGGTGGAACTCCGGACGATGGTCGTCGTGAGGGACAAATCAAACACGCGTCAACACAGTGACCAAATCGGGACCCGGGTCTTAGGTAGATAAGCGCCAGGTAGCAGACCGTAGCACTAGCTGGCGAGTGTCCTCCTCTACACAGTACATATTCTCTCCTACACGCAATGGACGATCATGAAATACCTACAGCTCTCTCCCCTCCCGCTACACCTAAGCAACGCGATCCCCAGCGCTCCCAGCAGCCGGTAGGCAAACACTTTGCAACCCCGCGGAAGACACGCGCTTCTCGAAAGGATGCGGCTGTTGTCGAGCGACCCGATCTTGCACTACGTTCTCAGATTCTCCAGAATGAGTTGGACACGCTTATGCAGGCGAAATCCACTAGAGGCGACGCGTCCAGCCACGAACTCCCGCAGGATGTTGAGATGACCCCCGCGTCTGGGGCGAGCGACGACGATCCCGACGCCGTCATGGAAGACTCTGCCCATGACGCTTCGGCAAACGTTCCCAAGGGCACCACCTTCGAGGAACATCCCGGCCGTTCAGCTCGCCCCCGCACCTTGGACGCTCTATCGTCCCTACACTCTGCGTGGCTGAACCTGATCCCTGAGCTCTTGGGCGACTATCTTGGGTACCTTCGGGCAGCGCATGGTCGTACGACGGCATCGTCTCCAAACTGGGCCTACCATTGCCCAAGCTCGACATGTCTCTTAGACGCATGCACTGTGAATTGTCTACATCTTGATCGTATGTCCCGGTTCCTCATTGAGATACGTGTGGTCTCACAAAACTGATCAACCGGCGACGCTGTAGGTCTCGTAACGGCGCAGGTGGTATCATGCAAATGTACCCCCGTCGCTCGCGTCCTAGTCCGAAATGGCTTGTTCCCGACCTCTCCTACAGCCCCTCGTGTAGCGGTGTCTATAGACTTGCTCGATATCTACTTCGCTCTCTTCGAACGCTCCGCGGATGCTATCTCCGCCCTGGCAGGCGCCTTGAAGACGTTCTACCAGCGACGAGGATTCTTGGTACTCAGTGACAAGGTGCGTTCTAAAATTTCGCGCGGAAGCAAAGGCTCATACTCTACTCGCAGGGCGAGCCAGTGCAGGATCCCTTCCGCCGCGGAATCAGCAATGCAGTGCAGTGGTATGACCACCTCCATAGGCACTATGCGTCTCTTATCGACGACGCCACGGACGAGTGCTTGAAGCTGGTCGATAATGCTCACGACGAGTTGCAATCACGAGGAGAGCAGCAGAGTGCGTCTACTACCCCGGAGACCTCGACCCAACAGACCCACGTCCTGACCGGAGACCTGGGTACAGTTTTCGGCTTTGCATGTCTGCGATTGCTTGTGATCTGATATGCAAAACACAGGCGAGGCTCCCGCAGAGCGAGCTCACATTCAGGCCCCAGTTTCGACCGGCTCGAAGCAGCTGCTAGCCGCTCGTTCTGACCATCACCCGGACGGACCTCTGCACGAAAGTCCCGCCAATCCTCCATACAGCCGTCTGCACGAACATCCTAGCGATCGGTTGCACAAAGCTCCGCTCGACCAATCGCGCGAACATCCACTCGACCAACCGCGCGGACGTCCACTCGACCAATCACGCGAACGTCCACCAGATCGGTCACGCGAACGTCAGCACGACCGCTCACGCGAACGTCAGCACGACCGTTCACGCGATCGCTCTGACGACTGCTCGTACGAACGATCGGCCGATCAAGGTCGCCTCCATGCGGATAGTACCCGAAACCTGCCTCCTAGTCTCCCCCCTCAGACAGGACCCGATTCGCCCAAGAAGCTACAGCCTGGGCGGTGCCATCGTCTCCTGCAGAAACGTTGCCCTGCATGCTTCGGGGGAACCCGGTTTGGGCGGGATTTTCAGCAGTACGCTCAACATGGTGTTCAGTATTGACTATACAACTAACTCCATCCCTGACTTCACAGTGAAGGAGGAGACGTTCACGTAGCGATGGACGCCACTTTCAGTCAGAGACATAACGTGTCCGCGGGTGATAGCGCATGGCACTACGAGCCGGAATATTTCATTCCCAAAGCGCAGGTAGACGCTGTCGGCGAGCGTATAGCGGCTGCGCGCAAGAAGGCTCCAAGGAAGTTCTCGAGCCCCGTTCCCGAAGCTGCGCTAGACGAATGTGAGAAGTCGTTCGAGGCCGCGGACGAGAAGAAGGAGAAGTCACACGGAAAGAAATTCGACGACACCGGCCTCATGGCCTTGGTATGCCGCCACGACGTCGTGCTGTTTCTGGCCAACGTCGACACTCCCGGAGAGCAGCAGAAGTACGCGATCGCTCTCCTAGAGCATCTATACACACTTCTTCCGAGCTCAGCGACTGTTGCCGCATTCTACGACATCGGGTGTGTCCTCGACCGCAGCGTCCACACGGTACGTTCCAGGGGTTTATATGTAGTCGTGCGAGTCATCACTGAAAGTATCTTCGACAAATTAGTACGATATCCTTCCATCGGATATTGTAAGCAGACTCGTATTTGCAACCTCGGTGATGCACGCGTACGGCCATCAGTGGGCGTGCCAACTCGTGTACAATCCGCGGCTTCGAGAGGGCTTGGGGATGTCTGAAGGCGAGGGAACAGAGAGGGTTTGGTCCAAATTTCGTAAACTGATCGGCATCACAAGAACGTCGGGGGTGAGTACTAGCTACGCTTCGATGCTACATCTGGTACTGCATAGAGCACTGACGTCCAGTGGCGTGGTAGAGATCTCGAAGGATATGGCTCATCGACCGACATGCCGGCTTCGTCAACGAGCATACGCGGGAACAACTCGGATCATGGATCCGTTCTCGTCTCAAAAACGGCGTAGAAGCACGCATATCTGAGGCTGAGAAAGAGCTTTGCAGCTCTGGAGTCGCCGTCACAGATCTCCGCAAACAATGGGAGCTACAGCAGGCTGCGCAGCTGTCTGTGAGGAGACGTGAGTAGTGTTGACCATAGCGCCCACTTCTGGTCTTACGATGCAGGGACTTCTTCAGATGCACCGGCTCGTCTCAAGAAGGAGCTCGACGCGGTACTAAACCTTCAAGCCGAGCTAGATACTATCGAACAGCATTTCGCAGTTGTACAAGAGTCGATCAAGGTCGGCGGAGGCAGCACTGTCGCTGATGAGTTCCTTCGAAGCCTCAGGAAGTCGCATTCGGACACGGTAGATAAGGTAGAACGGTTATACGCGTCGCTCAACGTAACCGAGGGCTTCCCAGAGCTGAAGGAAATGCCGCTTGAGTTCGTGCGCACTCTCCTAATGGCGCGGGATCTCAAGATCAACATTCGCAAGCGGGCCATCGGGAGTTTCTTTGAGTGGGACAAGCTTGATCGGGCAGCAGGCGGGAAAGACCAGCCATTAGGTGCGTACACTGATCATGATCGGCTGGTCCACCAGTCAGGTTTGGTTCATCTAGATGACACGGCTTGGGATACAGGTACCAAGTTGCATCAGCAGACCCGTAAGGCAATCTCCAAGCGCACTCCAGCTCTCGTAGTCGCAATCCGCAAGTTCAACAAATATTGCGAAACTCTCCAGGAGCTTTGCGACCCTTCCTGGAACATCCCCATCCCCAAACCTCTCCCGACCGAACTTGGCGCTCTTCGTGACGATTCCAGTCTCCTCACCGATGTATGGATCTCCTCGCCAACGCCAGCAGGGGAAGCCGTCCCACAATGGCTTCAAGATGTCAATGTCAGGCGCGGAATCCGTGCCATGCTGACCAAGGATCGATGCGTGGAAGAACGCCGTCGCTTGGGCGCCGAAGCGGATAACCTATGCCGCTGGTATGGTCGAGAGCTCGCTGCCGTTGAGCTCGCGCTCCGCATGCCGAAGTGTGAGCCGATTCTTGAGACTCGACTGCGATTCCGACTGATACCTCTACGAGTGTAGTCGTGCCCATCTCGTTCTTCCTTCAGCAAAAAAAGGACGAGCTGCTCCTGTTGCAATCCCGGTGGCGAACACCTCTCGTCTCGGAGTTACGCTTCAATACCCAAACAAGCGAAGCAAAGAGCATCGCCCAGAGAATATCAGGCGTCCTGGATGCGCCACCGCCGACTACGTGGATTAGACTCCCTTTCATGGAGGACTCGGAAGATGCCGCCGGTGATGGCATGCCGGATGCTGAAGAGCCCGTTCAATGTGACGTCCTTCTCGTGCATGATACGTTGGACGAGCTAGTGTTCGAGGACGAGGGTGAAGACACGAAGAATCCGACTACTTCGCCCCTTGACCTCAGCACGGCGATGCCTCTGATCGAGCGCACTTTCGGCATAGAGCCCACACATCCAGTAAGTCCACCGCTGAGTAGGCGGAGTATAGCGTGCACTCACATTCCTGTACCATGTGCCGCAGCACCGTCGATTCCTCAGTGACGATTCTCCGCTTTCGGACGTCTCAGACGAAGTTGACGAGGCTCGTCTACTCGATCAGACGACGGTCATCATCCCTGCCACTTCCACCCATCCCCGAGCCATTCTACCGCCTCAGGATCTCCGGAGACTGATGAGCCCTCGGGCATGGCTTAGCGATGACTGCATCAACAGCGGTGCGCAAGCACTACTCCGTCACTTCGGCAGCTCGGCTACGCGCGGTGGGGATCCCGCCATGCTCTCAACGCGCCTTTTCACCATGCACTGCAAAGAGGTGGACGACGAAGCCGTTTGGAGGGACTGTGGGCTCAGCCAATTCTGGGAGAAAGATGTCTGGATTCTCCCTATCCACCGTTCTGTTCCCGACCCTCACTGGACGCTCGCGGTTGTATACTTGAAGAAACGCCGCATTGCTTACTTCGACAGCCTCGCAGTTCGCGACGGTGACTCATGGGAACTGGATACTCAGGCGAGAGTTTCGACGTACCTCTACAGATATGGATCTCGAACTGATAACCCTTTCGCATGACTCGATAGTGTGTATATAGCCTCATCTTCAAGCTGCACCGGCTTGCGCAAGAGCACGGACGGCACCGATCTTCACTGACTGCGGCAGTTGAGTCTTTGGCGTGGTATGGTTACCCGCTTGCCGTACGTCCGCCGACCCGATGCGTCGATAGTACTGCTTGAGTTAACTCTTTGTTTTGCCATCCTGCAGGAATCGCCACTGCAGCGGAACGGATATGATTGCGGGGTTTGGGTACTAGCATGCATCGCGGCCCTTCTCCGGGGCTACCACTCAGTCGGCGAGCTGAAGAGCGAGCAGATAGCAGGTTTTCGGAGGAGACTTGTAAACCTAATGTTTTCGATGTCTGAGTGAACGTAATTGTACCATTCTTGTTGGCAGAGCGAAAGAACGACGCCCTGCCGGATGCTCATCATGCTCATCCGGCAAGCTGCTCAGGAGGCGTTCATGTAGCCTAGGTATAACTTTGCCTAATGTTCCTGTAGTACGTGTTACAACTACGCTTGAGATCGCTGCTACTCATTTTCCAGCACACAATCCGTCGCGGCGCAACATGTCTGCATACAGGTACTGCTACTACAGCAACAGCCGCACAAATTACGTCGTTGCGCTGCCCCGTGCGGCCGCCCCCGCGCCATTCGCCCGGCCTCGCCGTCAGTGTCGTGCATGCTGCCGTCGACGCCCTCAGCCGCGCCGCGGTCCCGCGCCCTCTTTTGGTGGTACCGTGACCCGTCTTTGCCCCGCCCTTTGTTGCCGCCATCCATGTTGCGCTCATCGCCACTAGGTCAACCAGTGCTCTCGCGCCCGCACCCGCACCCTGGTCCCTCACGCCTGCACCGCCTTTGTTACGCATGCCGCATCACCGCGGCCATGCACACCCGCGCCCGCACCGCTGCTGTCATCCACGCAGTTCACGTCACCACAGTGAGTGGCGCATTTTCCAAGGCATCGCCCGCGCTCCAATCCACGTCACCCTCAGGCTTGCTGCCACACTGCAACTTCCCCGCGTGTGCCACCTCTACACGCCGCCATCCTTCCTCGCTGTAACAGAACTACAGTAAGATGTCTGACTCTTGCTGCTGCTTACTGCGGCTCGTAGGCCCGGTTATCCTTGTCCTCTCCGGCGATCTCCAGCTCGATCAGCTGCACTTCGTCGCCCTAGGTCGGCGCCAGAAAGGTGCATTCTAGCACCACGTTCGGTGGACTGGTTTGCATGCAGGTGAGAAACGACTAGGTTAGGCCGTCAAGGAGGGAAGAACAGAATGTACTCCGGTGAGGCAAGAAAGCGATAGAGAGAGAATGCATGATAGCTCGCAGCAAGTCACGATCTCAAGCTCTCAGCGCTAGTTTGGCGCTTCGTGACGAGTGTCACACAAACTCAGCAGACATTGGTTACCCTGAATTATCGGGCGCGGCTGGTGCCACTGAGATTGGTAAACTTGGGCTTATATGCGATAGTATATCCTGAAAGTATGTACAAAATATGTGACTAGCCATCAGTCGCCAAACTTTAATGTCGTTGAAAGCCGTCCCTTATGTGACACATGTCACAGGCTTTACGAGCGCTTCAGCGTCTAGTCTCAGCGCTCGGCGCTCGGCGCTCAACCACTCAGCGCTGATTTCGTCGAGAGGGTCCGTTGTTCACTCAATCCGGACCCCATTGTCATTCGAACAGAATTGTCCCCTCGGACTGCGTTCAGCTGTCTCTTGTACGTATCTGAGTCCCAGGTAACTGTCTTACTTTGACCCGCCTACTCTGGTAAGTCCTTAATGTCACTGAGGTTCCCTTGACACGTTCACTTTGATGAAGCCTCTAGGAAGCTGTGGTTCCGGCCAGTATTTCTGCACCACGGGCGGGTTGGACATGGTGAGCACGTCTGCATAAAGCATAAAGATGACGGCCATATCCGCTCATGGAAGCAAACTTGCCCTATGTAGCAGGGAGGGGGCCGTTTTGACCCGTGTGTGCTTCAGGCACTATACGGAAAGTTATGCTGTAAAGTGTGCGTACATCCCTCAGGATCTTACAGTAGAGCTCACTGACATATTTCCTGCATTGCGTTCGCGTTATAGTGTGCATTATACCGCACATTAAAGCTACGAGCCCCGAACCACTTTCAGAGTGCGATACAAACGTCCGTACGGACGTCCTCCATCATCTCATCACGGGTACCATGCTATGATTCGCTTCAGGTTGATCTTCGAGCTACATAGGTTATGCTCTCTCCCATAGCAAGCGTACCCGTGTTCTCATATGGATAAATGCAGGTCCTGTCAAAGCCACCCAGGCTCGCACTTCAGTCTTTGTGCTCAAGGATGCGGTGTTCGCTCTTTCCCCTCAACCCTCCTCTTGCACTCTCCCTCAGATACTGCACTCGTCGCGTCCCTGTGCCATTTCCAGCCCCTCTCAGCAATGCCAAAGGTTAGTTGCACCGCACCATGGGCCGGGTCCTTATGTTGTGCTGATCCTCGCCTCTTCCAGTCAGCCAAACGCGTGTCGGCCTCCAAAAAACGCGTGTCATCTGCGCCGACGCGTCCCCGCTCCCCGACGCGTCCGCGCTCCCCGACGCGTCCCGGCTCCCCGACGCGTCCCCATTCACCCTCCGGATCGCCCACCCCTCGGCCACTACAACCGCGTCCACCCCAACCGCGGCCGCGTGCCAAACCAGCGCAAGGCCCCGGAGAGCCGTGGACACCTACGGTTAGGCGCTCTTCACGTGTCACCGCGGCGCGTGCAGCAGCCCAAACGGCGGTGGCCTCAGCGTCCCAAGCCGTGCGTGCTCCCACTACTGGAGAGCAACGATCAGCAAGCACGGTAGATGACCCAAAAAGTGTCCGTCACGCACCCGACACCCTGTTAACAGGGAACAAAACATGTGCTGCCTCGTTATCACCGCTCAGTGAGACGGAATCCGGTATGTAGCTGCTAGAGAGCGTCCTTCCAAGTCGCGCTGACTTAGATATCCCAGACCCTGGTGTAGCAAGCGCACCCCCCCTCGCTGCGCCAGTCTTCCTGGTGCCACCGCCTGTCTCTTCTACTTCGGCTGTGTCTCGTCTTGGGGACGTCCCCTCGTGCCCTGCTAGTCTTGGTTCCCCCGTTCATCTTGAGCCATCAAATATCCAAGTGCACGAGCACACCGATGGGCGCAGTAAAGGTCGCGCTGACTCTGGTCGTGTCTCCAACCCTGTCAATGCACGTGCTGACGATCACGCCGACGATCGCGCTGACGAAGGTGCGGACAGCGACGACAACGACCGTGCAGACGTCCACGCCAACGGTCGTGCAAACGTCCGCGTCAACGGTCGTGCAAACATCCACGCTGACGGCTGTGCAGATGTCCGCGCCGATGGCCCCACCAATCATCTGGCCGACAACCGCGCTGCTGGGCACCCCAATCAACTTGGCGACAAACCCAGCGTAGTCTACGCGGACGTTGAGCAAGATCCTCTCGAAAACCGCCGTGTCGCCGTGCCGTACAGCTACGAAGGTCCCGGAGGCGTCGACCACGTTGGCGGCCTTACTGCCGATGATGCTCGTAACCCATGTAAGGCTTCCCTCACTTCTACGTGCTCGCTCGTGGGCTCAATAGTTTGTTTCACCATAGGCCGAGTTCAAGTCATAGATGACAGTACTGTACCTCATCAGCGTCTCATTCCGTCTCACTCCCCTGGGCTTGAGCATCCAAACTTTTCTCATCCCTCCATCTCCGTCTCGGGTGCTATAGAATCTGAGTTGTCACTGCGTTTGAACGCCTCTGGGTCATGTGCACCTGCGACAAGATCCGATGATACCTCCGTTACCCGCACGGAACTCTCTGCGGCGGCCCGGCGTGCGGATACTCGTAGCATCCATCCCTCCTCTGGGTCCGCTGATCCCCGAACTCAGAACATCAACAAAGTGGATTCTGGCGACGCCACGACCGACGTAGCTGCAGACGCCAACACAAACGTTAGCAACAACGTTGCCACTGGCCTTGTCGCCGACCGCCCTGCCGCTCTCCATCCAACTACCGCAGGAGAGCCTGGATTGCGTTCTTTGCGATCCAGTTCGTCACCAGGTAATGTTGTAGATCTTCTTCCAGCGCAATAAGTCTAACAAGTTAACGCCTTTTCAGGGCATGCTTGCGGCGCGCCTGATATCCATGACGGTAGCCCGCCACGCCAGCCTGCGGAGGACGACATTGACATCAACAGCGACGCCGAAGATCAGGCCAGGCCAGTTGGGCGGACCTCAAACGCTTCTCTGCAGCGCGTTCGCGAGACGTATCAAGATGTCCTGGAGCTGGCTCGGGGTGTCCGTCATGATACCGGCCTCTCTATTGGTCAGATCTTCGAGAGTTGGCTCACGATACGGGATCATGCGCACGTCAAGCCTAACACGTGGAACCTGTACGGGGCGTACTTCAAAGCGCACACAGACGAAGAGCTATCTCGGATCTCCGTTGTTGATGCAGGTAGGCCTTATGAGAGGTATCATTGCGCGCTGTTGGCTAACATCTTCGTAGGCGATAGCGACAGTACAGAGACCCGCAAGCGTTGCTACAACAAATTCAAGGAAGCCCACGGCGATAAGGCCAAAGCCATTCTCGAGAAGTTCCGCCAGATCCAGGAGGCAGCAGAGGGGCTGACTCAGACCGTCCGCCAACGTAGCGGAGAGTTTAGGAAGTCTGTAGGGAAGGTCACCAACACGGTATGAGCCTCACCATGCACATCTGGTACGTCACAGCTCACAAGAACTTCAGTTGGATCTGCTCGAGGACTTGCATGGCTTCAGTGCCGCGCTAGTCATTGTTGGCGGAGAGGTGAACTCCGACGCAGGTCTTGCCGCCGTCCATATGACGAAGAACGCCCAAGGTGTCAGTATTGCGTAGCCGTGACGTTCAGCCGCTCTCATCTGAGTCCATACGCTGTTTTTTTGTAGTTTTTCGAACAGAAATGCCGCGCGAACGATCATGTCATCATGGGGCACATGAAGACGCATGTGTAGTACGTGCACGACTGCAGGAACCGCTGTACGCTACTGACGACCTTTGCAGCAGCAGCGTCTCCAACAAGGTCGTCGATCTCGTGTGGGGGCCCAAAGAGCCAACCAACGCCGCAGGCAAGCACACCGCTAGGACGTCCGTTCAAGAGGACACCAAGGTGACGGGGAGACCTCCATCCGTTCCACCCTCTGCGCCGTCACCCATCAAGAAATCCGGTCTTTCCGCAAGCCTCGACGATGACCTCCTGTTAGAGCGGAAGGACCGACCTAAGTATATTACCAAACGGCTTCGCGCTATGCTCGGTAAGTGCACTATGCAGCAGTCAATCCTCTAACGAGTGTTGATACCGTTCTGCAACAGAGGAACTCGGAGTAGATTCATTTCAGGATCGGTCGTCGTTCCCGTGGCGAGGACTCCCAGTGATGCTAGCAAGTCATCGCATCGTGCTGTACAACTGGCCGGAGAACGTTTCCTGGCCCCTTGAGCGCACCAGTACGACGACGGGTAAGGGTCCATCGAAGGGGATCTCCAGCCTAAAGGCGGGGGAGATCAATGCGTTGCTTGACGGGCTCAAGAGGGAGCACCATAGGATCAGGTTTGAACGCTACGCGGGTGATGTTATCGGTGCGTTGACTAGCGACGTGTTAGTGTAAACGAGTGTTGACATTCGCTATGCAGATCTGGTCAAGTCCACGGTGCCCGTTATGTATGGCGTGCCTCCCGCTGCGACCTCTGCGCATCCCCGCGGGCGTCGTCTCTTCGCAAATGGTACCAGCGACCGAACCGGTCGTCCTCGCCTCAGCAACGACGAGCCCACGGTCGAGCCCGAATCTAGTGACCATCGTATAGAGCCCGCTTCGAGGACATCAACGCCGCCCGCTGCGCGTACGCGTAGCAGCAAAAAGGCAGCATCCTCTCAGGCTGGACCTGGGCGCCGCGAAGTCCATATGTCCATCAACATATCCCCCATCAAGCGCACCCTTCTTTCCACGTCGAAGCCCACCCCACTCGAGATCACTGACTCCGAGGACGAGTACGTCCCCTCTCCTCGTGCTCATGGACCACTCAAGGCGACCTCCAAGAAGCGCAAGGCTCCGCCGTCATTCGAGGCATCCGACGACTCAGCCGACGAAGACTTCTTCGCGCTTCCCCGCAGTACATCTGTGGTAGGAGCAGTCAAGACCTCGGATAGCAAAGGCAAGCAGCGCGCTCGCGATGTTGGTAAGCGAGTCGCCACCCCGCCGCCTAGTGACGCTCTCCTGCCCGTGGTTCTGGATGATGTCAAGGCACGTACACGACGAGTTATCTGCTGTTAGCGTTACTAATCCCCAGTCATCTGATCAGACCTTGGAACATGTTCAAGACCAGACCACTCCTCCAGACCATCCACCCATGAAGCGGCAGCGTTATGACACGAACACGAGTACGTGCATTGCCGTGACTCAGGAGATCGTGTCCCATGACTCGGCCCTTACTAAGCCTACTCGACAGTGTCCAACACCGATCGCAATGCGGAAGGCGGCGCTGACGATCGCGCTGGAGATCGCGCAGCAGTCGGTACGTACCATCTCATGGACACTCTCACAAACAATCTTGCTGACAGGCGCGTAAACGTTGGTGCCGACGTCCGCGCAGACGTCCATACGGACAGCTACGCAGACGTCTCTACAGATGCCCTGGCATACAGTGGCGCAGACGCCTCCGCAGACATACCGGCCAACGGCCGTACAGAGCGTCGCGCAGACAACCTGGAAAACAGCCACGCAGAGGGCCGCGTAAACTTTCGCGCAGACACTCACCCAAACCCCTCCGACAAGTACGCGGACAACGCTGCAGGCAGCGGCGTGAACACCAACCCGTCCGGGAATCCCCTGCCCAGCAGCCTTGCAGCTCCACATGGAGACGCTTTCCCTCCGACCCATCACGCCGACTCTGTTCTCGACGACACCCCCGCTGGCCTTCAAGTTGACATTCGCCCTGGCATTCCCAACGCTCTCAATACCTATCATGCCGCCTTTGGGCCATCATTCAGTCACGCACAGCCCCCGCCCCACTCTTCCAGTCAGCACCACGCAGGGGGGCCGCCTGTCGACGATCACCATGTGATGTCAGCACAACAGACCCCAATGTCGATGCCGGCTGGAAATGCACCGCTGATCAGCGGTGCCCAGCCATTCCCCGGAGGTACGCAGCCTGTATTTCACGGCCCGGGAGGCAGCATGGGCTGATGTTATGGGCCCTCAGGATTTGGTGACCCACGCGCCCAGCCTCAGCATTACCAGGGCGGGTGGGTAGCTCCTGGTAACCCGCTGTACGGGTATCACGGTGGCCCGTTCGGCGGGCAGGGGTACTACCCATCGTTTCCGACCGCTCCCACTGGCAGTCAAGTCATGCCTCCCGGTGCGCCTTCATACACAGGTTTCCCCGGACCAATGGGCCCCTACCACGCCGCTCATCTGGCCGGTTACCCACACGCCGGGGCCTTCCCCCATCAGCAGCCCCTAGCAGGAGGTGCCGCGCCACCACCACCCTCCCCCTTCGTGCAAATGGCGGGCCTCCCACCCTACCCGCCGGGCGTTTCGCACCACAACGCTAGCGCCGCCGCCGCTCCTCCCGGCACCGCCGTCGCCGGTCCATCCGAGCGAGCTCACGGCGGTGTCTATAACAGCGGCCACCATGGCGGAGCTCCCCAGGACGGAGCACCAGCTTCGACTACTAGTACGTAGTGGCCGTTCGATACGACGTCATCTTGTTCCTAGGCGGTAGTGTCGGTGGTGTTGGTGTCACTACAAGTGTCTACTATACTTAAGTCTCCGTTTCGTCCCCTTTTCGTCGAAGCATACAATCCTGTTAAGTCCCCGTCGCGCTTTGAACCTGAGCTTTCCCTTGTACAGTTTGCCCTGCGCCGTCGATACGATGCCTATCAGTGTTGCACCTACGTCATAAACAATTTTGTGAGCTCCGAATATTAACATTGATATAGGACTTGTGATATCAGTCAACCGGGAGTGCGAGGGAACAGTGAACTACTGTAAGAGACATTGTGAGGCCAACATATCCATGAGGCTGTACTGTCCGTAAGGTACTTAAAACAACAATACATGCAGACGTCTACACAAACCTCCGCGACGGTGTCGACGTCTACATGCCCACAGGCGCTGGTGCCGGAAAGGGAATATAGCCTGGGAGGCTTAGGCGGGCGGAGGGTCTATCAGACCCCTTTCCCATAACGTAGAAACAGGCCTCGCAGCATCATCCCGGCCCTGCCCGGGGTGCATAACCCCTGCCCCCGCGCGCCCCGCCAAGCCCATTCCCCACCCCTTCCCTCCTTCCCTTCATCTTCATCTTCCCCTTTCCTCCTCGTCCCCGCCGGCCCCGTTCACGACATCCAACTAATAGCTCGGTCCTAATGCACGCAGCCATCGCTCGGCTCGCCGGCCTCACCGCCGCGGCCCTCTCTCTCGCCGCAGGTGTCGGCGCGCTCCCGAAGGTGACCAGGCAGGGGCGGTACCTCTACTCCGAGGACGGAACCCGGTTCCTCATCAAGGGCATCGCCTACCAGGAGCAAGGTGCGTAAGCTAGTCGTCTCCCGATGCTGACCGGGATGTTCATCGGCGCATTCCCCGCACTGCAGGTGTCGTTGTGGACGACCCGAACAGCCCCTTCTCCGAGCCCTCGACCTTCATCGACCCCCTCTCGGACAGCGCCGCGTGCGCGCGCGACCTCCCCTTCCTCCAGCAGCTCGGCGTGAACGCCATCCGTGTTTACAGCGTAAACTCGTCCCTCAACCACGATGACTGCATGAACGCCTTCAGCCAGGCCGGCATCTACACCATGTATGTGTTGCTCGTATTATGCCCCCCTTTTCAGTAGACTTCGCATTCCTGCATAGTGTGGAGAGTAGAGCACATAGGCGGGTCGCAGTTAAGAGGGATTTCCGCCTCGCCGCTAGCGGCCTCTCGGTCACCGGTTACAGAGGCCGCGCGGGGGGCGGAACTTGCAACATATTGTCTTAGAGCTCCAGTTGCTCCGGGAAATGGATGCTGACTGCGTTCGCCCAGCCTCGACCTTGCTCTCCCCTCCGGCGGCTCGATCGACCGCAACAGTCCCTCTTGGACCGTCAACCTGCTCGACCAGTACATCAACACCATCGACGCCTTCAAGAAGTACGACAACGTCCTCGCGTACAACGTCGGTAACGAGGTCATCACCGCCCCCGAGGGTACTGGCGCGGCCGCGTTCATCAAGGCCGCCGCCCGTGATGTCAGGGCATACCTGTCCGTGCCCCTCTGACTTTCCCATCACGCCTCATGCTGACCGTAGGCAACGGCGCTCCGCAGCACGTCCATCTCCTCTTCGGCACTTATCGGCTACGCCGCCCAGGATGGTGCCGACTCGTGGGTCGTCCCGCTGGCGAACTACCTCGGGTGCGACGACTCGAACAGCAACTCCGCCTCGACGGCCATCGATATTTTCGGCCTGAACAACTAGTACGTCCGTGCGCAGCTCATGCTGGGAATGCCGCTGACGTCTGCCCTCCCCATCCGTCCGTTTTGCCTCACGCCACCCCCACAGTGAGTTCTGTGGTGACGCAACCGCCTCTGCCTACAACGGGAAGAACGGCGACTTTGCCGGGTACGAGCTCCCCGCGTACTTCAGCGAGTTCGGCTGCGTGTCGCAGCCGCCGCGCCTCTGGACGGAGGTGCCGATCATCTTCAGCGCGCCGATGTCTGACATCTGGTCCGGCGCGGTGGCGTTCAGCTACTTCCCCGCACAGGCGTCCGACGGTTCGTTCGGCATGGTCACTGTTGATGGCAGCACGGTCACGGTCAGCGATGACTTCAACCGGCTCAAGAACGAGTACGGGAACCTCACGTTCCCGACCACCCCGAGCAAGACCGATGCGGGCTCCAGTGCGTTCCCCGCGTGCCCGAGCCAGAACTCGACGTTCCTCGCGTCGAACACGCTCCCGCCGACGCCCAACGATGCCGCGTGCAACTGCCTCGAGAACATCGTGAGCTGCCAGTTCACGCCGAAGACGACGAACGCGACCCAGGTTGCCGCGATCACGGGCAACCTGCTCGACCTCGGCTGCTCGCTCCTCGGCCAGCAGGGCGGCAACTGCGGCGACATCTCCGTGCAGGGGAGCGAGGCGGAGGCGGAGGCGGGCGGGGCGGACGGGGCGTGCGCGATGGATGGGCGGACGGAGGGAGAAAAGAGAGAGGCGATAGGCAGTCGTAGACAGTGCAGAATATATTTCGTTGACTCAGACACTCTCTGCGTGACTGCGACTGCTGCGTGCCGTTCGCCGCTCGCGTTCGCGACGCTGTGGGTGCGTTCGCGGGTGGCGGTGCGCGGGGGTGGCGGTGCGTGCGTTGGCGAGCCGGCGGCGGAGTGCTCTCCCTGGCCCGGGGCACGATTGGCGGCGAGTATCTGGGATCCCTGCAAGATCTTCCGGATGGATTTCGTGACTCTGCGTCGATAATACTGGCTTATTTGACGCTGGACGCTGGACGGTGGTGGGGACACTCGGGGGGAGGGGAGGAGAGGAGGGGGGCACTCGGACTCAGGAGGGACTCTGGCACTCGCGTTCTATGGCTCGAAAATGCTCGTATTCTGGCGTACTACAGAGGCTGCTACTGGACGACAAACGACGGCTCTCCAGCACCCCGCGAGCAGCTCGAATTCGCGTTCGCGGACACGGGCGCCTATCTGCACGACTCTGCGCGGACTCGCAGGTCCTCCGCCGCGGCTCTCCTTCGCTCCACGTCGACCGCACGCCCGCTCCCGTCTGCCCTCGTCCCCGGCCGCAATTCTGCGCCGTCTCCCGTGGGTTTCGACGCCGCAATCGCGCTCTGGGAGGTCGTCAGCAAGGAGCCCGGGTCTGCACAGTTCGCAAAGGTACGCACTGTTCCGCGAAGAGTCGTCCTGGGCGCCCACGGCCGGCAGCGTCGCCGGCGCGCGCGATCCGCACACGCGGGACTCCCCGCCGTGCCCGGAACTCGTCCCCGGCGACGCAGGAGGGCCCCCTTGCGCTCGGGTGGCGAGAGACGCGTCCCGTCGCGCTCGCAAGGACTCGGGCGCGACCTGGAAGCGTGCGCGGAAGCCGGTGGCCGACTCCGCGCACTCGAGCAGACGCGGGCGCCTATTCCGACGGGACGCGAGTCTGCAAAGTCTCGCGTCGGCTTCGTCTAAGTCTCCCGTCCGCCGTCTCCTGCTCGCCTCGCCCCGGCGCTGCTCTTCCACCCCTCACCGACGCTCTCCCTCCCCAACGCCGCAGTCTGTGCGATGAAAAAGGTCAGTGAGAACCCCGGAGCCGTCCAAGCCGAGAACGCACGCACCTTCTGCGTTTTGACCTCGTCTGCGGCAGAGAGACCATCTCGGCCCGGTAAAACGCCCAGGGATGCCGCTGGGACGTGTCCGGAACGCCCGCGACGCGCTCTGGAAGAGGCGGGAGCGTCCCCTCGAGCGCCGCGTCGTACTGCCGTTTGTGAGGTCGGTTGCGGGTCGAATGGCCGAGTATCGAGCGCGGAGGGCCTTACGCGTGGCGGTCATGCTCCGGGGAAAGAAACCGGCCGCAGGGAGGGCCATGAGCGAGCGCGAGGCGACTTCGCGGACGTCGATGGGAACGGGCGCCTATTCTGACGCGGCGCGAACCAAAGTCCACCGCCGCCTTCTCGCGACTCTGCCTCTGCCACCCGCCTTCGCGTGCTCGCGGCTTGACTTCCCTTGTCCGCATACTGCAGGTAAGTCTCGCCATCTACGCAATAGGAAAGGTCAGTGAGAAGCCGAGACCGGCGCAGCGCGGAGACGGTACGTACCTCCCCTTATTGCAGCCCGTTCGCGGGAGCGAAGACCCCCCAGCCAAACTAACCGGTCGCTTGACGGCGTCGAGGTGCGTCCTGCCCGCTCCTGTCGTTCCGCGCGCTCCGTGGCCCGTATGAGTGCCTGCACGAGCACAATGTCGGAGAGGCTGCCCACGGCTCCCAGACGTTCGGAAGGGGGATGCTTGTGAACGGAACGGGAGAGGGAGCCTCCACTCGACGCGCAGAGATCGCCGGAATCGCAAAGACCGCGCCGGAAAGGTCTTCGCGGATTTCGTGAGACGGGCGCCTATTCCGACGCAGCTCGAAACTGCAGAGGCTCGACGTTCGCGCCGCCGCGACGTCCGTCCCGCCACCATCGCCCTCCTCTCGAGCTCGCAGAATATGGCTCCGCCTGTTTAAAAAGGTGAGTCCCGGTCTACGACGCCGGCCCGGGATCTGCAGCCACAAACACAAGTCAGCCGGTTGTTGGAAGTGCGCAGAGATTCACAGGTACGTACCGAAGCGTCCGCGTCGCGCCTATCGACGACGACCGATATCAGTATCTGGCCCGTCCGCGCCCTGCTTCGCCTCATGGAGAGCGCCGTACCGGCCGGAGTGCTGCTACTGGCATCACGGAGGATTCATCGCGCTTGAGACCTCGTGTGCGCGCCGCGGAGGCTGTCAGAGCGCCCTATCGCGACGTTAGGTAGATTGGGCGAGGTATGGCGACCGGAGGACGAAGCGGCAGTCGGCGGCGGTGGTGGAAGAGTGAAGGGCGCCTGGTGCGAGAGACTTCGCGCATCGAGGCACGCGTGGGCGTCTAGTGCTCCGAAGCGCGAGCGCGAGACTTGGCCCTCCGCCGCGCGGCGTGCCTTCAGTCCGACCACGACCACCGCGCCGCCTCGCTCGTCCGCGCGCGTGTTGCAAATCGACTGTATCGGTGCAAGACCGAGTACGCGCGCCTGCTCGCAGCTCACGGCGCGACGGCCTCGCCGTGCTCCGAGCCTGTGAAGCCGAGTCAGGCGGTCAGCCTCAGTTTCGAGGTCGCGAGCACCGAATTCGGTACGTACCTCGTCTACGCAGGGTGGCTGACATGCGAGATATGCCAGGACCTCACGTCGACACTCACCGGGCCCGCCTTCCACCTCCGAATGGTCGGAACGAGCGTCGCGTGGTGGCTATAGGTGCGCGGCGTGGAAACAACTTCGTGTGGTGCGCATCAGGACAGATACGGGTGCAGCGTGCGATCTCGGCCACGTACCGTGCATCCCGCCGCGCTCACAACCACCCTGCACCCGTTCGCCCTCGCTATCCCCTTCGTGCTTGCCGTCCGATGGCGCCGCGTCGTCCCGGCGCCGACCCAGGTGGTACAGCGACTTCTGCAACATCAGACAGGTCAGCTCGTCGTCGGAAGCTGCAGGAACAGAATGGGGTACGTACTGGCAACACTTCAAGCTAGTTCACAACCTGACCGTGCCTCCGAGCTCGAGTGCAGGTGTTGTACACGCACACAGCGCCGGGATGAGCACTTGCGGGGCGAGTGGGCGAGGAGAGCGCCGCGCGGACGGCGTGCTGCCAGTGAGAGCTGGTCGCCCGCATCCGCAGGGATGCGAGCGTCCCGGCTCTCGCACTGGTGTCTGCCCGTACATCCCGCCGCCCGACCGCCGTCGCCCTCACCCGCCAGCTTCCGTGCTGGAGGGCGCTGGTGCGGGCTGTCTTGAACGCTGGCGGCCGGGGGAGCGCAGGGTGAGCTTGATGCCACGGACGGTGGCAGGGTCAGAAATCAGTACGTACCTCGACAATGTCTAGCCCTCTCCGTCACGCTTCGTCCTGAGTGTGTGTGCAGCGCGGGGGAGGCGGGGTGTGTGAGCTCTGGCTCCGGCGAGAGGTCATTGGCGTGGTGGTGGAAGCTGATCGGAGAGAGGGTGCAGGGGGGAGGGGCGCACGGAGCAGGGGAGAGCGCAGGGTGCGGACGCGCGGTGCAGTTTTCTGACCGCCGGACGCACCCTCAATCGTACGCGGTGGCCCTGACTGCTCCCGGGCTGCGCGGCGAGGTGAGCGGCGCGGCGTCGCTTGCGAGGCTTAGGCGGTCGCGCTGGGGACACCTCCGCCCGCGCTCGCCTCGCTCTGGTGGGAACCCGCATGTAATACATCAGTAGATAATTACTCTTAGACCAATCACAATATGTTCTTTCCGTGTGCATCAAAACCTGCCTGCCTCTGAAGTCAGCCTGGATGCTTAGAATAATGTCTGACACACTCAAGCGGCATCTGGATGCCCTTGCAACATTTTCCCTTCTCATTTCGTAATCTCGCCTCTCGTCTCAGCTGCACGCTCGGCCCTCAGGCCCCCCGCCGTCGCCCTTCTCCCTGAACCGTCCACTCAGAAGTGGAGGGAGCAGGAATACTAGTATGAGCAGCTCAGGGCTCCTCACACCCTTATTCCCAACTTTCCCCACTTCCGTCTCCCTTAGATCACCTGTCCTGGCTCCCTGTCATGTATGTAGAGTCAAATATGATATTCTGCATCCCAAGCGAGACTTTGCGCCGGAAAGACGAAGGTTTGCGCTTATCGGCCGGCCGGCGCTCTTGCTCGACCCTGCGGCGGGCGAGATCTGCCCACGCGCGAAGCATGCAGATCTCGCGAAATTGTACTCAACGCCCCCCCAGCATCCTCGCGCCCCTCCGGCCGAGTTTATGCAGCCCTCGTAGTCGTGGTTGTAGCTCAAGACGTGAGCGTTCGTGCGGGCGCGCGCGTGCGAGTGTGCATAAACGCCTGCCTATTGCGGTAACAACGTTCAAAGCCGCCGCCCGTGCGCTTCACTGGCTGTTCACCAGTCTCACTCGACTTCCACCCTCCGGGCGATGCTTGGCACATCTCACTGACACTGAGCCCGCATAGCACACGTCTGGTTCCACCGGCACGGTCTGGGTCTGGTCAGGCACACTCACAGGCTAAGTCTCTGGTCCCGCCTCGCGAATCGAACCTGAGATCTTGAGTTTTCGCTACCGCTACGCCCATGCACGCTACGCTCACCCGGTCAGGCCCACGAACACGACCCACGCTATCC
>PUDQ02000134.1:0-49031 GCA_002964805.2 Trametes villosa | reverse complement strand
TCAAGGCGGCCCGAGCTCCGGTAGCTGCGATCCAAAGACGGTGCGTCCTGCTCTCCTGGGGCCCCATTTCAACAGCTTACAATTCTGATTCATCAGGGCACCCTCTACTTCATGGCTGCGGAAGTACAGGCAGGGGATTATTTGTATGACTCGCCTTCTGGCGAGGCTCAGGCTGGAACTGGGCAGACAAACCCCTTGACCACGCCTAGGTATGCCACTCCCCAACAGCCTCCAGTCTGATCAACATTCACTCACAACACAACTACACAGTCCCCTCCCCAAACAGCCTGCCATCCCACACACATTCTTCCACGACACAGAATCCTTCCTCTGGGTCATCTTTTGGATCTTGTTCCGGGCTTCCCAACGCCTTACGACGCCGGAGGATGCGCGGATAGCTCCACTCTTCCAAGGTTTCTCCGGGCCGCGGTGGTTCTTCATCAAACGCAGTATCACATACTACCACTTGCAGCTGCTCGCGAAACTGAAAGCTTTGTGCAAGAAGGAGAGCCATATCCAAGCAGCGGACGAGGTGATGCAGCTCAGCACGGCTGCCTGGGAAGCGCTCAAGCAAGAATACGGACCGTTGCACCACCCGCAGAAAACCCCCGACAAGCTGCTGGCCTCCATGTTCGCCCTTTTCGAGAAACTTCCCTGCTTGGAGATAGCGCTGCAGAGGCATTCACCATCCCTGGCATTGGAGTTCGTTCAGGTCGAGGACAAGGAGAAGAAGACGGGTAACCGGGAGAAGCGGCGTAGGCGCAGCTCCGAGTCCAATAGCCAGGGCGTTTTTGATGCTGTCAAAAGTGGCGGGAAAGGCGCGTTTGCGTGCAAGAAGGTGAAGTCTGCGTAGGTGAGTAAATGCGAGTTGCTTCATAACGTCCAACATTATAACCAATGCGGGGGCACAGGGAGCATGTGTCTAGCTTGTCATATATGGTTGATAATACGAGTCTCTGGCCTGTCGGATGAGTCGTCTGTGGGATCCCGCACGTGGACGCCTCTTCCACTCGTTGCGCTCAGGTTCACCGCGGTGTACAGGCTCCTAAATCCATCCGTCGATGGTGCGTTCTCGTTCCCTAAGTCCTGTAGCGGGGGTTTACGTAGATTACTATGTTGGGTATGTCAGAATTTAAGCGAGATGAGTCATATGCTGCACGCGGAGGATTACCTCTTATATCACCACTGCGACCTTGAGCGCGGCTGGCACAAGCTTCAAAGGGCATGCGGCATCAGAGGTCGGGGCGCCAGGGCCTTGCTGGGTTCCGGTAGGCCCCCTTTTTCTCGAGGGAGGGGCGAAGCTTCCTTCCGAGCTGAGCTGCAGCATTGCAGCGTTACAGCTGTTTTCAGAATGCTAGGCTCCTCCCAAAAAAGACACTGCACAGTAGGCTACCAGGCTTTGACAGTCTGTGACGTGGGACGCCGTCGAGCAGTGTTGGCAGAGTCCGCCCAGGGTCATGGAAGACTACGGGCCACTGGCGAACTGTCTGCCAGCCGACTTCTGGGCGACCGTAGTCACCCGCAGGCTTTCGCACAGCTGGGCG
Organism: Trametes villosa; assembly: GCA_002964805.2. Lineage (NCBI taxonomy): Eukaryota > Fungi > Basidiomycota > Agaricomycetes > Polyporales > Polyporaceae > Trametes > Trametes villosa. The sequence continues at coordinate 47,487 of PUDQ02000134.1, read as the reverse complement.
ACTCTTACACTCCTGAAGGACGAATTTTTTGGAGGGTAGCCGCCATGGAGCAGTAAATATTGCGTGCGGAGCAATACGAGATCTGTGGGTCGATGGCCTCCAAAGTCGCCCCGGCGAGCCCATCGCTCGCCTGCGTAGGGGCTCTCCAACGCACGCAACTGAGATGCATGCGAGTGCACCACCCAATACAAGCACCGGCCCCACCCAAGTTGCGGGAAGGCCGCTGCAAATAGAGCGTATTTGCAAGCGGTTATAACCGCCCCACCGCGGTTCAACGTTCAGAACTTGGCTCCAACTTGCGCAAAAATCAGCGCTTCGCCCGCGTTTGCAGTTTGGCGCTTTACGGTCATAACCGCGCTGCACATACGCTCTAATAACCTCTATTCTGCTGAGCTGGAAAATGCCGAGTGATCCGGCACGTGGCATTTCCTGTATATGGTATTTGCGAGCATTGAACACGAATGGACCAAACAAGACCAAATTGTCCGCTCGCAAACCGGCTCGTGTGGCGAGAGAGGTGTTTGGCCTGGCATCCGCGCATATCTGTTTCTATGCCCATGTATTCTCACACAGCGAATGTAGATACATATAGGCATCCTCTGGTGAATTTTGAGGGGCTTGGACTGAGATATGAACAAGATATAAGATAGTCGCCCCTCACGAGCCACCAAGTGGTTTGTCGAAGTGGCTATCCTGGCTGGCTTTGCTCCGCCGGCCACCGTAGCTACATGCACAATAGCAGTATGCGTCAGGCAGGATGTTTGTGGGGCTCACCTTTCATCAACCAACCACCAACCACACGACACCCTCTCCGACGCTGCATCATGCCTGGTGTACTTAGCGACTCGGAAACCACAGCGACCGAGGATGCCGCAAATGTGACAGAAGCGTCCCTGCAACGATTCGCCACTGGGACTTTCAGCTTAACTTGTGTCGGAACTGCGCACTCACCTATATTCCTCCCATCGTAATCCCTGGCAGTCGCATGGCAAATCTCCGTAACTGCGCACTCTGTAATGGCGCATATGGGCCAAGTTCCTACGATGCCGGACCAGGAAACCCTCCCCATGTGCACTGCCAAAGCTGCCGCAAACGTGAGCGCTGTACCAAGTGTCGCAAGATCAAGAAGCACCGAGAATTCAAGCGGCCGTCGGCCGACGAGAACCTGAATCCTCGTGCGTGGCATGGGCCTGCCTTGCCCCTCCTGAAGACATGTCGGAAGTGCCGGGATCGGCAAGCACAGCGGGAACTAAGGCATCGCCACATGGCCCAACAGTCAGGTCAGCTTCATTCAAACATCTGAGTAAACATCCGCTGACTTACTATCAGGAAACCACTGGTTTTCATTCTTGTCACTCCCTATTTTCTTCCTTTGCTAACATTCCCTCGCTTCTCCATCTGGCACTGCAGGCCATGCAAGCTTAAAAAGACTCACAACTGACGAGTACAGGAGACCTGATACCGGTGTGGTGCCAAACTTGAAGGGAACTCACCTTTGCAACGCTCAACCTTGGGGTAGAGATGAGGGCACAAGGCCAGCCATGCTCGCCAACCATCGAGTGCGGGCACGGAATATATACGTATATCAAAGCGTGTGAATACATTTCAATACCGCATACTTGAAGCAGTGGAGCCTGATGCAGACGAATTGGCGGGGAGACCCACAAATTCTTGAAGAGCGTGCATTTGGGAGGGAAGGAGGTAGGGGGGTGGGCGACCAGGGAGGGAGGGAGGTAGGGGGGTGGGCAACCAGGGAGGGAGGGAGGTAGGGGGGTGGGCAACCAGGGAGGGAGGGAGGTAGGGGGGTGGGCGACCAGGGAGGGAGGTTGCACTGGGCGGACGGTCGGACGGCTGCTGACCTGACGGTAAGACAATTGTTCGTGGTAGGGTAAGGTGATATGCGGGACGGGGAGGTCTGCGCGGGGAGGTGCCGACAACGTGAGTATCTCAGCTGGCGGCAATCCAACACAGGTTTGGCGGTGTAGGACTTGGAGATAAATGTCCGGGGGGTTGGGGGGGCAACTCGGTCAGAACGCCATGGTGCAGCCCTTCTTGGGGGGCCTAGAATCTGAACCGGAGGCCCATCTTCTGCATCTCTGCAGCGCGGGTTGCAATACGGGCCTTCGCTGACTTCCACTCCTGCAGCACTTTTGAAGCACCGTCCACCAGATCGCTCTCACGTTGCCAGGTATCGTCATCCTGGTCCCACCCCGCCCAGCGAACCAAATACTGCGGGTCGCTTCCGCTGTATTGACGCTTCTCTGCAACAATGTGGGAGACTTCGTACTGCTCCTCACCTCCAACTAGGATGGCGTCCCGATAGTCGACGTCCTCCGTGCGCCGCCGCACAGTCATCGCCCAGTGCTCGGGGACGTCCGCGGAGAGGGGCGCCGGCCGCGGCATGAAGGTGCGCTTTGCAACTTTGTGGCGCTTGCCGACGATCGCGGGGTGGACCGCACGTGTGTACTTCTCGCACTCGCAGAGCGCGTGCTCGACGTCAACCATGCTCAGTCCTGGCGCACGCCCGGGCACGCCCGGGATGCAGTCCGGGCGCACGCGCAAACGCGCGAAGTGCGCGTGCTGTGTGCGGTGCAGGTAGCGCAGAGCAGCAGGCTCGTGGCCACGCACTGTGGGCCCAAACATCTTCTGCAGGCAGGCGAGCGCTCCTGGACCTGGCGCAGCCCACTCGTCCTCGGGGAAGTCGAAGTGTGAGGTCATGTTGAGGTCGAGCAGGAGCCTGTGCAAGAAGTTGTCAGAGGTGGGCCAGCGTGCAAGGTGCAGTAATGGGGAGTGAGCTTACTGAAGTGCCATGAAGTCACCCATGCTGGGGAACAGGCCTATGCGCCCATGTGCATCCTTCAGGTGACGGATTTTCTTGAGGTTTCCCGGCAAGTCCTCCTCCATCATGAGCTGGACGAGGCGGAGATGGTTAGATGCGTTCGCACGCCCACCGAGTTTCGGGGAGGGAATTATGTACGCATGGCCGTAGATGGGGGTCCACTGCTGGGCCTCGAGCAGCACATCCTCATAAGCATTTATGTTCAGCCCACGCCAGGTAGGTGTGCCGAAGTGCGCAGTGAGCAGCTCCCACGTTTCAATCTTGTTGAAGGAGCGGAAGAGCATCACGCGGAAGCACTGCTCGCGCAGGCCTTGGTCGCCCTTCCCGATGACCTCGTGGAGCACGTACTGCGAGACGCGATCGTAGACGCGGAAGACGTTCGTGAATGGGTACGCTGCAAGGATGGGGTCCGTCGTCCAAGGCTGCGCCTCGCCGGCGAGGCGGCACTGGTGCATGCGGTGGCGCTCGGCGACGAAGGTGTAGAAGGTGTCGAGGACGACGGTCGGGTGAAACTTCTGTGCGTCAAAGGTGACCACCTTTGGGGTCGCACCCTTCTTCTGGGGCGAGCTGGAGTTGACCGCGTGCGCACTTGGTATCTGCATCCTAAGCGCACTGGTCTGGAGGAGCACAGTCCGCGTTCGCGTCATAGTGGGCTGGCTGGTCGGTCTGCTACGATGGTGGACGCGTGCCACGCGTCAGCACCACGAGGACGCTTCGAGTGGGAAGAGAACAGCACGTACACGTAGAAAATGGGCGGCCAGGTGCTGGAGTCTGAGACTCATCTGGTATGAGACGCTGAGTTTTGGGCGGGGTTTCGGACGATGCCGGTCTAAGCGCCGACATATTGACGCCCTTTCTCAAATGATCCGGCCATATCTAGTCTCCCCTGGGCGCCAGTGAAAACCGACGAGTACAAATCCGGGCTTTGCGGGGTGAATCCGTCTGCAATCGAGAGACTCCGGAAATTCTTGGGAAATCTAGGACGATGGTGAAATAAGCGCCTATAGACGCTTCGAATCCGCTGATTTGGGTCGGCGGACGTTCCCCAAACTCGCGACTTGTCGTGAGTCGTGTCCTCTGGGTCCCGCCAACGTCATGTTGGCTCGTCTCACGTCTTCTGAGCGAGCTGTGTCCTCGCCGCATCCGTCCCATCTGCTCGCCTCACCCACTTGACATGCCTCAGTCCGTGGGAATCTTCTCAACCTCTTTATCTTCCTGACGTCACGTTGAGATGGTCTCCTGTGCTCCTCTCTTTTGGGCTTGGCTTTCCTCCGTATCTAACCTATGCTCGGAGCCTGCCCCTGCGGAGTGTCGGACGAGATGGAATAGGCCCAGGTGTCCCAGGACGAGGTGAGTTGCACATCGTATGAAGGCGCCATCCGAATCTGACATTGCCCTGCTAATCAGGGACATTTCACGCATATATTTGAATATGTATATGGCCACTAGCGTGAGTGCCAATGCATTCGCGATTACCAGGGTCGCGCTTCCGTATATTCACCGTTGATTAGCTCGCAGGTCCCTCAACGTTCCCCATACGCGCACGCACCAGGAGCACTTGTACTGCACCGAAGGGCTCACCGAGGCGGATAAGCAGGTCCGTCCCCTTTCGTAATGATCTTCTGATGATTCCGCTACAGAGAACCGCGCGGCGACACAAGGTAAGTGTTCCGTTACCCGCAACGGCGGAAGTCATACTAATCGAAGGTACCGTAGAACTCAACTCAGGTGTCGTTCACGGATGGCCGCACGAACGGACTTGAGAACGCCGTCGCGTGCGGGGTCAGGCAGACAGCATGGGGGAGCGGCGCAGGGGCGGTCTGGGGGCGCGGGGACGCGAGGGCGGGAGCAGACGCAGGTAGCACCCGGTAGGTTTCGGATTTTCTCGAGTAGCGTGAAGCATAGGTATCCATACTGTACGAGAATGACCGAGTCCTACCGACGAAAACGCGGATATACTGTACCTCCCGAAAGTACCGAAATGAGCCGAGCGTCCACGAAGTGGACCGAAATCGACCAGATTTGTACTGGTCAGTTTTCACTGGGCCTGAGGCCTGAAGCTGTGTATCTCGGCTATGGTAGCAGCAGCAGCAGTACTTAGTAGTAGTACTAGCTCCAGCCTCTCTGGAGTCTGGTGCCCGATGTCCGTCCCCACACTAGGGGGGCTCAGAATTGGCGGGGCTGGGAGGCGCCGGGGGCTGAGGCTGGGTATCTCTCAGAGATAACAGCGACCGCCTGCCATATCGGTTTTCACGGCGTCACAGCGTCTGATGCCACATTTGCTGGCGCTTAGCGTCGGCACTCTCGGGCATTGTACGCTCGCCACTTCATCCCCTCGCAACCACCTTCAATCTTACAGAGATATAGCTGTTAGGTACCGATAAAACTACGTGTAGAGATTCTGCTCTACAGGGGTTGTCTGGCTTGTAATATCGTTAGTTCGGACTTCGGCGCTAGTATATCGACGGGGTCATGCTCAGGTTAAGGTTAAGGCGACAATGAAAGCAATCGTAGCACGAATGAAGCGTTTGCAGCCCGTATTCTGTTGCGGGGGACTTGTTTATGATGCAGACACCTTTGATATGCCTTCATGAGGTAGTATGTGCGGCTGAGATGCCGAACTCCTTGATGACGAAACGCCACAAGGATTCGAACATGTAGACGCCCTTAAACGCCCGTGACGCCGTGAAAACCGATATGGCAGGAGGTCGCTGTTATCTCTGAGAGATACCCAGCCCCAGCCCCCGGCGCCTCCCAGCCCCGCCAATTCTGAGCCCCCCTACTTTTCGAGCGAAACCCTGCCTGGTTGTCCCTTGGATGTGCTCTTTGTTGGGAGACAGAGTTGCACAACGGGACGTCTGCTACGGATTGACCCCTCCATACCGTAGTTTAGCAAAAGTTCCCATTCCAGAGTCAACGGAGTTTGTGATTGCAGAAATATGACGGTCCATTTGTACATTTAATAATTGTGGCGCATAGTCGGTTTATCGGCACACACAGCCACATTACCGCACAGAACTAACCTTTTCTTACTCAACGCGCGCATAAATTGCACGCAGCGCGCACCAGCGCGCAAACAGCGCACATAGTAGTATAGGGCTACTGGAGGATTAGATGCCTTGTTATGGAAGTAGAAAAAAGGGTGCCAACGTTGAGGCTCGAACCGAGGACGCCTTGGTCGGGGACGGATGTCTTTACCACTCAGCCATACGCTTTTTGGGTAGGGGTCAGCCAGCGGTGGAATTGAGTGTATTTGCTCCTCAGGGTCCCAATCTACCGGGGTGACAAGTCTGCGGATTACGGCCAGTCTTTAGTGCTACACTATGCACATTTCTCCCTGTCCTTCTGCTTCTTTTATTACTATTGCTATATCAAAGAGGGAGACAACTCCTGGCTAAAGACTCAGATTTGAAGTAGTAGACAGTTCGACAGATGGGCGCTTAATCGCGGCGATAGTGTTACTAAGATGGTACTTACTAGTAAGTATCAAGTCCTGTGGTGGTTACTCCGTGACCTCCCCGAGAGCATCCTAATAGCAGGCCAGACCTCATTGAAGAGAGTTTGAATGACTTGCCTTGCTTTAGTGAGTAATCGACTGATATCCTCAAGTTCGATGTATTCTGATACATCAATTGAAGAACGCTTTGAATACGCTTTATCTTGCCAGAACCACTCTACGTTAATAAAGGCCTGGTGGCCGAGTCGGTGAGGGCGTCCGCTGGTTTTGCTAGTAAATCCCGAGTTCGAATCCCGTACAAACCGCTTTTTGAACTACCGTTAGAGGGAAATCTAACCTCCAGATCCCCTCACGGCCGCGCGTTGCGCGCGCTGTGTGGGATTTAGTGCGTGCGCTGCGTTAGAAAATGCTTAGTTGCGTTGTTCAATGTGGCGGTGCGCCGCGATAAGCCAACTGCGCTGTTTTTTTAATAGATGTACAATCGGGCCGTCATACGCGCCCGTCCCAGTCGACGCGCACCGCAGCCTCTCCGCTCGCGACGACATCTGACGGCGCCCACACTAGGTCGGGCATCGTCCTGCGCTTCGGCTAGGCCTCCAGGTAAGAAAATGGGCAACTTTGTGCCCAAACTCTGGCTTACACAGCCTCTCTCAGCAGCGAGGGGATCCTCAACGCCCCCTTCAAGCCAACCAGGCGGTTGTCCGGCGGAGTCCTCTCGAGCCAGCATCCAGTTTACACCTACCAGCCGGAGGCTTCGGACGGCCGTAGAGCTGCGTACATTGCTACAGATAGCGGCGCATCCATTGGCGAAGGCTCGCGCTCGCGCTCTCTGCAGCGCAGTGCTGGGGCTCCGATAGCAGGCCCCTCCAACTTCCGTGAGTCGATTCTCTATGTTACTCAAGCTCCCGGGGCGAGGCGATACCAAACCACATTTGATCCCCCAGAACAGGCTATGACACAGCCCGGGCTGGATCTACTTAGGGAGTCTGTTCAAATGGCTAATGTGGCAGGACATAACGGCTCAGGTCAGTGATTTCCCAAGAGCTTGCCGCGCCGATGCAGCACATTCAAGTGTATATTAATGCGTTGTTGGAGTTTAGGGCAGTTGATGACACCGCCATCCACACAACGTCAATCACCCGCCCTTCCTCATTCAGACGTCAATACAAGACAGCGAAGAGGTGAGCCCATACACATATCTAGCCGTTTCATCAGCATTAACGTCGAGGCTTGCAGACACGGGTTACCACCTGCCGCTTGCCCGACAACCCTATCGCGACGGCGTGACACATCAACACGACTTGGGCCACATGGATATCGCGTGCCCGCATTGTGGTGCGCTTCATTGGCTGGCAGAGCGTCTCACCAGCAGCTCCGTGGCGCACCCCCTGTTTGGCATATGCTGCAACAGCGGTCAAGTCCGGCTTCCGCTTCTTCCGGATCCTCTGCAGCCCCTTCGCAACCTCCTCGACGGCACACACGACCAGGCAAAGGAGCTCCGGGACAACATTAGGCAGTACAACTCGACCTTTGCGTTCACCTCGCTAGGTGTCAAGGTCGACGATGCCCTCAATGCAACGCGTCATGGACAGGCTCCGTGGATATTCAGAATCCACGGTGAGCTATGTCATTGCTCGGGGTCTCTCCTACCGCGCGAGGGTGAGCAGCCTGCATACTCCCAACTCTACATCTATGACCTGCAGATGGCCCTCCAGGAGCGCGCACGACGGAACAGCAACTTGCGTCAAGATACCCTTGCGCTCATACAAGAGACCCTTCCGGCCTAGCACCAGTACGCGCCGGTTTATCGCTTTGCTCATGAGTGGCTGACGGAACACGGCAGCTCCATGTCTCAGGAGCCAGAGACGGGTGCTGAAGCGGTCAGCATCCGACTCACCGTGGATCCCACTCGCGACCAACGCCAATACAACCTACCCACTGCGGACGATGTCGCTGTCCTTCTGCCTGGCGACAACGGTGGCGACTTCCGGGACATAGTCTTGCGTACACGCTCTGGCCCTCTCCAACGCATCCACGAGGGACATCCTGCTTACGCTCCCCTCCACTATCCCCTCCTCTTTCCATACGGCACTGCTGGGTGGCACCGTGAGCTGCGCCTGTGCGACCCTGAAGACCCGCTCCATCCTCCGACACGTGCTGCTCTCTCTCAGACGCGCTTCTACGCCTTCCAGCTCCAGGTGCCTGGTAGCTCGCGTGTTCCGCCTCAAGAAGAATGCGCTCCTGAAGGAGATCTTCTGCGACGGGATCTTCGGGTGCGCCGTCGCACAGGTGTACACTATCGAGTTCCAGAAGCGCGGGTTGCCCCATATGCATCTGCTTATCTTTCTAGACCGGCGAGACAAGCTGCTAGACGCTGCGGTGGACTCTGCGATACGTGCCACTTGGCCAGACCCTGTTGCCGAACCTGCGCTCTTCGAAGCTGTCAAGAGCTTCATGGTTCATGGACCCTGCGGAGCCGCCAACCCTAACGCACCGTGCATGAAGGACGGCCGATGCTCAAAGGGGTTCCCCAAGCACTTCCAAGACGAAGCCTCTATCCAGCGCGAGGGATACCCGCTTTACCGCAGACCTGACGACGGAGTTGCGCATCAAGTCCCCGGTCACCGGGTAGACAACCAATGGATCGTCCCATACAACCCCTACCTCCTCGCCCGCTACAACTGCCACATCAACGTCGAATGTTCCGTCACGTTCGCATCCCTCAAGTACATCAGCAAGTACATCCACAAGGGGTACGACTGTGGCACCCTCGAGGTCAGGGTGCGCGACGAGATCCGTGACTATCTAGACAGTCGCTACGTCGCTGCTCCCGAAGGTGTGTGGCGCCTATTCCACTTCGAGCTGCATGGCCAGTCGCCCGCCATCGTTCGTCTTCAGGTGCACCTCCCGGGGCAGCACTTGGTCTGCTTCGACCCGTCCCAGGACCCTGCTGTCGTTCGTGCTCGCGCCGCCAGCGAACGCACCATGCTCACTGCTTATTTTGCTGCAAATGCAGATGAGCAGCTCGGGCCTGTCGCTTGCCAGTACACCTATCAAGAGTTCCCTCAGCACTTCGTCTAGAGGGACGATCGCAAAGCATGGGTCTTGCGGCAACAGGGGTTTGCTCTCGGCCGGATGTACTGCATATCGCCCACAGCCGGCGAGCGATACTTCCTGCGTCTCCTCCTACTGGTTGTCAAAGGTGCAACATCGTTTGAACACCTCAGAACGTTCAAAAATGATGTGCACTCCACGTTCAGAGCTGCTTGCGTAGCGCGCGGCCTTCTCGAGGACGACGGCGAGTGGCGACAGTGTCTGGCCGAGGCAGTAGAGATGCACACAGGTGAGTGCTCAGGTTGTAGTCGGTATTGTGACCCGTATGGCTCACTTATGTCTGGCCTTCCAGGAAGTAGACTCCGCCATCTCTTCGCGACGATCCTGGTCTTCTGTCAGCCTGCATCTCCTGAGAATCTATGGCTAGAGTTCCGGGCTGGTATATGCGATGATCTCCGGCATTTCCTATCTACTCTGGGCTTCTCTCAGGCGAGCGACGAGGACTCTACGACTACGGGCTTTTCCTCTTCGACCGTAACCTCCGCGACTTAGGGTCGTCCTTGGCCGCATTCAGCACGATGCCTCAACCACGCCGTCACTGGCAGCGCGACGCTGAGAATCCGCTCATCGCAGAACAGCTCGACTATGACGTAGAGTGCAAGCGTACCGAAGCAGCTCTGCGCATTCCTCAGCTCAACGACGACCAGTGCCATGCATATGAGCGCATTGTAGAGTCTGTTGAACGTCCCTCTGGCGAGGTCTTCTTCCTTAACGGACCTGGAGGAACCGGGAAGACGTTCGTATACAACACCATCTGTCACAAGGTATGTAGCTGAGAGTGTGTAGCTCACTACTATCAAGGGATGCTTATTCACTTGAATCACAGCTCCGCGGCGATGGACACATAGTCCTCTGTGTGGCCTCCTCCGGCCCGGCCGGCATAGCTTCCCTTCTGCTGCCTGGCGGTCGGACCGCTCACTCCCGCTTCAAGATCCCGGTCGAGAACCTACACAGCGAGTCTACCTGCAACATCCCAAAGGAAGGAGCCCTCGCCGCACTCCTCCGCCAGACAAGTCTCATGGTCTGGGATGAAGCAGCAAACCAACATCTTCGCAGCTCTCGCGAGCAGATCGTCTCGGCCTCTCTCCGTCGTTCGTACCTCTGGCCCAGCGTTCAAGTCCTACACCTCAAACACAACATGCGTCTCGAGCGGCCACCCGACAGCGCCGACTTTGCTCAGTGGCTGCTCGAGGTTGGCCATGGGCATGCAAATGTTGACGGAGACCACCACAGGGTCAACCTCCGGCCGAGCATGATCCGCTCCTCCGTCGACACACTTCTGGACACAGTCTATCAAGACATCGACGCCGGTGACGCTATCCCTCACCCCGACGACTTCCTCAACCGCATAGTGCTGTCATGGAGAAACGAGGACGTCGACGAGCTCAATCAACGAGTTCTTGACCGTCTTCCTGGCGAGGAACGCGTATTCTACAGCGTCGACTCCGTTTTTCTCGAGCCAGGTGCAGACTCCGATGGTCCTCCCCATGTTCGGCAGTCCCACTCCTATCCCACCGAATATCTACGGTCTCTCAAAGCGTCCGGCCTACCACTGGGCGAGCTGCATCTCAAGGTCGGAGGCCCAATCATCCTCCTCAGAAACCTCGCCCCCTCTCTCGGTCTCTGCAACGGGACACGGCTCATCATTACCCGCATGAGTGATCGAGTCCTCGAGGCGCGCATCATGGGCGGTCAGTTCGACGGCAACATCGTCCTTATCCCCCGTATCACGCTCAGTCCCACCAATAGCCATGGCGAGTTCCCCTTCAAGCTTTTGCGTCGCCAGTTTCCTGTCAGGCTCGCGTTTGCTATGTCGATCAACAAGGCCCAGGGACAGTCAGTGAAGTACGTAGCCATAGAGCTTCGCATCCCGGTGTTCACACATGGTCAGCTATACGTCGCCCTCTCCCGCTCGACATCCCCCGATCATATTCACGTTCTACTGCCTGACGAAACCTTAGACTACACTACCGCAAACGTCGTATACCCGGAGGTTCTATTGGACTGAAGTAGTGTACTACTAATACTTATTAGCTTTCCAGTTCTACAGTACCAATCGGTGTTCCCCTGTTCCTCGATTCCGCAGCCTCAGGCTGAGGATTGCGATCGGCGCAAGGTGAGCTTTACTCCGCAGAAGTCCCTCGAACATCCGGACTTGACAGTGCAAGTTTTCCTGAACATTCCAGAGTCCTCCTGGCCAATTGCCGCCAGCATGAGCGATTCTCCTTCCAACTCTCTCGAATGTTCAACGCTCGGGCTATGTCAACGTCATTCTGGCGGCGTCCAAGGTATATAGCTGGCCGTCTACTGTGTTCTTGCTCGACAACACCTCAGCCCTGCAATGTCTAGCGCTGCTTCTCGTCCCGCTTCCTCCACTTCGTTGTCAGCCTCGGGTTCCATCTCCTCATGGACCCGATCTTCTGCCAGAACAGGGACGGTGATGAAGCCCACGGATCATCACCGGTTCCTGGGGGTGCTCATTGATCAAGGCCTCAAGTTCAAGCAGCACGTAGTGTTTGCCTATGCGAAGGGCGGCCGCCTGGTCTCGCAAATCAAGCGACTCGCGAAGGCGCGCAACGGACTCACACTTGCAGTCGTTCGGCGGCTCTACCTTTCCGTTGTGGTCCCCTGTATTTTATACGCGGCTGACGCCTTCCTCACCCCCATCAGGACGCTCCCTGGCCACTCCCGCCAGCACGGCTCAGTGGGCCACGTGCGCCGTCTCGCGATGGTTCAGCGGCAGGCCTTGCTTGCAATGACTGGTGCGCTGCGCTCTGCGCCCACCGACACGCTCGCTGCGCACGCGCAGCTGCTCCCCTTCGATCTCCTGGTCGATAGAGTGTGCCAGCGGGCTGCGGTCCGGCTGTGCGCGCTCCCGAAGTCGCATCCACTGGCGTCGCACGTCGCACGTGCAGGCCGCCGTTTCGTCAAGGCGCATGACTCCGCTCGTCCCTGCATGAGCTCTTGGATGCCTACCACCCCTGGCTCGACATTGCGGGCACCGAGAGGATCCGGCCTGTGCGCCTCCACCCCCGCTGGACACCACGGCACCGCGTTCACATTATTCGGGACCGGGAGGCCGCTGTCGCGGACAACGCATGCTGGGCACGGGATGGGGCCTACCGTGTTTACACGGACGGCTCGGACTGTGATGGTGGGGTCGGTGCGGCGGCGCTGCTCTACCACCCAGGATGCGAGGAGCCCGACGTCCTCCGTCTTCACCTTGGTCCCTCCACCCGGCACACGGTATACGAAGCAGAAATCGCGGCCACGATCCTGGGCTTGGAGCTCCTGCGTCGGGCGCGCCTCTGCACGCGTATCGCGTCGATCGGGTTGGACAACACGGCGGCAATCCAGGCTACTTCGCTACGTACTCCCCGTCCTGGACGTTACCTGACTGACATCTTCCACGCAGCGGTGCGCGCGCTCCGGCGGGCCCGGCCTCACCTGCGCCTCACGCTACGCTGGGTCCCCGGCCACGAAGACGTGCCCGGTAACGAGGTAGCAGATGAGGCTGCGAAAGAGGCGGCGCGGGGCGTGTCCTCGGATGCCGCCGTACTCCTGAAGTCGCTGCGCAAGCCGCTCCCACTCAACACGTCGCGGGCGCGCCAAACCTTCGCGCACGAACTCGATCGGAGGGCGGCGGTGCGGTGGCGGACGTCGGCGCGCGGCCTGCGCTTCGTGGAAGTCGACAAGTCAATGCCATCCAAGAAATATGCGGAGCTCGTGGCTTCTATTCCTCGACGGCATGCCAACCTGCTTGCTCAGTTCCGTACTAATCATGTTCCGCTTCAGGCGTACCTGGCGAGAATTGGGAAGGCGGACACGGCCTCATGCCCGACATGCGGCGGTGCACCAGAGACGGTGGCACACTACCTCCTGGTGTGTCCAACGTACGCCCTCCACAGGGCCGTGCACTTCCGCCCACTCGGCTTCTCTGGCCGCAATCTCGCCACCCTCCTCAACACGAAGGACGCACTCCAGCCGCTCTTCGCCTACGTCAACGGCACGGGCCGCCTGCGCGCGGCGGTCGGGGCCCTTGTCGGCCCCCTTTCGGGTTACCCAGACAGCGACGGCGACGGCGGCGGTGACTGATTGGTGGGCGGTGTGGCTCTTGGGAGCGGCCGGCCCCCGGGTTCTCTCTCCTTTTTTGCTTTTGTGTCTCGGTTTTGACGGCCTCACCTGTATTGTCTCACAGGGGGCGCTGCGGCCATAATACCCGCGTGGGGCCGGGGGAGTTCCGACGCCGCTGTGGTGTCTGCCCAGCGCGCATACCCCCTCCGAAGCAAGAGGCTCAAAAGGAGCCCGGCGGTGCTTGCACCGACCTGAAGTGCGGAGGGTTTAGAACCCAGTGCCCTGCCGTCCGCGGCCGGCGCAGTCGGTGCAGTGTCACCCTTAGGTAGCTTTCTTTTCTCCCTCATGCTCGGCGATCCTCTTCTATTTATGCTTGCTCTCTGTTTTCTCTACTCATACTACTGTGCCTGCAGCGGTCCTCTGGCCGCTGCTCCCTCTCTCTCTTCCCTACCTATGATCGCCGACCCCTTGTTCCCCCTGCCCCGTAGCCACCCGCTTGTATCGCCTACCATAGGGCCTGGCCCTTGAGGGCAATAAACGAGGATTCGAAGAAGAAGAAGAAGTGATAGCGAAGAGGTGAGGATGCTGCTGCAGAGTATCGAGAGCCTGAGGGTCGGTGTTCTCCGGGGTAGGCAGTGCTGATAGTGGTCGCATCGTCTCCAAGAGCGTGGCAAGAGGTGTGACTGGCTCGTCGGAGGGGTCCCATAAGAACCCGCGCAAGTGCCGCGGCCGCTTATTTGCGACAATTGGAGTGGGATCCTCCCCGTTCCGCTTGAGTGCAGGCACCGTGTCGTGGGCTCGACGGAGCTTGAGCAGAGCCTTGAGTTGCTGCTCCAGTGCCAACAACATGCATGGTGTAGAGATGGTTGAACCGAGAGAAGTCGTTGAGGAGGAGTGTGTTGCTCCAACCCTTGGATCGTGCAGTCGAGGTTGATGACGCAAATGGCTTCAGTTGTTGATGGCTGTGAAGATGACCTGGTCGTATACCTATATTTGAGTGCACCAGCATTTCCTTGGGTTGGAGTGGATCCCACTTGCCCACATAGTCCTTGCAACTGTGGGGTGTTCAGACGTTGAATGTCAGGTGCACTCCAGATGTGGAACACATGCAACTGCATTCAGGATTCACTGGTGCTACAAGATGTTCAAACCCTGCTACAGTAGTGACACTCCAACTTTTAGACTACCTAATCATTCCTGTGAGTGGCGGGATTTCTCACCCACTGAGGTGCTTAAACGCAGTGATTGCACTCACCACAAGAGCCTTGCAGGCAGCAGTGTATGGCTCATTCAGACTCCTTCTTGATGATGGGCTCCTTCTTAATGTCAGGCTCCCTCCTGATGGGCTCCTGAAGACCCTTTTTGGAAAGCTGCAACAATGTTATCACTTACACTTGCACAAGGCAAAGCAGAACCACTCACCAATTTTGAAGATGCCTCCAACTTGCTATCTTGCAGGTTCTCCAGCTCCTGCTTGATGACTGGCTCCTGGGAGTCCTCTACCTTCTGGGTGTCAATGGATGTTGATTGAGATGATATTATTCTTTCATACTCAGGAGGACAAATCAGGGTTACATACTGTTGCTTCCACATTGGGTTGGGATAATGCCCCATTCTGAGCATTGCGCGTGAAACACTCGTTGAGTGCATCGACTAGATTGTCGAAGGTGTCGTTGGTCATGGTGGGGGTGATGTTGAGGTAAGCTGCAGCACCTGATGGTTACTATAGTTGTTACTGAAATTGATGCGCCGCCGACTCCGACGATGCGCGTTACACTTTTAGTTGTGAGACCTGGGATATTTACCAACCTCTTTTGGGAAGAGTGTAATTAGTAATGGCATGGGTGACACCCAGAAGTTGCTCTTCTCCCCCAATTCGCCCTCCAACAGTCAATGGAAAAAAGCTCTCTGCCCTGGGCTAGAACGATGTGTGAGAAGAGGTCCCCCGTGGGAACGCCGGAGTTCCAATTTCGGGGGAAATAGTGCACTGCCTCCGCGAGCCCTTTCTGACGCCTCATGGAGTCCGGTGCCCTCGCTCCTGGGCAGCCCCCGCAAGCGCTGCAGAACCGGAAGCCTGTCAACGCTGCTCGATTCTCTCAGCGGCCACAGCCCTCCCCGACTCTCCCTCGAACACCGGCCCACCGACCCTCCCGCCCAAATGTCGTTCACGGACGGCGACGAGGAGGAGGAAGTCGACGGCGCGCTGTCCGTAACATGTAACAGCGGGCCTGCTTGATGACATGGCATACGACGAGGAAGCGCCCGAGCCGTCGCCAGGCCCGCCCCCCGCCGAGCCGCGCCCTGAGTCCCCCTCCTCGCTCCTCCCCTCGCTAGACTGGAGGGAGGACTTCCTCTCCTACTGCTCATCTGCCACCTACTTCGTCAACACCATCAACTCCACGCTCCGGGAGCACCGGGCCCATATCAACGGCATGCCCGTCGACCAGGTGATCCTGGGCTGGTCCACCATACACGCAGCCCTCGACCGACTAAACTCGACGGTTCAGTCCTTGAGCCGTATCATGACAACCTTCCAAGACGACCGCGCCGCGCTCGACCGCACGTTTGGCCCTGTGGTCCTACCACAGGCGTCGTCAGGTCAGTCTCCCCGTCCCTCCTCCCCGCCGATCCCCAGTGAGCACGCGCAAGCCTGGCGTCCAAGCCCCTCCCCGCACCCAATGTCGCGCTTCGCCTCACCCGCACCACCGAGCAGCCCTAGTTGGCGCTCGTGCTCCATGCCCCCGCCTTCAGCGGGTACGCCGCGTCCCCCGGATGTTGTGATGTCCGAGTCGTTGGGGGACGGGGACGGCGCAGGGCTGGACTACCTCTCCACGGATGAATACCTCGGCTTTACGGAGGAGCGTCCATCGCGCGCCCCCGCGCCCGCTGCCACGCGTGTGCCCGCGGTCGCACCTCAAGCCTCCCTCGCCACCCGTCTCGGCTCGCCGACTCCCTCGTACGCCCAACGCCTGCGTTCCCCCACCCCGCCAGCTCCTACAGACCCTGCTCCACCCCCCGCCACCGCACCCTCGGCCCGCGGACGCTCCCCTGGGCCACGCACGAAGCTCTACAAGTCTCCGCCCTCCTCCTCATCCAAGCGCGTGTTCGTCCAGTTCCCCGGCGGCCTTCCGAAGCACGAGGCTCGCCTGCGGAGTGGCGTCCTGCAGACTAATATCAATACTGGCCTCGAGCGGCAGGCTCTCGGGGACACTCGCGTCAAGTCCTTGTGGTGGTGCGCGTCTGGCACCATCAGCATCGTCTTGACGGGCCCGCCCAGCTCCGCTGTTCTCGAGCTTGTCCAGGAATGCATTGCGCTTCTCCACTCCCTGCCGACAACATCCGTAGTGGCCAAGCCCTACGAGTATCACTCTACACTGGGGTTCCCATGCGTCCCCTGCTGCGATGACTCCCTCAACCTGACCCCGGTCCAAGATGCCACCGCGGCTCTTCTGCCTCACCCCGCCTGGGCAGAGGTACTATCCCGCAGCTCAACTCGTGTTCGATAGGCTTGCGGGCCGCCCGACGATTCTGACAGTGCCCGCATGCTCATTGCTGAGTTTGTGGACGACAGCCAGCACTCCACCAGTGAGAAACTTTGTAACATCCCCATTCTCTTCTCGAACGGGGTGCGCCGCCTGCGCCCCCTTGCTGATCGGCCCCTGGTCCCGCAGTGCTCTAACTGCTGGGCGTGGGGTCACTCCCTGCCATGCCGGGGTGGAGATGTGCGTACGGTGCGGCGAGGCCCACGATGTGCGTCTACATAACCAGTCTGCCTCCTGCTGCAGGGAGCGCCCGGACTGCGACACGAACCCCTGCGCCTGCTCCCCCTGCTGTTGCAACTGCGGCGGCAAGCACTATGCCGACGACCGACGAGCCTGTATCTACGCCCAGCACCGCTCGGACCGTGACTGGTTCCGGAGTAATCTGCGCTCGACCTCGCGTGCGCGCTCCGCATCACTGGCCCCCGCTTCCCGCGAACCTGCCCACAACGCTTCCTCCCTCGCTACCCCCGCACATGTACGTTTCGGCCCCGCGGACGTGCGGCTCTTCCATGCTGATAAGCCCCCCCAGACCTCCACCGGCAGCTTGCGGCGCACGCCGCGCTGGCGCTCGCGCCCAGGGAAGGGGAAGGGGAAGAGCACAGGCACGGGGGCTGAACCTACTTAATAATCATGCCGCACTCTCTTCATGTTGTATATCAAAATGTCAACCACTCTCCCCAGCACACTCATTTCCTCCTAGAGCGATGCGCTGCGAACGACGTTGACATTGTCTGCATACAGGAGCCATGGTATGGCCCTATACGCCCCATTCCCTCTGCGTCTCCGGCTGGGCCGGCCGAGCGCAGGGACGATAACATGCTCCATGGTACACAACTGCACCCGGCATGGCACCTTATTGAGCCCCGCAAGGACGCGCGGGTGGTCTGCCATGTCAATCGACGCCTCGCAAATGCCATTGTATCCCTCGACCCCGCCGTCAACCACCATGACTGCATGCTGCTCACGGTCCGTCTCACGTCCACCCAGGAACCCACCTCCATCCTCAATGTATACAACGATGATTGCAACGGCGCGGTGGAATACCTCACAGACGTTGCTCACCTCTTGCCCCCCATAGATCTTGCTGGCGGAGACTACAACACACATTTGCGCGTCTGGGATCCCACTTACCCCCCGCACTCAGCTGCCCGCACGGGCGAGGTCTCCGACCTTCATGCTCGCCTCGGCCTCCGGCTCTTGTCGCCGGTTGGCGTTCCCACCGGGCCATTACCCCCATCGTGACACCCTCCGCGCCACTGTCATTGACCTGATCTGGTGTCCGGATGACCCCGCCCCGGAGCTCTACACAATCCGTGTCGCTCCTGAGGAGCGTGGTCTGTCCGACCACGCCGTCATACACGTCAACATCCCGGCTGGCGAATGGTCATACCAGGGGGCACCGTCGATCTCGGCCAAGTCGGATGCCGAGAAGGAGTTTCTTGCCTCCATCCTTGAAGACGTCCGCCGCCGCCTTCCGCAAGACCTGCCGCTCACCACCGAGGAAGTGCTCTGCGCAGCAGTGGACACCCTCTTCACCTGCATCACCGACGCTTGGGCTGCTCATTCCCGGCCCGTCGCTATCTGCAGCCGCTCGCTCCAGTGGTGGGACTCCGCGCCTGCTCGGACGCCACTCACTGCCTAGAGCGCGCACGCGAACGTCTCGAAGAAGTCAAGCGACTCTCCCCGCGCCTCGCCCCTGCGGCCCGCGCAGACACACGCCTTGCGTATCGCCGGCTCAAGTCAACACTGCATAAACGGCGCCGCGTGCGCATGGACGAGCGCATACAAGAGATCTCTGAGGAGAAGCGACGTGTCTGGGACCTAATGGCGTGGGTCGGACCTCGCGCTATGCCGATGTACAAGGCGCTGGTCCACGAAAATCAACCTCTCCGCTCCCTGCCTGATCTCTGGGAGGCCCTAGAGAGCACCTTCCACTCTGCTGCCACAAGAACGGTTGACCCGACTATACTCGACGACATCCCTGCACTTCCACCACGAGACTGTCCTGCTATCGTGCGGGCGGAGATTCAAGATGCCTTGCGAAATGCCTCAACATCATCTACGCCTGGCTGGGACCACCTACACTGGCGCCACCTGAAGGCTCTGCTGGCGGACGACCACTTCCTGGGCGTCATTCAGCGTATTTATAACGCCATTCTCGACTTGGGTGTCTGGCCGTCGCAGTTCAAACGTGCGGTTTCCGTGGTCATTCCGAAGCCCTACAAGGAGGACTACTCATGCATCAAGTCCTATCGCCCAATAGTGCTTCTTAGCACACTCGGAAAGCTCATGGAGAAAGTCCTGAGTGAACGTCTCCACTATGAGTGCCAGAAGCACGGCATCCTCCACCCGAACCAGTTTGGAGGAACTAAAGCTCATAGCACCGTCGACGCTGCAACCTGCCTCATAACGCACATCCGGATGGGCTGGAAGCACAAGCTGGTCACGTCTTGCTTAGCTTTCGACGTAGCCCAGTTCTTCCCTTCCGTCAACCACTCTCTTCTCTGCTGCATAGCTACGGCTTCTCGCCGACGCTTGTCCGCTTCTTCCGCAACTACCTGCAGGGCCGCCAGTCATGCTTCCGATGGGGCCGTGCCACCTCTCCCTGGTTCGACCTGCCCCCGGTCGGAGCTGGACAAGGCTCTGCTCTCTCCCCAGTCCTGACAAACATCTACATCTCGCCCGCCCTCCACCGGCTCTTCCCTACCTCGGTCAGGCGCAGCAAGACAGCGCTGCAGTTCTATGTCGACGACGGGCTGTGGATTGCAACATCAGCCTCACTCGAAGAGAACTGTGCCCTCCTACGCACCCGCTACCGGGACACGGTGACTACGCTGGGCCGCCTGGGTCTCGTCATCGAGGAGGAGAAGGACGAACTGATGCACTTCGTTCCCCAGCGCATGCAGGCCGAACAAGACCCAAGACGCCCACTCGAGTTGAGTCCTCAGTACGTCATACAGCCTAGTCTCACCTGGCGATACCTGGGCTTTCGGCTCGATCCGAAGCTCACCTTTCGCGCCCATGTGGCCTACTTCGCAGAACGGGCAACTACAACCGTCAACGCAACGCTCATGCTAGGGAACTCTATCAGAGGCCTGTCCCCCATGCAGCGACGCACCCTATACATGTCGTGTATCCGGCCCCTCCTCACCTATGGTGTCGAAGCGTGGTTCCGGTCGAAGGGCGTCAAAACCCTGCTCAAGCCGCTCGAAGCAGCGCAGAATTGAGCCCTACGCTGGATCACGGGCGCATTCCGCACAACGCCGACAGGAGCGCTACACTCCTTCGCAGGTGTGCTTCCCCTCCATCTCCACTGCAAGAAACTGCAGCAGCGCTACTTCTTACGGATTCACCCCCTCCGTGCCGCCTTCCCCAACGTCTTCAAGCGATCTCCACACGCCCCATTTGTTCGATTCCCTCCCCACACCACCCCTCCGACGTCCGGCATCCCGCTCTCCGAAGTCTTCCCCCAAGACCGACCCGACATCACGGAGACCTTCAACCCCCTCGACGACGAGTGCGAGCCAGGCCTGCGCGTCCGTGATCTGTTTGAAGATCGGGTAACCAAGTTTCTGGACCATCCGCCAAAGAGCAACAAGGATGCGCTGGAGCGTTGGATTGCACAGAACCTACGGCCACGGATCCAACAGGCGCACGCCGATGCCGACGCGCTCGTGTTCTTTACGGACGGGAGTTCATTCGCCTCCTCCCCGACGGAGGCATGGCTCGGATCGGCAGCAGGGTTTCGGGCCTACCACCTGGGGCGGCTGAAGCATTGCCGGGCAATTCACACTGGGAATGCATTCGCATTCGACTGCGAAATGATCGCCCTCTCGCTCGCTGTTGCGTACGCCTACCTGAAGTCCTACAAATACGTCCACATTTTCTGCGACAGCGAGAGCTCGCTCAAGAATGGTCTCGACACCGAGGGCGGCCGCATGGCCAACCTCAACATATGCCGCATACTCCGGGACTGGTTTGAACGCCGCCCGGAAAATCACCTCTTCCTTCATTACTGCCCCTCTCACTCCGGAGTCGAAGAAAACGACGCCATCGACGCCGACGTCAAGTGGACAGCGCGCGACTCCGCCCCAGAGCGCCTCCCCCGAGGGCTACATGACGGTCTGTACCCGACCTCCTACGCCTATGTGCGGAGCGCGATATCGGAGGAAGTTACACGCGACTGGGAGGAGCTAGCCGAGGCGAACCCTAGCGCGTCGTGTAATCCATTCATAAAGCCCTGGAGATTTTCTGAAGAGTTTCTGTGCACAAACTGAGCGGACTTGCGAAGGGCCAGAGGAGGGTTCAAGCTCCGCAGTTCCCCCCCCCTGAGGCTGGTTTACGAGCCTACTCTGCCCACCACCTCGCCGTCTACAGTATGTCGACTGGCATACCATGGAACATCAACATGCCCAAATGTACGTAAACCTATATCCCGAGCTTCCAATGTTTCTATACAATCCTGAGTATGGTGCACGAAATGGCTGATACTGTCGTTTTCGTAGCTTGGACGCTCTGGTAAATTCCATAAAGTGGCAGAAAGCCCTTCTCGAGAAGATGCATGCCGACATAGCGAGGCTCGCAGAGTTGCGGAGAAATGCAGTGGCGAACCTGCCATAGTCCTTGGACCAGCTGAATGGAAAGGTGCGCATGCACTCCCCTATGATATATAGCATCATGCTCAGATGGGGCAACGCAGCTTCACGGTCCCTCGTGCAAACTGAGTGAGCAACTCGATGCTATGCCGCCCATCCCAGCCCTCATCAATTGGTCTGCCTTTGGTGGAGCTGTTACGTCCTGAATGTGTGCAGTCAATGCGCAACTCTTATACTTCAAGCGCGTAGATGCTGCGCCGTTCAAAGCAATGGTTGCGACCGCCCGCGAAGCATACATCACGCGCAACGCGCCCCCCAGAGCTCCCCTCGACCCTCCCTCCTCCCTTGGCAAGCTTGTAGCGGAAATGCGCGCTCGCATCCTTGACCCCGTCCTCTCGTCCTTCCGCCTCCCCGCAGAGCTCGCCCTGTTCTCCGACGACGAGCCCGTTCCCGAAGAGCTCCGAGCGGCGCGCGAGAAGATCCGCGAGCTCAAGAAATGCCGCATCAAAGGCGACGCGGACGCCTCGGTGTATGCGGGTCTGGGGCTGTCTCTGGATGACCATGGCGCGAAGTGCCCATGGATGTCGACTTGCAGCCGAGTAGCTCATTGCCGTTCTCGGTATCTACGGCGTTGCCTGCCGCTACTGCAGATCACCGTCGAGAACGACGGCCGTCCCGCATGGCTCAACCGGATGGGCCATGATCGCGTCACAGATGCGCTGTATTTCAGGTATGCTGCTGACGTCCACTTGTACTGCCCCCACCGCTTTGACGAGGTCCTCCAGGATCTCCTTCTCAGCAGGCGACTTCCGTTTGATGTTCGGCGGTAGCGTCTGCTCCCACCACCCCGCACGGGTTGACACTGAGATCAGAGCGTGGTCGGACAGACCGCGCCCTTCCAGGCCGATGCGTGCCTTGGCCTCGCCGCATGCGACGCTGTCAACCAAAAGTGTCTATCTGACGTCGAGGTGGTGGCTGAAAAGTGGGCGCTAAAATCCCTCTGGCCACCATGGCTGGAGCAGAACATGTATGTAGAGACTGAAACAATGCGAGCTTGATTTCTACATCCTACACATCTACCACATCGACCAGAGCCACCCGCACACCAGCTACCATGAACGCACTACCGGACACGCACATGCGGCGTGTCCGCAACATCGACTTCTGTAGTCAAGAACTTGAGACACTCTTACCTGGGCGTACTCAGAAACTCTGCGGAGCGACCCTCGATGCATACGCTGCAGTCGTTCAAGACATTGCTGAGAAGTCGGCCCGGGGCGCAGACTTTCTTCTGTTCTCTTCCTGGATCCCGGCCATAGCCAGCGGCCTCATTTGCAATGGTGGCCTCGAAGGATCTATAGCAGACCATGTAGCGGCCGCAGTAAGTTGGTGTACCACCCACACGGAGTTGCCGCTTACCCTCTCAAATCTAGTGCCTTGAACAAAGCTCCGAAGTCTTGCATCGGGGCGTTCGCTGGGGCATCCCGTTGTGTGGCGGATCGCCGGCGCACTGGGTCTTCGGCTACGTGGATGCCGAGGAACGCACCTCCGGCATTGCTGACAGCATGCCCAGCTTGCAGTCGCAAACCTGGGCGCAACAGGTGAGCAACCATGCTCACATGAAAACGTTGTACTCACCGTGCGTTCGCAGTCGTTGAGGGCGGCAGTCGACGCAATCCGAAGGTGCCTAGCGCTGCCCGCTACCGAATGGGGCTCGTATGCGTTCTCTGTACGGGCACCACCCGCGGAAGACCTTCAAGTGGACTCATGGTCCTGCGGACTCTTCGTGATGACCGCAATGCAGGCGTTCGCTGATGGCTGGGCGCACCCTTTGCTTGGGGATAGCGCAAAGGAGCACGTTCGTGCGGGGGCTCTGCGCGCCCTCCTGGCAATTCCATGAGTCCCTAGCACCCTTTACACATTTACTAAACTTACCTCCTAGACAGGGCGCGCCCTCCTCTCACTGACCGCGCATATCCCAGCCAGGCGACCGGGGCGCCGTCGTCGAACGGCTCCGTGCACGTCAACGACGGCGTCGTTGCCGTCCCGCCGTCCAGTGCTGTCGCCGCGGCTGCCGATGTGGGCCCAGCCTCGCCCCCGGGCGTCGAGCAACCTGTAGGAGAGTGTCAGAACGCTGTGGACGCGCACTCAGAGGGGCACAGCACGGAGGAAGAGCTCAGGCCGTCGAAGCTAGCATACCACATGATGAGAGAGAGCTCTGACGATGAGAGCGACGATGCACCCGCCAAAAAGCGATCGCGGGGGAAGCGCAAAGGACCAGGACAGCGGCGTTGCATGCTGGAGGCGGACGAGTGGACGCGTGCGGGCGGCGTTGAGGCTCACCGAGTACGCTGCGAGGGTTGCAGCAGTTGGATCGCTTTGCGCACAGACCGGGAATACGACCTTCGCAACTGGGAAAAGCATCAGGACAAATTCCCACGGATCAATGATGTCACCATGCGCCGTATTGCCGTGGTGAAGAACGTACCTACGAATGTGCCGGTATGTCCTGTCCCTGCTCCACGCAGTTGACTTATTGATGCCAGCGTCGCAGGCTTCGAACGGCGGGATTGCGTCGTACTTTCAGATAGTAGGCGTGCCCCGGAAGACTCTAGCAGGGCCTCGACCCTTCCGCACCGGTGAAGACGGTCGTGAAGTATGACGTCCGCACTACAACGGCCGTAAGTACGCTGATAAGGTAGCCATGCACACTCACTTACCTCTCAACCCTAGACACCCCCCATTACCAATCACTTCACGGTCCAGGTGGGCGAAGCCAAAGCCGTTGCCCCCGTGGAGCAGGCGCGGCCCCCGCCGGAGTGCACTGTGGTGGCATGTCAGCATTTGCACGGGGGCGAGGTGCAGGAGTACGTCTTACGGACACAGACGCGCTCCCTAGGTGGAATACCTCCGACATTCCGCGCGCACGCGGCCAGGAGCGTGTTCCCCTACAAACCCTTCCCGGCTATTCAAGACCGGGCAGTTAGGAAGGAGAAAGAGCGTACCGGGTTGCCACCGATCAAACCCATTCCTTTCGCGGACTGCACGGAGCCCCCATCTACCGGTAATTGCCAGCTTGAAGAGAGGCTCTGGACGCATGAGGAGCAACGGTACTTCGACGATACCTTGAAGGGATTCGCGCGGTGGGAGGTGGATTACGCGAACCGATTCGTGAAGGCGACTGGGTGCACGGGGACGACTACGAATGCCCCAGGGCTTTGCGAGGAGTGCCAGGACTTAGCAGAGAACAACGAAGCATTCAAGAAAGCAGTATATCGGGTGCGTGCGTAGTGTATAAGGGGCTACAACCGGACTGAGAGCAGAAGAACAAGGAGGCCGCACTCCCCGAGGATGAGCAGCGCTTGCGGCACGTGGCGCGGGAGAAGTACGTGCCTTTGGCGATCAGGGCGCTCGAGGCGCGCGAAAGATGGCCGACCCTCTCACCTTTCGAGTGTGGAAGCACCTCGAGCGTGGCGAATGCACCGAATCATTTGTTGCACTCTATGAACAAGCTCGAGACGGTAAACTCGCGGACCGCCAGGCGTTCATCAATATCTGCAAGGTCATGGCCGAGCAAGTACGTCGCCTCACCGACCCGAATACGAAACTCAAGCACGGCATGCGCTACCCGCGCAAGTACATGAACTTCATGGTGCTCATGCGCTCTTACGGGCAGAAGTCAGCTCAACAGTACGCCATTCTGAGCGGCGCGATTGGCGGGCCCTGCCCGCGTGCCCTGAGGTTTGCCTATCCACAATCCACGCGTTTCGGTCACTCACCACCGAAAGCATCTAGAAACTTGGTCAAGCGGTCGCCCGACTGCTTGAGCGACCCCCACATTACGTTGGACAATGTCGCGCGCGTGAAGCGGCTCATGGATGCGGTTAAGTACACGGGACCAGTTGCTCTCGCCGGCGACTGCACGAAAGTTGACAAACGTCTGACGTTTTCGAACGCCTACGGCAGCCATATTCTCGGCGCGGTACTGCCGCTACAGCAGTGTACCGTGAACGACACAGACGACATCGAAAACTTCGTGACGCGGGTCAGCAAAAATCAAGAGTTCGCCACTCAAGTCCGCGCGATCCTTGTGAAGGCATGATGTTTTCTTGCATAGGTATCGCACTAGAAACTCATCCGCTGCACTAGATTCCTCTGCCTCAGATACTGCCTCTCGTTATCGCACTGCGCCCGACCAAGGGGAACGACGACGCCACGCTCATTCACGAAGAACTCACGCAGTTCCTCGCACTCGCCAGACAGCTCAAGATGTCGGTCATTTCTATGGCAGCAGATGGTGCCTCTCCGAGCTGGCGGCGCAGGCTCTTATGGACGCCGAAAAAAGCGATCAGCCCGCCCTCGCCTATGACTATCCGTTGTACGGAGTGCGCCTACGCGCACCTGTCTTTGACATCACCGGGCCCCTGATCTCTGTGCAAGACCCCCCGCATGCTCGCAAAACCTGCCGCAACCAACCCCAGCATGGTACTCACACCGCAAGTCTTGGCAAAGGCTACGTGGTGAATAGGTCGTTTGTGCAACTGTACGAGACCGGCACCCCAGGCCCCCAGCTGCGCGACGTGAGCGACGTCGATAAACAGGACGACGGAGCCACGCGACGGATGTTCCATCACATGGCGCTCGCGGCGACGACCACCGAGAGGCTCGACGGACAGAGAGACATCCGCCCCGAGTTCATAGGCCTGTTCGTGTATCTATTCATATTCGGCGCGTATCACGACTGCCTGCGTGAGCCAGTACTGATGCGGCTTATCAATTTGCAGGAGAACTCTTCGACGCCTGGCTGAACAGGCGACTATTGGCGCAAGACCGTGTCCTAACTGCACTACGGGCGCGCTTCTTCCTGCACATTTGGACACACCACATTCGCCAGATGGTAACCCCACCTTGATTGCCCCGTCTCAAGGCAAACCGCCCGCGTTCGCCCTCCTCGAGCTCCGATTTCCACACACTCACACTCACCCGGCGGGCATTATGCTTATCCGCTTGCAGCTTTCTCTTGTCCTTCTCCGCTGCGTCTTCATCATGATCCGCTTCTTATTGCCTGCGGAGAGCATGGAAGTACGTATGCGCGGCACTGACAATGAGATCCACATCGTTGGCCAGGTCCTCGGAGAGCCCATGCGTGCTCACTGAGTAAGCAACAAGTGAGTCTTGCTGCACCTGCCAGTCGGTTTGTATGCACAATCAACACTGACCTCCTTAGTCTTGCACTAGGTTGACGATGGCGGCAATGAACTGCAGGTTCACACCTTCGTCTACACGCCCCTCCTAATTGGGATTGTGGAGGCGCGTGACTCCGTCCTATGCAAGACCTACTTCTCCGGGCGTTGGTAATGTCAGGCGCTGCTTCTTGGGCCGCGAACCGACTTTTGCTTGCAGCCCCATCAGAACGCGCATTTCCTCACGCACGGCACTCTGCAAACTAGTGAGTACTGCGCTACAGTAGCATACACAACCACTCATGCCTAGTTCAGGCCGGACGCGGGGCTTCCGACTGCCACGGCCTTGCGAAGACTTCGCATCCGACAGCTTCTCCAGCGCCTTGGTGATTGCGCGATCGACAACCTCCTCCGCGACGCGCTCCATGGTTGCGCGCACTGCGCGGCTCAACTGCGCATCGCCCTCCGAGTCCGAGCTGTCGCTTGAAGAGATACCTGCACCGCCGTTTTCGTATCGACCGTTCTTCGGGGGCCCCGCGCGTTCTCGCATGGCCTCCACAGGTACTATCGATTACTTTATATACCTACATCATGACTCGTTTGTACTCTCGCGGCTCGCCGTTGAATCAACTCCAGTTCCGGGCCGGCGGGCCCCCGTTGCCCTCTCTCTCGCTCTCTCGCCCTGCTCGCTCGAGTCCTGCCCTCGACGCTCCTCTATCCCGTCTCGCGCTTTCTCAGTAACCCCCCGTTACAGTTTGAATCCGCCACCCCTCTCTCCGCACTCGACAGCACCTGCTCGTCTATTCTCGGCTCTTCTCGCCTTCGACTTCGAATAGGCGCCCGTCGAGCGCGCAGACCACATCCCTTCCCAGCACTCGTCTCCTTCGCCCATTAATCTGCCACGGTTCTCTGCCAACGACACCGAGGACATCCCTCAAGATACCTCGTTGTCGGCAGCACTGCAAGTGACGCCGCAACCCGATCCATCCGATCCGTCCACGATGGATCAAGGCACATTCCAGCAGTATCTCGTCCCTGAGGCTGTGGTGAACCTCGGTGCCCGCTCTAACGCCTCCGAAAACGTCGCTGCATGGCAGCTCGAGGCGTTGGATGCGCTACGAGCTAGCCTTCAAGAACAGGCTACTCGTCAGGCAGAGCTCACCGACCAGCTCCGAGCCCGGTCCCAAACCCCGTACGCTCCCGCTTCTACTGTTTCTGCCTCTAGTACCGAGTCCACCACGATCGTGCCCGACCCCCGAGGCTCTGTCAAGGTCGAGGTGCGTAATTTAAACGGCCAGGCGAGCCAGGCTGTCCCGTTCTTGCGGGATTTGGACACCGCCGTCTACTATTTGATGCGCAAGTCCTTGCGGTCGGATTGAGACCGCTCCATGTTCCTCGTCTCTCGACTTGGTGACGGCTCGCCGATGTCCTGGTACAATTATGTCCAGAACACGAAGCCTGTGCTGTTCGATGACTTCAAGAAGCCCGTCGAAGCTTTCACTGAACGTTTTCCAGGACCCTGATCTTCCTCGGAAGTTCTTGGTCAAGCTCGACAAGCTCACGCAGACCGGCTCGGCTGCGTCTTAATCTAACACCTTCCTCGAGTACCTGAGCTACCCTAACTGGACGGACGAACACCTCAAGATTGTCCGCTTCGATCAAGGTCAAGTACACATCTTGATCCGGTACCCTCATCTCAGACGCCCAGTGGCTCACTTGGGAAACTCGGACCTTCCGGTATGGTTGCGAAGTCGAAGTCGGCTTCTCAGCCGAGCCCATCCTCCTCCTCTGAGTCTTCTCATCTCTCCTCCCCCTCTCCCTCTCCCCCGGCTGCGGGGACGAGCTCGCTGCCTAGTGAGCCACCCGCTGCACCCTCCGCCACTGACGCGCTGCAGGCGCTCGAAGAACTATGCGCCTTTCTCGACGACCTCAATACAAAGCAACTTGCGAAGAAGCACAAAGAAAGTATGTATCCCCTGATCGGACGAGCTAAACGCTTTATCTCCGACGCGGCCTCCCGGGCCGCCGGCCCACTCCTCACCGGCACCCCCGGCCCCGTGCCCTCCGACCTTCACGCGCTGCAATCTGTGCAGGCGTCTCTTCTGTCCACTCAACGGGCGGTCGAGTCCCTGCGCGGGGAGCTTTCGCAGGTCGTCAGGAAATCGATGCAGGAGGTGCTCGAGTCGAGGCCGACGGCCCCGGCTGGTCCCACCACCCCCGCAATTGTCCCCACCCCGCGCGTCCCACGCGACGGCCCCCAGCACCTCGATGTCACCATCGGTGTCCCCCGGGGGACTCGCACGGAAGCGTACACCAAGCTCACCGCCGCCCAGCTGAAAAGCGAGGTTGACGCAGCACTCGATGCGTCCGGTGTTGCGGGCCTCACAGGCTCGCGCACGCGCGGTGTTCGCCGCCACGCAAACGGCGATATCCTGGTACGTGCATCCTCAAAGGAACAGGCTGATCTTCTCTTCCGCCACGACGGGATTTGGCTCCCACACCTGAAGAGCTTGCAAGGAGCGCGTGTTGAGCGCAAGACCTTCGCGCTCATCGCGTCATCGGTCCCCACTGAGTTCAACCCTGCCGCCCCCAACGCGGCCGAGGCCCTCTGGCTCGAGAACTCCGGCACAGTGACCTCGAAGGATGCTATCCGCGGCCTTCGATGGCTTCACGCCGAAAGGGGGGCCTCCTCCTCTAAGCGCAAAGGCTCGCTAGTTTTCCAGGTGGCCGACAGGGCCTCAGCCGATCAGCTCATATATAGCTCGATCTCGATACGTGGGGCTTTGTGCTCCGTAAGTAAGTATGTTCCCCCACCTATGCAGTGTTACAGCTGCCAAGCATTTGGCCATTCGGCCAAGGCGTGTCCGCACGCTGCCTCTCCTTCGTCTGTGAGGTGCGCCCGCTGTGCGGGGCCTCACCCCCTCCGAGACTGTTTATGCCCTCATAAGACACAATGCTCCGACCGCCGCCGCTGCACGCACATCAAGGTGCGCTGCGCCAACTGTCAGGGACCACATAAGTCCTTCGACAGCAAGTGCCCGGTGAAGGCGACGGAGCAGCGTATCATCGCTGCGCGGTTTTTCAACGGGTCATGCTACTACGATCCGGCCTTCCGCGCCCCTCGCCCGCCCCGCGCGCATAGCGCGGCGGACGCGCAATGAGCACAACCTCTCAGACTGGGTTTCCAGTCTTGTCCCTCAATTGCCGTCGTTCCGCAGAGGTGGTACTGTCCCTGCTGAATAGTACCGACCCTACGCACTGGGATGTTCTGTGTCTCCAGGAGCTCCCCCTCCATATCCAGGATCGCGCCTCGTTTCGGTCATCGCACTGGAACCTGGTGCTCCCCGGGGCTGCAGGGAACTGCGACACGGCAGCGGCTATCCGCAGTGTCATCTATGTTAGTAACCGCCTCCCCTCCGACTCGTACACCCAGATTACGCTCGCGTCCTCGGACGTCTGCGCGGTCCAGTTCTCCTTCACACCCAGTCTCTCTTCTCCTTCCCCTTCGGTTCACTCTTCTTCTCCATCCTTTCCTTCTCTCTCTGTCTTCTCTGTCTACAATCCTCCCAATTCCCTTAGCTCCGTCCAGCTCCTCCGCTCCGCACTGCGTAGCCCACCTCTTCTCTCATCCTCACTCCTCCTTCTTGGTGATTTCAATCTCCACCATCCCCTTTGGTCTGGCTGGAACATGCCACAGCGCACGCGTCGGTCCGACGCGGAGCTCCTCGTTCAAGTCATGGCAGAGCAGCAGCTGGCCCTGGCGCTTCCGCCGGGCACGCTGACGTTCCGCTCCGATGCGCACAGGACGCAGTCCACGCTGGACCTGGCATTTGTGTCTAGCACCCTCGAGGACACGGTCACGCGCTGCGACGCGAGCTTCGGCCATGGCAGTGACCACCGATGCGTGGAGATCGAGATTGCACTCGACGTACCCTTGGCGGACCCCCCAGCGCGTCAGAACTGGCGCATCACTGACTGGGAAGCGTTCGAGCACACCGTCGCACAATGCTGGCTCGAGCAGCACATCCACGAGCGCTCCCAGTCCCTCACAACGGCGCTGGACGTCTATTCTTTGGTATCCGATACGACTGACATTTTAGTTCAAGCGGCGGACGGTTCCGTCCCCGTAGCCAAGCCCTGTCCGTACTCCAAGCGTTGGTGGGTGTCCGAACTCACCACGCTAAAGAAAGCTGCGCGCAAACTAGCCAATCGAGCAGCGAAGCGTCGTGCCACCCAGGCCGATGTCGACGCTGCCCGTGCAGCCCTCAAGGAGTACCACAGGGAGATTCGACGTCAGAAGCGCCTCCATTGGCGCGAGTACGTCGAGTCGGCTACGGAAAGAACCATCTAGCAAACGAGTAAATATGTCACACAAGCCCCTGAGGACACCCTCGCCTCCCGCCTACCCGCGCTCAACCTTGCTGACGGCTCGGTTGCGCGGTCATGTGTGGAGAAACGCGATGCACTCATGTCCCAGTTCTTCCCCCCACCACCGCCAGCGTCTCTCGACGACATAGCGGACGCGGAGTACGACGACCAGCTTCCCTCTATCTCCTTCACGGAGGCAGAGGTTGAGGCTGCACTGGAGAACCTCAGCCCCTTCAAGGCTGCAGGCCCATCTGGGGTTCCCAACGCCGCACTGAAACACTGTGCCGTGCACGTCGTACCCGTGTTCACTAACCTCGTCAACAGGTGCGTTGCGCTGGGGCACCACCCCGCGCAGTGGAAGTTTTTCACCACCATCACCCTTCGCAAGCCCGGGAAACCCAGTTACCTCATTCCCAAGGTCTATCGCCCCATCGCACTCGAAGACACCTCTAGCAAGGTTGTTGAGTCTGTCGTTGCGCGTCGCCTTGCTGCCCTCGCGGACTCAGGAGCACAACCTGCTCCCTCCCAATCACTTCGGGGGGCGGCCGCATCGCACAACCACGGATGCTGTCCTGCATCTGGCGCAGCGCATTCACGACTCGTGGCGAGTCAAGCAGGTTACTTCAGTTTTGTATTTGGACATTTCTTCTGCCTTCCCCTCTGTTAACCACCGTCGACTTCTTCACAATCTCCGCAAGCGGAGCGTCCCCGAATCTCTGGTGCGCTGGATCGAGGACTTCCTCCGAGACCGGCGCACTCAGCTGAAGCTCGACGATTTTCTATTCCGCAGATCTTCTCGAGCTCCTTGACCCCAAAGACCGCAAACGCATGACGATCGGGTACATTGATGACACTGCAATTGTAGTCACCTCCACCGACATCGCCACGAACATTCGCATCCTCACGGCACTCGTACCGCAGCTTTTTCTGTGGTCGCGACGACACGCCTGCCGCTTCGACATTAGCAAGTTTCAGCTCGTTCATCACACACGCTACGCTCTGTTGGACGGAGTGTGGGGCGCCTCTGCCCTCACTCGGGGTTCTGGGGGCCACGCCGCTACTTCCCACTCCCCCTGCAGATCGGCGACCACACTATTCACCCCGCAGACTCGGCCAAGTACCTCGGTATTGTGGTCGACCGGTGGCTTCGATGGCACGAGCATGTCGACGCCGCCATTGCTAAGGGCATGGGGGCGATGCTTGCGGTCGGACATCTCTCCCGACCGACTTTCGGCCTCCCACACAGGTACGCACGCCAGCTGTTCACGACGGTGGTAGCCCCAAAAATGGAGTACGGCCTACCGGTCTGGTACACTCCCGTGTGTCGTCCCGAGGGCTCGCGTCGAGCCACTGGCTCTGTGGGCATTGCGCGTCGCATCAGTAAGGTGCAGCGGCTCGCCGCGCTCATGATTACAGGCGCGTTCCGCTCAACAGCTACCGTGGTGCTCGAGTACCATGCCAGCCTTCTCCCGACGGAGCTGCGCTTGAATCAGGCTGCGTACCGCGCCACCGCTCGACTCGCCGCCCTCCCGGAGAACCACCCGCTGCACAAGCCAATCGCTCGCTGCGCCGCTCGTGTCCCACGCTTCCACCGTACCCCGCTCCATCAGCTCTTCCGCGCCTTTCCCGACATCCGCCATGTCGCGCCAGCTCGTAACAAGGCCAGACCGCCATCCGCAGATCCCGATGCGCCCGGGCCTGTCTCGGTGCTCATCGGAGACAACAAGGAGGCAGCGCGGTCCCAGGCACTGGAGCTTCTGGGAGGCACGGGTGTCTGTGTCTACGCACAACGGTACGTGTCTCGCTCGATCCTGGGCTCTGCAGCCGTGGTTGCAACATGTGACGGGGGGATTGTGACCTGCCGAGCATCCCTCGGGTCCGCCGCACTGCGGCAGGACCATGACGGGATGTTAGCAGCCTTCACGCTGGCACTATGCGCTATCATGCGTTGCCCCAGGGTAACGCGCGCAAGTGTACTTGTCCCCGACCGCGCCGCAATCACGATGATTGCATCCCGAGCAGACCACCCCCTCACCTCTCTCTTCTGGGAGAGGTTGAGCGCTGTGCGGCGACGCACCCGTACCTCCCTACAGCTTCAGCTAGTTTGGGCGCCCCTCAGCGGTGACGACCACAAGGCGGTCGTGCTTGCACGGGATGGCGCGCGGTCTGTCGCGGTGGCACCTGAGCTGACCGAAGCGGACGCCCCACGCGCCGTCCCCGACGTCCTGAGCGATCTGCGCACGGAGTGCACTCTTCTGCAGAGGCGGCATGATGCCGATCTCCTCCGGCAATGGCAGGTAGAATGGCAGGCCTCGAAACAAGGCAAGCACCTGGCCCGCGTCGTCGACGACACACCACCGAGCCTCAAGGCCCTCCCACTCTACCGCGAGCTGTCCCGCGCCCAGTGCTGCATCATGACGCAGCTTCGTAGCGCGCATGTCGGTCTCAACTCGTACCTCGCGCGCATCGGCGCCGTCGACTCTCCGCTCTGTGCGCGGTGCTTGGTACCAGAAACCCCCGCCCATTACTTGTTCACCTGCCAGCGGTACACGGAAGCGCGCCACGCGCTACGCCAGGCAGTGAAGGCGCCACTTACACTGCGGAGCACGTTGGGGAACGCGAAGGCGCGTGCGGCGGTCCTCGAGTACGTCCGCGCGACTGGTCGCTTCGACGCGTACCGTCTCGAGCCCGCAGCGGCGGAGAACGGGACCGGGCCGCACCCTCCCTCCCTCCCCTCCCTGCATTCTCCCCTCTCCACATGGATTCTGCCCCCTCCCCTTTCCTTTCACCCTCCGGGCCGCTTCGTTGAACTACCCCTCTCCCCTTCTTCCTCTTTTCTCTCTCCCTTTCTCTCCTACCGGCTCCGGCCGTTCGCATAAGAGGCAAGCCCTCTCGGCATCCGTATAGACACGCCGCCCCAATCCCCCTAGTCACGTTTAATCACACTCCCACTTGATCCTCTTCCCCGTATGACTATCCACACCGTCTCTCCCTGCTACTCTCCCCTGACGATTTACACCCCCCGATCTGCTACCATCATGCCCCTCCCCCTCTGCCTGCTTGTGCCCGTATAGTAGCTTCATCGCCGCGTAGTATAGAGACAGTGGCAACTTCGGCCGAAACCGGCCTCCGTGCCACTATATTCAATGAACATATCTATCTATCTATCTATCGATCAAGGTCACAAGCCCGACCTCCAGCACGACCTGTTGCTCACGGCGCGTCCGGCGACCTTGCACGACTGGGTCCCGACCGTCATCAACGTCGACAAAAAGCTGCACGCCCTCGGCCCGCTCTACCACCTCTTGCAACAAGAGCGGAGCGTGCTGCTCCACTATGTCAAGACGAACCTGCGTAAGGGGTTCTTCCGACGCTCGACATCCTCCGCCGCCGAGCCCGTCCTCTTCGTCCGCAAGAAGAGCGGCGACTCGGAGTTGCGCCTCTGCGTCAACTACCGCGGCCTCAACGCCATCACCAAGAAGAATCGCTACCCGCTCCCACTCCTCGACAACCTACTCGACCGCGTCCAAGGATGCCGCGTCCTCACGGTCCTCGACCTGAACAATGTGTTCAATCCGAGTTCGCGTTCAACAGCCACGCGAGCGACTGGACCAAGTGGCAGTGGCCGTTCCAAATTCGCCAACTATGGCCTCCATCCCGCCTTCAACCCCCAGCTCGCCAACCGCTCTACTGTGCCCGCCGCCGCCAACATTGCGACTCGACTCGCTCGCCTTCACGGCAAGCTCCACGCGCAGCTCAAGAATGCTACCGCAGAGTGCCCCCAGTGCAAACCCTCCCAGTTGCAACAGAAAGTGCAGTTATCAGATGCAGGCGTTCTGTGGCACATGTTCCGCGGAGTGGACGCGGGCGTATTATGGGAGCCGGTTCATTCGGGACTTGGAGTTGGTAATTAATAGTGGCTGGTGCCACCATACCATTAGTACTTTCGGGAAATCCCATAGCCCGCCCTCACAATCCCATATACATGCAGGTGAATGTGCTCTAATAGTAGTCTGCAGGAGCTTGTACATAGTCAAGCACACCTGTCTGTCAAGATTCCCACTGCTCTTGCAGAACTATCTTCTACCACCACCTCGAGGCTGGCCGAGCTTGCGAGAGTCGAGGATGGAATGAATGGAAGGAGTGGGGGGGTCGTCGGTGAGGTCGAAAGGAGTAGGGGAAGTGTGGGGGTGAAGGGCGAAAGGATCGTGGCATGATTGGAGAAGGGAGACGTGGAAGACAGGGTGAAGACGGGAGAGGTATGCCACGGGGAGTCGAAGCTTGTAGGCGGAGTCGGAGATGGCGCAGTCGATGGGGAAGGGTCCAAGACGTCGGTGGTCGAGCTTGAGAGACAGCCCAGTCATCTTAATGTGACGGCGCAGGAGCCAGACGAGCTGACCCGGCTCGTACTTGGGGCGCGTTGGTTGTAGTACACAGACTGATGCTCTTGTGCACTCTGCATCGGCGCTTGGGTAACATTTACTAGACGCACCACCGTGCTACGCACGGTCAGAAAATCCAACGAATGATTTATATCTTTTGGGTACGGATGAGCCTGCATGGCCGTATTCTGTGTGTGGATGTCTATGCTACTGGCTCCCTTGAGTAAGTACATACTTGACTGCCAATTCGCGGATACCAAGATTTCAATCGACCCCGCCGCCCATGCGACACACCTCGTTCGATCATGTACTTACCTTAGGCTTCCCATGTAAGTTCCCACGTAATTTTCCCTCTTGTTTCCCTCCGACTGTGGTATACGGCTCATGGACGTGTCAGGGAATATTCAAGACTGCAGCTCTAGTAAGTCGATGACGGCAGGACTGCGGACACCTTGCGTACGTGCAGCAGTAAGAAATGATAGAAAGAAGATATGAGTAACTTCCCTGTGATACTACATCTACAGACATGACATCAGCAAAGAGGAAACATAAGTATGCTCGATGTTAGACATAAAGTCAGCGAGGCTCCACTCGTCAAAACATCTGGCGCTGGAAGGGGCTTTAGCGCCTCGCGCCGGCTATTACTAAATGTGGTGAGTTATGTAATTGTATCTAGATCCCATCTAGATTGCGAGGCTTTTGCAGCCCTCTCAACGACCGCGGTGGGCATCCTTCGTGTTGCTCTTACTCTCACATATATCTACCTAGGTGACTCTACGAATTGCGCGAGAATGGAAGGCGCGAGAAAGCTGTAAGTCAGAGAAAAACCGCGTTTGAGACAAAAACACCGTCCTTGTTTTATATATTGATATTGATATGCCAACATGGCAACACAGCCACAGCCAGCCACCTTCAAGTTAGTAGCACCGAGTTGCTGTCATCTTTATCCTCTCACACCCAGGTTCTCCCATTCCTGTAGGTGCCCCTATACCACACCTGTATCACCCCTAAGCCCCTCTCATAGACACAATGGCCAAGATCCAGAATCCACAGCAGATCTATCAATACCCCACCTTTCCCAACTTCGTAACTGCCATCATGGCTGCACGACCTTGGGAGAAGTGCAATAATGAGGACCTGCTTATGAATTGGATGTTAGGGATGGAAAAGACTATCGTAAGCTTGTTTGAGTTTAACCTCTGTTAATTGCTAACTCTGGTGCTAGTCCTCAGGTGAACATGTATGCAATGCCCAGTGTGACTGCGATACACTGTTCAACTCATTCTTCCAACACATGGAGA
Source organism: Trametes villosa (assembly GCA_002964805.2). NCBI lineage: Eukaryota > Fungi > Basidiomycota > Agaricomycetes > Polyporales > Polyporaceae > Trametes > Trametes villosa. The sequence continues at coordinate 10,632 of PUDQ02000134.1, read as the reverse complement.
ACAACCTCAGCATGAACGACATTGCATACATGTTTATCTTTGAGTACAGCAGGGCCTCTCGTGCTCGCAGGGTACTCTGTTTCATGCAGTTGGTTGCCCACCACGAGGCTGCACTCACAGCAACTAAGAAGACGGTCAATGCCGCCTTCTCCTATGCAGTTGGGGAATCTGCAGAAGTGGCGTTTCATTGCATCAAGAGCCACCGCTGCAGTGTCGATGACGTTGCCAAAGCAGCCATCGAGCTGGGGAGAGCTCAGAAGTTGCTTGAAGATGCTGTCGACCATTGTAAGTGCTTACTATACATAATGTGAACGCCACACACTAACTGCCTATAGACGAGCATGTCATGCAAGAAAACTCATTCCGCCCTTGGGCAGGCCACGCCCGTTCCGCTAGGTACACAGAGAAAGTTGCACGTATTGGCGAGCTGTGGGTTGAGATGCCAGCTAGGAAGTAGACTTGGGCCTGTCATATGTAGTGGTGGAACAGTTTTGGGATGTTCATGATTTCGCTTTTTTGAACACTCTGTGTCCAGAAACTATAACATGCACATGTTCCTGCCTGCTTGGAATGAATACACCGTACATCCCATTAGCGCCCCCCCTTTCCCACAAATGCAGCCTCTACTGGCAGATATCTGCCTCCTTTGCCTGGCTCATGCAGCACACAACGGACACGCCCGAGTCCACTTTATCCTCATTGCCACTCCCAGAACAAGCTGCAGAGGTCCCAACGCCAAGCTTATCTAAAGGGAGGAAGAGCAGGGATTGGAATTTTCCTTCAAAGTTCTGAAAAGTCTAGCATAGACCTTTCAGACCACGTCAGACCCATTTCAAACGTCACCTGGCAATGCGCCCACGGAGTGCCCTCGAACGATAAGCGAGCAGGGCGAAGCCAGCGCACGTAAGCGAAGAGCTCCCCAGAGGACCCGGCGACGTCGTACATGAAGATATGTTCGATCTGGCCGACCCAGGTGGTGCCCGCGTTTGAAGTGCGTATCAGCGCAAGCAAGCTAGCGCTGTTAGTAGAGGGACTTGCGGCATGATATTGATGCCCGGCTACGACTACATAGTCGAAGACTGTGGCTGACCGCGTCAGGACTCAGCACGGTGATCGGGTGAGGGGCCGGTGAGATGTCGGGATGAAAGTTCTGCAGGGGGTAGCGGGCGGGCAGATACTTGAGCGGACTGTGGTATACGGGGTCGTCCAGGCCGGGCTCTCCGGGCTCTCGCGAGCTGAACGTGGACTGAAGGATAACAAGGTAGTTTCTAGAGAGGGGCGTCAACATATACATCCGCGAGGTGAGAGCGTAGCATACCATCAGTGTACATGTCATCCACGTCCTCGACGAGTCGTTCAAGTGTGCCGCAGCCGTCGGACGTCGCATCTTGCATCATGCAGCAAGTCATGTGGGATACCGAGCCGCGTGGTTGCTGCCAAATGCCGCCTCACTACGGGCATCGTTGGATATTCGACCGAACAAAAGTCGTTTCATAGTCATCCTGATGGACCACACGTGACCCCATTTGGGCACATAGCCGCGACATAGTCCTTGGTCTGGCACGTAGTTAAACACTCCGGTCGATTATGGGACAACGATTGTCCGGTCACATATTCAAGGGTGCCCGCCGTGCCTGCGAGCTACAAGAGACACAGAACCATCGGTAAGACGTGACGAGTGCAAAATCATTAGTACTTGCCGTGCGATGAAGCGCTGAGGCTCGATAGAACTCGCGCAAGCTGGCACCTCCGCCGTGGTTATTTGGTCGATATCCCTTGAGGACCTTGTTCAGTCTCTCAAAAAGGAACGTTTAGAAGCCACGGAGTGGTCTAAAGTCGCGGATGAACTCCGCTGTGTGCGTTGCATAATGGTGATTGGGGCGGATCACCTCGGGACCGTAAAACTGATTGTTTGTAGGTTAGTATAGCAGATATGTCAACATCTAGTACGCATGTACCTCAACGAGTTCCATACAGTATTCATGAGTAAGGGAGTCTCCGAGGTTGAGCTGGTCGTCATCGATGCTGTCGGACAATAATAGTCGGAGAGCTGTAGTAGTACAGAGTTTGAGGAAGGTCAAGAGATCTCGCTCGTGCAGAGACGACCGCTGCGCAGAGCCTTCCTCGCCATCGTCATAAATCCACTCGTCATTCGCGTCGTCGACTGTAGCGCCCGCATCATCAGCGTCCAGACCATTTCCTACACAGATGGAATAGGTTAGCATGGCCAGTCGCGGAGCAGGAGAGTGGTCACGCAAACCTTTGCCTTCTCTGTGGGTTTCCGAACTCGCGAAGAGCGACGCTCACTCTCCATAGGCTGTCTCGTGCCGTCAAGACATTGCTTCGCCCGCTATCTCGTTGTGGACGCCTTCTTCTTCCGGGCGCGTTGCAACTCCTTCCGTCGCTGAAAACGCTGCCGCAGGTTTTCCAGACAATCTTATAAAAGTGGGCTCGACCGCTGGCTAATCCAAGCCATTCCATAGTTCCGGCAGCTAGTGCAACAAGATCAGATACTTACACTGTCAGCGCGAGGACTGCCTGTTACTCACCGCCAACGGCCCAACTACCGTTGCCAGAATTAACCATTAGTCAGCGATCAATGAGCCGCCCGTCGGCTGACCAATGAGACGAGGGAGCCGACCTAGCCTAGTGGGCAATGAAACCTAGTACAGTGTTAGTATGTAGTGCTCGTTCACAGCCCGATGGCCCTTGGTGACAGATTGTTTCGGAACACTCTCAGCTGAACCCAGAAACCTTAGAAGTGAGTTTTTGATGAGACCTATCGTCGGAAAGCGTCAATTCACGTCCGTTAGCGAGGTTGAAAACATCGGTCATGCGCGAGACTCACCTAGGAAGAGGTTATGCATGGGGTCGACGGCGACCATGCGCATCACTGTGTGGAAGTTACAAGTACGGTAACCGCGCCAACTACGTTGCGCAACCCGCCTTTGCATACGAGGTGTGTATGACATAGGTCTTGTCCGCCCACTAACCTTATCCTTCCAGATCATCGACACAAGCTGGGAAGTCCACAAAGGCCTTTACAAGGCCCCATCCATCCAGATGGTCGTCAATCAAGTCTTCTACAAGGATTCCCGGGACGACGGCGTCCTCAGCTTGCCGGCGGATGGTGAGCCTGAACAGGCACCTTCCTATCTTGGACATTCGGCGCTTAGATCTTGGACTTCGTGGGGTCACGGTTGCGCGAAGAGGACCCGCCATTCGTGCTCCCTGCCCTCCCTCGCTGCGCTCGGGGGGTCCCCCGAACCGGGAGCACTCAGGCGGGCATGCTAAAGCCTCGTTCGCGCGGGAATCCCAGACCGGCCCCCTTCGTGAAGCTCGAAGGATGCATACCAGGGCTTTCAAACAACACTACATATTCCAACAGCAATCCTAACCGGGTAAAGGCTTGGTGGCCGAGTTGGTAGAGGCGCCTCGGGGTTTTGCCATACCCGCCCGGGTTCGAATCCCCTGTGGTCGTTTTTTTGAGCTACCATAAGAGGCAAACTTAACCTCCGGATAATCCCCCGGCCCTCAGTTGTGCGCGCTGTGCGGAATTTAATGTGCGCGCTGCGTTAGAAAGTGCTTAGTTGCGCGCTCTAATGTGGCGGTGCGCGGCGATAAGCCAGTCGCGCTGTTTTTTCATTGAATGTACAAATGGGCCATCATAGGACGCGGGTGGGTGCGACGGGTGCGCGAGGGGTCCGAGCGCCGCCGGTACTACATACTTGCATTGGACGATGTGCCCCGCTTGCGCATCGCGCGCGAGACTCGCGACCCGTGAGCAAGAACACCTAATACCGGGGGCGCTGGAATTGAAGTCCGCGGGAGTGAAACCAGCAGAGAACACCACGGCGGACATGTTCAGTCTTGGAGGATCCTCAAGGAAAGCGTGGACGCGAGGTGATCACTGGCATGGTACATACCGCGCGCATCACCTGTCATGTGCGGTGGGACACCACCAAAACCTTCGGCGTACTCAGTCCGGAGTGCCTGCGTACGCCCAAGGGGAGCTCGCGCACCGCGGCTTGCCAAGAACTTGCATGCTCGGGGCGTTTGCGCGTGCTGCCGCGCGACGCACCGCCTCGGTCGCGCGAGAGGCTGGCGCTTTCTTGATATTAACCGAGGCGCGACAATTCTGCGCGTCTGTTTGGCTTTTTCTAAGCGCTTCAGGTGCAAAACGTTGTCGGATGAACCTCGGCGGGACAAAAAGGCCAGCCGTCATGGTATGTTCTCTTTCCCCGCTGCTGATATAAAAGGTAACCCTCCTAGAATAACATATGACTAATCTCGCTTAAAATCTGACATACCGAAAACAGTAATCTACATAAACCCCCGCTACAGGACTCGGGAACGAGAACACACCATCGACGGGTGGTTTTAGGAGCCTGGGTCGGGTGTGGCGCTGATGCACAATGTTTGTACATGCTTGGTCTGCAATATTTCCAAACGTGCACGGCAACGACACCATCTTCGCTTCGCGTGTAAATATGTCAGTAATCGCAAGGTTAGCATTCGCCCTGCTTTCTTTACCTACTTGTTGACCTTTCACCATTGGTACTACTCAGTGACACCCCCCGTGCTGTACGCTCCCAAAGCGGGAATAAGAATGTGGCGCAAGAACGTGACAAATACGTATCCGCGATGAAGGACGAGATCTTGGTGGTCCCGTTCGACTCCTTCATGAATGAACTCGCCCCCTTCACTCCCCCCAACCACTACGTGGATGAGCTCACCCTGATAATCCGTAAACAAGGCCACCTGGGAGGCGAGGACTGTGCGGGGGTCACCCCTTTCAAGACCCCGGTGCCTGGTAGCGAAGACGCTTCATTCCGCCCGCTTCAAGACCTCTGCCGCTCAATCCTTCACGCCACCGGACCCGCAGACCGAGCAGCCAGCACGACCTACATGCATCTGGGAAGCACTGCGACAAGCTCGATGATCTCGGGCAGCTCCCACAAGATTGATGCTGCGATAGTGACGAAGCCCTCCAGAGTTAATAACTCATCAGGAGCAAAATCACTACTCACGGTGGACGTTGCGGTCAACCTAGAATTCAAGTGCGACGATACTGAGAAGGCTCTTACCGATGTACGCTGCCTGTGTCAGCCTACTTGCTGCTATTGATGAGCCTTCCTCTAGAACCACGCTAAAGCGCTCAGCGCAGCCATCCACCTGCTGAACAATGACCCCAGCAGAAACTACTGCTACAGCGTAAGTTCGTGCTGGTTGATAAGTATGAATCACTTTGACTGAACTATTATCTAGATCTCCATTGAGAAGACCAGTGTGACGGCATGGTACTGGTCGCGGGCATTCTCCGTGCGATCGAAGCCAATCAACTTCATGAAGGCGCGTTTCATCCATGTGTGCTGCCATACATTTGCCAACATGCCTACAGACACCCCGCGACTTGATCAGGCTCCTTGCGTCGTTCCTATATGCCTCTGTGGAAGAGCTTGGCTACGACAAGTGCATCTCCTGCCACAAGGGCGTTGACCAGAAGGGTAACAAGGACCACTTTCTGGTCTACAAGCTTGGCGCTCGAGCCTTCAAAACGAAGTCATATATCGCTGAACACCTGGGATTTTGCGCCACAGGCCGCGCTACGCGAGTCTTCGAGGTCATCGAGTTGGAGTCGCCCGACGCCCCTCTTGGCCCCTTCAAAAAGGGCGCCGAACCATGCATCTTGAAGCACTTCTGGCTCGATGCAGAGACGAAGGCGGAGGACGAGGTGCTGGGCGATATCCTGGGTCAGCTAGCTCAAGAGAAAACCTGGGAGACCCTTGCCTGGGAGTTCCCGGAGGAGATCCGCGAGAAGATCTTTGCTCTGAAAGACGGTGGCTACAAGAAACTCTTCCTGACCACCCAACTCAGCAAACAGCTCAGCTCCACCAAGATTCTACCCTCGACGGCTTCCCGGGTCACTGCTTTAACCTACTCTGACAGTCCCCAGTCTTCGGATACGGTGCCTCCCAAGATGGCCTCCCAGTCCCGCGACATGCTGCCAGGACCCCAAGTCTGGAATGCGACTTCCCTTTTCCAGCGAGACTTCCGGCCGAAGAAGTCCTACGCCATTGTGTATAAGGAGGTATGTCAAGCCCTCCATGATGTGGAGAACATTGCGGATGTAGCCCAGGTCATGGAAGACTGCTTCACGGGTAAGCACCTAGTACCAGGCAACAGCATGTCTCTCCAAAGCTTTGCCAAACCTGTTTTGCAGCTCTTGTGCTCCTGCGCATGGTCGGCTACGTTCATCGCGACATCAGCTCCGGTAACCTGCTCTTGTATCGCGATGGCATGCGATCTCGTGGCATCCTGAGCGATTTGGAGTATGCGAAGGTTCAAGGCGGCCCGAGCTCCGGTAGCTGCGATCCAAAGACGGTGCGTCCTGCTCTCCTGGGGCCCCATTTCAACAGCTTACAATTCTGATTCATCAGGGCACCCTCTACTTCATGGCTGCGGAAGTACAGGCAGGGGATTATTTGTATGACTCGCCTTCTGGCGAGGCTCAGGCTGGAACTGGGCAGACAAACCCCTTGACCACGCCTAGGTATGCCACTCCCCAACAGCCTCCAGTCTGATCAACATTCACTCACAACACAACTACACAGTCCCCTCCCCAAACAGCCTGCCATCCCACACACATTCTTCCACGACACAGAATCCTTCCTCTGGGTCATCTTTTGGATCTTGTTCCGGGCTTCCCAACGCCTTACGACGCCGGAGGATGCGCGGATAGCTCCACTCTTCCAAGGTTTCTCCGGGCCGCGGTGGTTCTTCATCAAACGCAGTATCACATACTACCACTTGCAGCTGCTCGCGAAACTGAAAGCTTTGTGCAAGAAGGAGAGCCATATCCAAGCAGCGGACGAGGTGATGCAGCTCAGCACGGCTGCCTGGGAAGCGCTCAAGCAAGAATACGGACCGTTGCACCACCCGCAGAAAACCCCCGACAAGCTGCTGGCCTCCATGTTCGCCCTTTTCGAGAAACTTCCCTGCTTGGAGATAGCGCTGCAGAGGCATTCACCATCCCTGGCATTGGAGTTCGTTCAGGTCGAGGACAAGGAGAAGAAGACGGGTAACCGGGAGAAGCGGCGTAGGCGCAGCTCCGAGTCCAATAGCCAGGGCGTTTTTGATGCTGTCAAAAGTGGCGGGAAAGGCGCGTTTGCGTGCAAGAAGGTGAAGTCTGCGTAGGTGAGTAAATGCGAGTTGCTTCATAACGTCCAACATTATAACCAATGCGGGGGCACAGGGAGCATGTGTCTAGCTTGTCATATATGGTTGATAATACGAGTCTCTGGCCTGTCGGATGAGTCGTCTGTGGGATCCCGCACGTGGACGCCTCTTCCACTCGTTGCGCTCAGGTTCACCGCGGTGTACAGGCTCCTAAATCCATCCGTCGATGGTGCGTTCTCGTTCCCTAAGTCCTGTAGCGGGGGTTTACGTAGATTACTATGTTGGGTATGTCAGAATTTAAGCGAGATGAGTCATATGCTGCACGCGGAGGATTACCTCTTATATCACCACTGCGACCTTGAGCGCGGCTGGCACAAGCTTCAAAGGGCATGCGGCATCAGAGGTCGGGGCGCCAGGGCCTTGCTGGGTTCCGGTAGGCCCCCTTTTTCTCGAGGGAGGGGCGAAGCTTCCTTCCGAGCTGAGCTGCAGCATTGCAGCGTTACAGCTGTTTTCAGAATGCTAGGCTCCTCCCAAAAAAGACACTGCACAGTAGGCTACCAGGCTTTGACAGTCTGTGACGTGGGACGCCGTCGAGCAGTGTTGGCAGAGTCCGCCCAGGGTCATGGAAGACTACGGGCCACTGGCGAACTGTCTGCCAGCCGACTTCTGGGCGACCGTAGTCACCCGCAGGCTTTCGCACAGCTGGGCGACTCTTACACTCCTGAAGGACGAATTTTTTGGAGGGTAGCCGCCATGGAGCAGTAAATATTGCGTGCGGAGCAATACGAGATCTGTGGGTCGATGGCCTCCAAAGTCGCCCCGGCGAGCCCATCGCTCGCCTGCGTAGGGGCTCTCCAACGCACGCAACTGAGATGCATGCGAGTGCACCACCCAATACAAGCACCGGCCCCACCCAAGTTGCGGGAAGGCCGCTGCAAATAGAGCGTATTTGCAAGCGGTTATAACCGCCCCACCGCGGTTCAACGTTCAGAACTTGGCTCCAACTTGCGCAAAAATCAGCGCTTCGCCCGCGTTTGCAGTTTGGCGCTTTACGGTCATAACCGCGCTGCACATACGCTCTAATAACCTCTATTCTGCTGAGCTGGAAAATGCCGAGTGATCCGGCACGTGGCATTTCCTGTATATGGTATTTGCGAGCATTGAACACGAATGGACCAAACAAGACCAAATTGTCCGCTCGCAAACCGGCTCGTGTGGCGAGAGAGGTGTTTGGCCTGGCATCCGCGCATATCTGTTTCTATGCCCATGTATTCTCACACAGCGAATGTAGATACATATAGGCATCCTCTGGTGAATTTTGAGGGGCTTGGACTGAGATATGAACAAGATATAAGATAGTCGCCCCTCACGAGCCACCAAGTGGTTTGTCGAAGTGGCTATCCTGGCTGGCTTTGCTCCGCCGGCCACCGTAGCTACATGCACAATAGCAGTATGCGTCAGGCAGGATGTTTGTGGGGCTCACCTTTCATCAACCAACCACCAACCACACGACACCCTCTCCGACGCTGCATCATGCCTGGTGTACTTAGCGACTCGGAAACCACAGCGACCGAGGATGCCGCAAATGTGACAGAAGCGTCCCTGCAACGATTCGCCACTGGGACTTTCAGCTTAACTTGTGTCGGAACTGCGCACTCACCTATATTCCTCCCATCGTAATCCCTGGCAGTCGCATGGCAAATCTCCGTAACTGCGCACTCTGTAATGGCGCATATGGGCCAAGTTCCTACGATGCCGGACCAGGAAACCCTCCCCATGTGCACTGCCAAAGCTGCCGCAAACGTGAGCGCTGTACCAAGTGTCGCAAGATCAAGAAGCACCGAGAATTCAAGCGGCCGTCGGCCGACGAGAACCTGAATCCTCGTGCGTGGCATGGGCCTGCCTTGCCCCTCCTGAAGACATGTCGGAAGTGCCGGGATCGGCAAGCACAGCGGGAACTAAGGCATCGCCACATGGCCCAACAGTCAGGTCAGCTTCATTCAAACATCTGAGTAAACATCCGCTGACTTACTATCAGGAAACCACTGGTTTTCATTCTTGTCACTCCCTATTTTCTTCCTTTGCTAACATTCCCTCGCTTCTCCATCTGGCACTGCAGGCCATGCAAGCTTAAAAAGACTCACAACTGACGAGTACAGGAGACCTGATACCGGTGTGGTGCCAAACTTGAAGGGAACTCACCTTTGCAACGCTCAACCTTGGGGTAGAGATGAGGGCACAAGGCCAGCCATGCTCGCCAACCATCGAGTGCGGGCACGGAATATATACGTATATCAAAGCGTGTGAATACATTTCAATACCGCATACTTGAAGCAGTGGAGCCTGATGCAGACGAATTGGCGGGGAGACCCACAAATTCTTGAAGAGCGTGCATTTGGGAGGGAAGGAGGTAGGGGGGTGGGCGACCAGGGAGGGAGGGAGGTAGGGGGGTGGGCAACCAGGGAGGGAGGGAGGTAGGGGGGTGGGCAACCAGGGAGGGAGGGAGGTAGGGGGGTGGGCGACCAGGGAGGGAGGTTGCACTGGGCGGACGGTCGGACGGCTGCTGACCTGACGGTAAGACAATTGTTCGTGGTAGGGTAAGGTGATATGCGGGACGGGGAGGTCTGCGCGGGGAGGTGCCGACAACGTGAGTATCTCAGCTGGCGGCAATCCAACACAGGTTTGGCGGTGTAGGACTTGGAGATAAATGTCCGGGGGGTTGGGGGGGCAACTCGGTCAGAACGCCATGGTGCAGCCCTTCTTGGGGGGCCTAGAATCTGAACCGGAGGCCCATCTTCTGCATCTCTGCAGCGCGGGTTGCAATACGGGCCTTCGCTGACTTCCACTCCTGCAGCACTTTTGAAGCACCGTCCACCAGATCGCTCTCACGTTGCCAGGTATCGTCATCCTGGTCCCACCCCGCCCAGCGAACCAAATACTGCGGGTCGCTTCCGCTGTATTGACGCTTCTCTGCAACAATGTGGGAGACTTCGTACTGCTCCTCACCTCCAACTAGGATGGCGTCCCGATAGTCGACGTCCTCCGTGCGCCGCCGCACAGTCATCGCCCAGTGCTCGGGGACGTCCGCGGAGAGGGGCGCCGGCCGCGGCATGAAGGTGCGCTTTGCAACTTTGTGGCGCTTGCCGACGATCGCGGGGTGGACCGCACGTGTGTACTTCTCGCACTCGCAGAGCGCGTGCTCGACGTCAACCATGCTCAGTCCTGGCGCACGCCCGGGCACGCCCGGGATGCAGTCCGGGCGCACGCGCAAACGCGCGAAGTGCGCGTGCTGTGTGCGGTGCAGGTAGCGCAGAGCAGCAGGCTCGTGGCCACGCACTGTGGGCCCAAACATCTTCTGCAGGCAGGCGAGCGCTCCTGGACCTGGCGCAGCCCACTCGTCCTCGGGGAAGTCGAAGTGTGAGGTCATGTTGAGGTCGAGCAGGAGCCTGTGCA
>PUDQ02000133.1:0-17868 GCA_002964805.2 Trametes villosa | reverse complement strand
CGCGTGCGTCGGGCAGGGCGCGGGCGCGAGTCCACATCCGGGCTGCAAGAGGGTGGCAAACGGGGACGGCGGAGGCAGAGCTGCCAGGCCCGGGAGGATGAACACACCATCGCGTGCCCAGTGGGAGTTGGACGTCCCGCGTGAGCCCTAGTTGAGCACGTTGTGGATCAAACATACAAGACCTGTACACTACGTCGCCTCGCACGCCTCGCGGCTTTGCAGGACGGGTCGGCGTGCGACGCATCCAGACAAGACGGACATGGACGGACGGTGGCGAAAGTCCACGCTGGACGCTGCACGATGCTGTGCACGCGCGATCTCGAACGGACATTGTGCTCGTCAACTGCAGTCGAATTGGCTCGAGCAGCGACGAGGACGGAGACTCACACAGTATGTTTGCTCTGAATCTCCGGCACAGCGGGTGTGTCCGCACTAGTACTGCACCGAAGGAGGCGCGTCCTCTCCCCCGGCGATCGTCGCCTCACGCAGCGGGAATGCGGGTGTTCCCATATGCGCGCTCTGCCTCTAGCGCGGCTGCCGGCATGTCGGTGTGCACCCACTCGAACGCGGCCGTATCATGTGCGGCTGGCATCTGTGCGGGGTGTACGTACGCACCGGGCAGCGCGTGCGTGTGCATCCCGCCCCCGGTGTTGCGAGAGGACAGCAAACAAGGGGCTGCGGTGGCGGAGACGGGCGGAGACGAGCAACAGCACCGTCGCATGATTGAGGTCCTGCGCGGGTGTGGCTGGAGCGTTAGCTGTTCGCACCGTCGGGCATAGCATAGAGGCGGCGCACGGCGCAGGGCCGCGTGTTAAACGCGACCTCGTTCTACCCAGTCCGTACACGAGACGTCGAGCGACGACCCACACGGCCGCGACAGGACTGCACACCGCGAGACGCGGCCAACGGTGTCCACGGCGTGCGTACGACGTAGTGTAAACATAGAATAAATGTACGCTACAGGTCAGCCACCACCACACCTTGGTGTTCCCAGGACGTGCGCGGGGAGCGAGCGCTCGCAGCTCGCGTGCGGGTGCGCGCCCCGCAGCCTCGCATGCACTACGTCCGTTACCGCGACGTACGTGTTCGGCTCGCCTCGGGAGCACGCGGTCGCATCGGGCCAGTCCAGTGCGCCGCCGCCGAGGATTCTGCGCGCAAACGGGGGTGAGTTGCGCGGACAGGGACCGGGTGTGAGGCTCCGCACCTCGGTCCTCCTGAGTCCTGTACGCCTAACCCGGCCTGGCATGGTGTGCTGCACCGGTCGCCGCCTCCATGCGCCCAGGGCCGCGCCGGACATGCGCACGATGCACGAACGCACGGCCGCGCCGTCCAGCGCCGCCGGGGCGCGGCGCACCACTCGACTCGGACGTCCCGACGCGGGCGCCGCCCCGCAGGCTGTCAGCCGAGCGTGCACCGTGCAGGGCCCGCGTTCAGCGGGCACCGACGACGGCGGGGACTGACGCGGTCCGTGCGTCCACAGGCTCGTGTCCAGGTCCGCGGGTGCACCAGACCGGTGTGACGTGCGCGCCGCGCTTCGCTCCCGGCCCCCCATTCTCCGCGTGCAGCACGCCCGCACGCCGTCCGGCGAACCCGAGCCCGAGCCCGAGCACGCCGCGTCTAGCGTTCGGCTCTGTGCGCGCGTGCGAGGGCGTGCATCTGCGCCGGGGCTGCGGGCGAGAAACCGGCGGTGAGCACCGGGCGGGCGCGGGCACCGACGAGCGGGAGGCGGCGGGCGGCGGAGAGGCGGGCTCGGACGCACCGCGGGAGGCTGCCGGTGGGGTGTCTTCGCGCGTCTCGGCCGGAGCGTGCGGAGGGGCACCGCGGGGCGCGGACGTGCGGACGCGTTCGGCTCGCACGGCGCGCCTTGCTCGTCCGCCGGATAGCGTCTCCTCGATGGCGGCGGGCCCGGGGGACGGGGGACGGGGGCGGGGCGTCTGCCAACGCTGCGCGTCCCCGTCCGCGACACACCGCCCGCGCTCGGCGGGGACACGACGGGCGTGCGCCTGCAGCGGGCCGGGGTCTTCGCCCGCGGCCGCGGCCGCGGATTCGGACCTCGGAATACGCACGTCAGCACGTCAGCGCGCGAAGCACCTCGGAGTATGACTACTTATATTGCAGAGCGCGGGGCGGCGCAACCCGAGTATCCTCGCGTCCCCTCGTCCGCCCCCCACCTTGGCCTCCGCCTCCGCATCCACGTTCACCCTGCCCTCCCCGCCTCGGAGCCTGGCTTGCGCGCCGTCCGCGCAGGCTGCGGCGGCGCGTCGTGCTCGCGTGCGCACGTCGCTGCGCTGCGCTGCACGCCGGCAACGGTGCCCACAGCGTACGTGCACCCGCCCTCGTGCTCACCGTCGTCGGAGCTGACTGCACCTCTCGCGCCGTGGCGCACGCCGTCCCGACCGGCCGCACCTCTCCGGCGCACGGGGCGTTCCCGAGCGGGCGGGAGGTGCGCACGTCTTGACTCAAAAACCAACGCACCACGCGGCGGCGACGGGCTGCACGCCGGGGTGTAGGCGGGAAGGTTGAGGAGGACTCACCTGCGGGGTGTCACGCAGAAGCGCGCGGGGAGGCTGAGCTCCGCGCGCCCGGCTCGGTCGGCGCGACGGACGGGGGCTGCGTCCGTCTCTGGTGGGCGTGGGCTGGAAGTGGTAGGAGGAGAGTGCGGCGGTGGTGTGCGTGAGGAGACGCGAGCGGCCCACACACTCGCATTGGGAGTGCGCGGGCGGGGGCGCGGGGCTTTGTGGATGGGGTTCGCGCGAGACGGCGGTTGCGATTGCGGGCCGCGAATGGCTGTATCGGACGATTAGGGACGGCTGTCTGATAGGATTAGTACGATGCACTGAGCCGGTTACCGGAGAGTCCGCGAGCGAGACATAGAGCGCATAGAGCGAGGGATAGACTGACGACAGTGAGGAGAGCGCCGGGCTTAGACACAGCACGGACGGTAATGTCGAAGCAAGAGCGACAGATAATAGACGGATACCAGCGGGAGGTGAGGTGGGGCTATGCGAGTGGAGAGCAGGCGCGGGGCGGTATGGTAGTGTTGCCGAGAGCGGACTGGGTGTATGCGCGGATCCGGGGTGGCGGGCTTGAGTGGGGACGCAGACAGCTGTGGTGTGGCCAGTAGGGCGCATGCCGGCAGAGGGGAGAGCCGGAGGGTGGGATGGCGCAGGGACAGAGCCGTATAGTCACAGGTAGGATCCGGAGCGCATACAGCCCAGCGCAACCGCGGCCCAAGAGCGCGGCGAGGGCAGAGGAGACGCTGGTATGCGCGAGACAGCTCCGAGTAGGATCGCGGGTGGCAGCGGCGGGCGGCTAGGAGCAGAGGGACAGAGCAGACCGCACGCTGCTCTCGCGGTCAGCCAGGCCAAGCTGCAGAGACCGGCGGGCGAGGATGGCGTACGGCGGACGGCAGAGAGCGCGGCGGAGGCTGCAGCCCAGCAGCGCACAGCAGGCGCCCACACAGGCCAATGACGTCGTGTCCCATCCCGCGTCACACCCTCCCTCCCTCGCCGTCTGCAGTCGAGCGAGGAGGGTGTGCAGCGCGGACTGCAGTCGACCACCGCGAGCAGGGAGCAGGGTGGAGAGCATGGCGGGGTCGGGGCACGTCGGCCCGGGACGCGTCGGGGCACGCGTGACAGTGTGACTGCGTGATTCTAGACTGTTCTCCGGCGTGGGCGGCTTTAAAGCTTCGTGTCCCGAAAATTCTGGCGGCCGTGTCACTCCCCTCCCTCCCCTCGCTGTCGTCGTCACCGCTCTCTCTCTCGCCGTCGTCGCTTTACGCTTCTCTGCCACTAATAGCCATGCACCACCTCTCTGCCTCATCGTCCGCTGTCCGCCGCCAGGCTGCCAAGGCCGCGAAGCCCGTGCTTGCCCGCGGCGCGCACAAGGAGATCAAGTTCTCCAACGAGGGCAGGGCCGCCATCCTCCAGGGCGTTGACGTACTCGCAAACGCCGTCTCTGTCACCCTCGGTCCCAAGGGTGAGCGCAGCAGCCGTGAACCGGTCGTGCCAGCGCACCCGTACTTACGCCCGCCCGTCCAGGTCGCAACGTCATCATCGAGCAACCGTTCGGCGGTCCGAAGATTACCAAGGGTGTGTATCGCTCTTCGTCTTCTTTTCCTTGCTGTCTCCCTTCCGCTCGCTGTTCCATCCCTGGCACGCCGTATGCAAGGCGGCATGGGGTCGCGCGTCTATGAAAATAGACGAGCCTTAAGCGTTCGCGCCTGTGCCCGAGCGCAACATAGCCCCACTCATTGTGAGCCACGCGAGCCCCAGGATAGTACGCGCCCTGTTCGCTGGTCCGCAAGGACCCAAACTCCACTCGCTCGGTTGTATCCGAATCTTGCTCCTCCTGGGCTCACTTGCTCGGCGCCACGGACACCATGTTCAGATGGTCTTTGAGCCGGACACGCCCTCCCAGGCCGCAGGGCTGACGTCCCGCTGCCTGGGAAAAGGTATCCGTCCGGCTGAAGGGCCGCTTTCGTTCGTGTCTAAACGTCGGGCAAGGAGCGCAGGTGTCCTGTCCAGCATCCTCGGGGCGTTCGAGCGCATGTATCGGATATACGCCGACTCCGCGCGTAGACGTCAAGGAGAAGGGCGTGAACGACGCCGGCCTTCCCGGGCCAACTCCATGCATGCTACGTCCACGACGTCCGGATGGCCCGCGAGTCGATGGAGCCGCGGGACGTCCTTCCGCCCCGTTCGGTGCGAGGGCGTGTCTCCCGTTGACGTACTGGTTCGGACTGCGGACAAGCGATACAGGCGTGCTATCCGGGGTCTTCGTGGATGCCGCGGAAGCGGACAATGTGCGCGCGCGCATGAGCTACGGTCAGCCGTAGGCGTGAACGAGCGCGGGCACGAGCGTGACCGACGTCGGCAGCGTACACGCATCTCTCAAGGACCTGGGCCACCGGAGCGGTGTGCGCCCGGCGTCATATGCGTGCGTGTTGGCGTCTACGTCGACGTCGGGCACGTTCCGTCGTCAGCGATCGGACTTTCACCCTAGCCATCCCATACTCAACGCGGCAGCGCGGGGCCGTGCGTGGTCGCAGTCGACGTGCTTCCAGCGTGACGCGGGCTCGTTCACACGACGACGCAAAGGAGGACCCTGGATAGGACGCTTGTCCGCGAGCAGTCGCACCCCGTTCGTTCCCTATCCGCGGTCCGTCTCGATCTCCGCCGCGTACACCGCGCCCGCCGCCCTGAACGTCCTTGAACCGACCGAGGCGTATGCGCCTATGATGCGTCGTTTTGTTGTCGCGAGGCTTGTGCTTCGGTCGCAGGGCCAGTTTGGTCTGGCCGTCGCAGAGAACACAAAGTGCGGTGTGGAGGCGCTCGACGATCAACGGCGCGGACGATACACACTCGCACCGCGAGGATACGAGGTCGCGGATGGCGGGCCGCGCGGCGGACACCATTGGCGTATACGCAGACGTACACCCTACGCCCGCTTCGTCGTAACTGTTCGGCCACTTCTGATCGGCCACTTCTGTTTCCTTCGTTTACTACATGCTCGGCCCAATGTTGTGCGTTCGTGCGATTCTAACCCGCTCTCCCGCAGATGGTGTCACCGTCGCAAAGTCAATAACTCTCAAGGACAAGTTCGAGAACCTCGGCGCTCGGTAGGTCCTTGTGGTTGTGTCCTCGCGGCGCTTACTGACGCCCGGGCAGCCTCGTCCAGGACGTCGCGCAAAAGACGAACGAGATCGCGGGCGACGGCACGACCACGGCGACGGTGCTCGCGCGCGCGATCTACTCCGAGGGCGTCAAGAACGTCGCGGCGGGCTGCAACCCGATGGACCTGCGGCGGGGCTCGCAGGCGGCGGTCGACCGGGTCGTCGCGTTCCTGTCGACGCAGGCGAAGACGATCACGACGACGGCGGAGATCGCGCAGGTCGCGACGATCTCGGCGAACGGGGACGCGCACGTCGGGAACCTGATCGCGCAGGCGATGGAGAAGGTGGGCAAGGAGGGCGTGATCACCGTCAAGGAGGGGCGGACGATCGAGGACGAGATCGAGATCACGGAGGGGATGCGGTTCGACCGCGGCTTCCTCTCGCCGTACTTTGTGACGGACGTGAAGAACCAGCGGGTGGAGTTTGAGAAGCCGCTCATCCTGCTATCGGAGAAGAAGATCTCGGCGCTGCAGGACATCCTGCCGACGCTGGAGATCGCGGCGCAGGCACGGCGCCCGCTCGTCATTATTGCGGAGGACATCGACGGGGAGGCGCTCGCGGCGTGCATCGTGAACAAGCTGCGCGGGCAGCTGCAGGTCGCGGCGGTCAAGGCGCCCGGGTTCGGCGACAACCGCAAGAGCATCCTCGGCGACCTCGCGATCCTCACCGGCGGCACCGTCTTCACGGACGAGCTCGACATCAAGCTCGAGCACGCGACGGCGGACATGCTCGGCTCGACCGGCGCGATCACGCTCACGAAGGAGGACACGATCGTGCTCAACGGCGCGGGCGCAAAGGACGCGATCCAGGCGCGCTGCGAGCAGATCCGCGCGCTCATCGAGGACCGCACGACGAGCGAGTACGACCGCACGAAGCTCCAGGAGCGGCTCGCGAAGCTCTCTGGGGGCGTCGCCGTCATCAAGGTCGGCGGCGCGAGCGAGGTCGAGGTCGGCGAGAAGAAGGACCGGTACGACGACGCGCTCAACGCGACGCGCGCGGCGGTCGAGGAGGGCATCCTGCCCGGCGGCGGCGTCGCGCTCCTGAAGGCCTCGCTTGCGCTCACGTCCGCGTCGCAGGCGGGCCAGCCGACGACGCCCGCGTCGCCCGACGCGAAGCCGATCCCGACCGCGAACTTCGAC
Source organism: Trametes villosa (assembly GCA_002964805.2). Classification (NCBI taxonomy): domain Eukaryota; kingdom Fungi; phylum Basidiomycota; class Agaricomycetes; order Polyporales; family Polyporaceae; genus Trametes; species Trametes villosa. Next base: position 11,055 of record PUDQ02000133.1, on the reverse strand, counting down.
CAGGACCTGGGCGTGGCGATCATCAAGCGCGCGCTCACGCAGCCGTCGCGCACGATCTTGAAGAACGCGGGCGAGGAGGCGTCGGTGATCGTCGGCACCCTGCTGGGCTCGTACGGCGCGCAGGACAAGTTCGCGTGGGGGTACGACGCGAGCAAGGGCCGGTACGTGGACATGATCGAGGCGGGGATCGTCGACCCGCTCAAGGTCGTCCGGACCGCGCTCGTCGACGCCGCGGGCGTCGCGTCGCTGCTGACGACGAGCGAGGCGTGCGTCGTCGAGGCGGACGAGCCGAAGCCCGCGGGCGGCGCGCCCGGCGGGATGGGCGGAATGGGGGGCATGGGCGGGATGGGCTTCTGAGCGGGCATTGAGTCGCTCGTGCTGCTGAAAAGTATCGTTCCGTCGTCGGTGTTGTGTGCTTGCTGCTATCTTAGATCCCGTACATATTCGTACTATTCGCCGCCACTAGTGTACTCGCTCTGGTCCTCTCGCACTCGGTACTCGTCTTGCATTGCAATGGCATCACTCCCCACTCTTGTCTACTCGTCGGTGTGAGGGCGTGAGATGTGGACTTGCGGCGGACGTTGGAACTTACGGCGGGTGCGCGAGCGCGAGGAGTACTTGTGTGGTGCCGGTGAGTGTATGTTTGGACGAGCTCAGACGCTGCTGAATACCCCTTTGGTTCTGAATGTAGACCGTGTATCGACGTTCGTTCATCGGGCGGGCGGCGTCGTTCGGGTGCGGAAATTCGTCCCACTCCTCTTCGCGCGCGGCTGTTCTAGACATTGGGCAGTTTGTGCCGGCGACCGATAGACATCCAGTTGCAAGACGCCCACGATGCACCAGTTCGCTGGATCGGCGACGACAAGAGCGCGCTTCGACGAGGGCTGGCCACGGACGCGCCGGCTCTGCTCGACTTGAAGAGCACCGTGAGCGGTATGTATATGCGGGCATGGCCTTGGTCGCTGCCTCGGCCCCAGTACCGTTCGTTTGCATCGTCCATCCGCCCCCTTAAGACGGATGCTCCGCAAACGGCGCATTCGACTCGGGCCTCGCTCTATTCTGACTTCCCCTCTTCGACTTCTGGCCAAACCCTCCTGGCTGCCGCGCCGTGTCCACCGCCCCGACTCCGACACCATGCCGCAGGTCGTCGTCCCGGCGAGTCCGCTGCACGACGCAGTGGACTCCTTCGGCGTGGCTCGTAACTTGGGCGCCTTTGGCCTGTCTCGCTTCGATGCGTTCGTGCTCCAGTTTCCCGCCGAGGCACCGTGCCCCGCCGCCCCCAGTCTCCCGAAAATACGCGCAAAGCTGGCTTGTAGGGTGGGTCTCTCTCAACATTGGCCAGCTGGGACAACTCATGTCGTCTACGGCGTAGGGACGATCTCCGCTCTTTGACGAGACGGAGCGTCCCAGACGATATTCGAAGCCGTAAGCACTCCTGTTTCGGCGCGTGGCCCGAGACCGCTTCGAGGGTATGCGCGGAAAGCCGCATTTGCGGTATTGGAGTGCGGTGACGATGCCTGAGTCACACCGTCCACGGGTTGGCATAGACCCTAGCCGAGCAGCAACGGCCGTAGGCATCTCAGCAGGCTTCGTCGGTACGCTCAAGACTGCGCCGTGAAGGGAAGACGCTGACAGGAGGCTGCACAGAGGGCCTCCATGAGTTCGCGGCCGCGGCCAGTCCGAGCTGAGCTGGTGCAGAGCATCGGTGAGTGCGTGTCGACGCAGACCCGTCCTAGTTGTGCTGATGGTGTAAGCCTCGTCCGTAGCACCCCGAGGCGACTGCTGGTATGCCGAACACCGAACACGAAGTCTGCCCGAGCACTGTCGACGCGGAGGGCGAGGAGAGCTTGATGGCGTATGAAGGTCGTGTGGGCGCCCTGCACGCGTCTCTGCGAGGGTGCGCGTGCATGGCGATCGGTGAGTCTACTATCTCCTTTGAGGCCGCATCGAGGGCTAACTGACACTGTCGCGCTCATGGTTTCTCTCATAGGTTCAAGGCTTCTGCTTTGGCCTCGGACATCGTGTCTGCTGGGGCGGAACATGACTCGTTTCTCACACATCCGCTTCGCTCGCACATGCCGCGATACACTTGACGCGCCCGCGATGTTCGCGTCAAGAGCGGCGCCTCTGCGCACACACCTGCGGCGAAATGACACGCGGGTGCCGCGCGCTGCAAAGACGGCGGCGAAGCGTTCCGTCCCCCAGGACGCGACGTATTGTCAAACCGTCTCCGCGCCCATCACGCTCCGGGGAGTCGGGAACAACGAACGCTGAACGTCAGGGGTGCGCGATCTACAGTACTTCGCGGGCCACTCACTCCCTAGAACGTCCGGTTCTTCACAGAGCGGCCCCGTCCCTCTACGCCGCATCTCAAGCCCTGAGCGCATGCAAACTTACCTGATGGGCATAGCGGTAACGAGCCAGATTAAGAAGATGTCAGCGAGGCGCGCTGCGTGCGCCCACAAGCACCCACTTTACGCTCGCCCGCCTTGCGCTCCTTGACATCGACGAGGACGCCTCGGGAGCCTAAATGCCACGATACAGCGCGGGAAGCGGTGGGTGGCGGAAACAGACGAGGTGCCGTCCGTGGTTCCGTGACCGCCTCGGGCGTGGAGTTCGCCCCTCTGCGCTTGCCGTCGTCTCTGCGCACCTCGCACACCCTGCTCGCGGAATGATAGCAGGTGCCGGTGCCCGATTGCGCCTCAGCGTTGTTTCTGGACGAGCGATGCGCGTGTCGTTGAGGTCGCGGAGCTGAAGCTGGAGGGCCCTCCGAACGTTTACTGCGCTGAAGTTGCAGCCTGCCGGGGCTTGTAGACGTACTGACCGGGGCTATCTTTTGCACCCGCAACCTATCGTTCTCGTAGCGCGACTTGTCGTCGGTTGGTCGGCATGAGATACTACGCGCTGCTGCCTTACTCAATCCCCGGGAATAGATATATCGTACTGTTTGCCCCACAGTGAGCATCGTGCTCGCGCGCTCCTTGCTCCTAAGATTCTCGATTACGCACTGTTTTTTGAATGATACGAGTTCGGCACTTCCGTATATCTTGTAGTGCGATGCGAGCAAGAGGGAGGGGAAGACAAGACGGCGAGGGGGTGGCGAGGGTGAGACGGGCGTTTCCGACAAATTCGGAGTCGGGATTATCGACGCGCGCGGTGCGCATGTCGTTCGACCCGCGTCCATCGATCGTCTCGTCCCATCCTCCTTATATCCTCCTCCCTCGCGCCCCTTCTCTTCGTCTCTCTCCTCTCTCCGCATCACACCCCACCACCATCACCCGAACACGATGGCCGACGCAAAAGCACAGAAGCGGGCGAAGTTCGAGAGCGTCTTCGCCGTCCTCCGCGACGAGCTCCTCGCCTACCTCCGCCAGGAGGGCATGCCCCAGGATGCCGTGGATTGGTACCGCCGCGTACGTCCCCTGTCTCTCTCCTCTGTCAGCGCGAGGGTGGTACTAACGCGCGCGAGATGGATACAGAACTTGGAGTACAACGTGCCGGGCGGGAAGCTCAACCGCGGCCTGTCCGTCGTGGACTCAGTCGAGATCTTGCAACAGCGCGCGCTGAACGAGGACGAATACTTCAAGGCCGCGCTGCTTGGGTGGTGCATTGAGCTCGTGAGTTGTATTCTCTTTCGCGATCGCCATCGCGCGCGGGGCTCGTACCATATCCTCCCCGGTGACCCTCGCGCGCCTCGGTAGCCCGCGCGCGCCGACGTACGTTCGCTGACCCCTGCGCACAGCTGCAAGCGTTCTTCCTCGTCTCGGACGACATGATGGACCAGTCCGTCACGCGCCGCGGCCAGCCGTGCTGGTACCGCGTCGAGGGCGTCAGCTACATCGCGATCAACGACTCCTTCATGCTCGAGGGCGCCATCTACTTCCTCCTCAAGAAGCACTTCCGCACCGAGCCGTACTACGTCCACCTTCTCGAACTCTTCCACGACGTGAGTCCTTGCTTTTGTGTCTTGGGAGGGAATGGGTGCTGACAGCGCGCGCAGACGACGTTCCAGACAGAGCTGGGGCAGCTGATCGACTTGATCACCGCGCCGGAGGACCATGTCGACTTGAGCAAGTTCTCGCTCGCGAAGTACGTCCCGCCCTGCTCTCGCGCGTCCGCGCTCACCGCTAACCCGTCTCCCGCTCACAGGCACCAGAAGATCGTGATCTACAAGACGGCATACTACTCCTTCTACCTCCCCGTTGCGCTCTCCATGTACATGACCGGTATCCCGCACGTCTCGGACCCGGCGGCGGACCCGTACGCGCTCGCGCAGTCGATCCTCATCCCGCTCGGCGAGTACTTCCAGGTGCAGGACGACTTCCTCGACTTCGCGCAGCCGCCCGAGGTGCTCGGCAAGGTCGGCACGGACATCGTCGACAACAAGTGCTCCTGGTGCGTGAACACCGCGCTCGCGCTCGCGAACCCCGCGCAGCGCAAGGTGCTCGACGACAACTACGGCCGCAAGGACGCGGCGGCGGAGGCGCGCGTCAAGGCGCTCTACGAGGAGCTCGGGATCCGCGCGAAGTACGCAGAGTACGAGGAGGCGGCGTACAAGCGCATCTTGGGGCTCATCGAGACGATCCCCGAGCGGCCGCAGGCGAAGGCGGGCGAGGTCGTACTCCGGCGCGAGGTGTTCAAGGTCTTCCTCGACAAGATCTACAAGCGCCAGAAGTGAGCGGAGAGGCGGGAATGCGGATCTCAGGTGTATATAGGCGTGTGCTGTACATTGACGAGCTTTGGAATCACTCGCGAGCATCGGTATGACGCCTCGGCGAGTACGAGCATCCGCTGGACATGGCGCTGACTCAATCGACACCATCGGGCTGTCCGCCGTGTCCCGCACGTATGGGAGGTGGTCCACGACAAACACAAAGCCACAATCACCACAGGCAGAGCAGCGGAACGGGTGGTGGGAAAGGGGCGTGAAAATGTACCCGGAGGAATACTGACGGCGGTGTATCACGAACATCTCCCGGGCGCCAATAGTTTAGCTCTTGCCGTCGTATAACCATCATCACCTGGGACCGCATAGTTCAACGGGCCCCCAACATAACCTGTGCAGCGAAATCGCACGAATTGGCAGACTTTTCGCTCCGTATCCGAGACGGGCAAACTGGCGCGAAGAGGTAAGCTTCCCGACACCCAATGAGACGGATATCCGGGGACGGATAGTCTTCCTTTCCCGACCCCTTTACAGACTGCGTGTAAGCGCAGGATATGCTAGCTTTCAGTATACTTTTATATACCCAGAATGCGGGCAGAAAATGCAACCTTTCGGGGAACGGAAACGCCGGGGAAAGGGTACGCGTTGGTTACCTATACTGCGCCAGAAATGACGCTAAAATGCACGGGCCAGACAAACTACACCGGTCGCGGAATGCACCCAGAAATGCATAGGTGAGGATGCCTTTCATCGCACTTTCCGTGCCACTGATATGCGATCACGGAAAGGCTACCTTTCCTGTCCCCGGAAATGTACGCTCGCGACCCCACCCCGCGCCGCGCCGCGGCACTTCACTCCTGGCCTTCACGCTCCGCGCTGTACTACGCCAGTCCCAATCACGCTTGCCCACCCGCGCAGCACGCCACCCCGCGCCGCATGCCGTTCGCCACTCCCGGAGTCTCCACGCATGCAAATATTCGCCCCCAGGAGTGCGATATCACCCGCGCGACACCCAGCGCTGCCCCCCCAGCCTCTCTTGACCTCCCGGAAGGCTCCGCGCATGTAGCAAGTCGTGCCGCGGTACCGGGCCATGCCGCGTTCTAGATCTGTTGCGTTCTCTCCTGCCTCGAGCTTGATAGCTATGCCCTGCCCTGCCCTGCCCGCGCCCGCGCCCTGCCCGCGCCCTGCCCGCACCACGCGCCTTGCGCCCTCTGTATGGCCTTTTCAGTGCGTTCCCCGACGCCTGCCACTCCGGACCTCCCAGGAGGCTCCGCGCATGCGGCAGGTCATGCCGCGGTACCGGGCCATGCCGCGCTCTAGGTCTTTTGTGCGCGTTCTGCTGCCTCGAGCTTGATACAATGATACAGCGCCGGCCCGCACCTCCCTGCGCTGCCAGCTCGCCTAGGCGCCCCTCATCGATGACTGCGCGTACTCTGACTCGACACTCGACAGCGCGCGGTCGGCGGCGTCTGCACCCTCTCTGCCCGATGCAGACGCACCACGCGTCGTACTCCGCCGTACTCCGCGTCTTCGGTAACCTGTGAACGAGGCGCGCCGTTCTCCAGCAGCGTTACGATGCGAGCCTCCTGAATCAATGCATATGATCGGCCGAGTGGTTGGCGTACCCCCCAGGCTTCAAATTTCAAAGCTCATCCCATCTACGGTTCCATGCGCGCCCAGTGCAGCACACTGACTCATCTGCGGAGAAGTCATGTCGGCCTCAACCTCAATGCTTACCTCGAGCACGTCGGCACGGTCGAATCCCCGCTCTGTCCGCCCTGCCTTGTCTCGGGGACCCACGAGCACTACTAGTACCTTTTGACCTCCAGACGGTACACAAATGCGCGCCATACGGCGCGGCGCCAGGCCATCAAGGCACCGATCGCCACAAGGCTCGCCCCGCCGTGCTCAAGTCTGCGCACTACGGCCCACGGGACGCTTCGAAGCCTGCCGCCTCCAGATTGCGAGTTCCTATTCGTTGTCCACCCCTCCACCCGTTCCCGAGCCCTGTGGTGCCGCCGCTATCTCTACCCCTTCCCGCCCACTCCGAGATTATTCTACCCAACTCGCTCACTCGCACCGTCGCTGTTTGCTAGTACCTTCACTCTACTATCCTTACTGTTACGCCGAACTCTCGCCGCGTCGCGTCGTCGTGTAGCTTACTATAGCAATAGCGACTTCAGCCGTATATGGCCTACATGCCACCATGATCAATGATTATACTTATCTATCCATCGCGCCTATCTATATAACACCTGCAGGATGCGCATCCTGCGCGTGCCCTTTGCGTGCCCCCGTGCGTGCCTCGCGTTTTATGGGACAACCGCTGCACCAATTAATTGGCTGTCTTCAAAGTATATTAGCTCCATATTGGGGCTACAAAACACAACTTGTTTGGTGTTGATAGGTGCAGCCATTGTGTCACAACAGGGGGCACGTGCTTGCATGTCCCTGCGTGCCCTTTGCGTGCCCTTTGCGTGCCCCCTGCATTGTGGCAGAACCGCTGGGTTGATTGCTCAGCTGTCTTCAAAGTATGTTAGCTCCATATTAGAGCTACAGAACACAAGTTGTTTCGTGTCAATAGGTGCAACGGTTGTGCCACAATTGGGGGCACGTGCCTGTGTGCCCCCTATGTGCCCTTTGCATGCCCCCTGCGTGCCCTCTACCTACCTCTTCTAATACGGGCAACTGGTCATTGTCAAAGGTCTATATAATAGCTGATCAATCAGCCTTCAAAACGCACCCACTTGCACAATTTTATATTGTCTTGCTAGCCTACAGCAACGACGAGCAAGCCTTGAGCAAGAGGTGACGTGACCATTAAGGGCAATCTGTCCTCACCTATCACAGAGAGGTGACGGTCCACAGGATTCTTGTGGACCGTCACCCCCCTGTTACCAGTGACGTGACCAGAATCGAGCAAGGGTGGATGTGAGTCACAGGTCATGTGCTTCCTGTCACAGGGAAGTGACGGTCCACAAGATTCTTGTGGACCGTCACTCCCCTGTGTGACAACCTGTGACTGACCCTGCCTGGCAGGAAGGGTCAGTCACATCACCTGTCATGTTTGTGACACTTGAGGGCAATCTGCCCTCAATGGTCACATCACACCTGATCAGATGATGTCATTGAGGCTCAAGTGATCTAATGATGCCATCAGACATCATGTGATCAGCTTGTGTCACTTTTTGTGACCATTGAGGGCAATCTGCCCTCAACTGTCACATCACACCTGATCTGATGATGCCATCAGACATCATGTGATCAGCTTGTGTCACTTTCTATGACACTTGAGGGCAATCTGCCCTCAATGGTCCCAACCTGTGATATTAGTCAGGTGGCTACTTATTTGCTTATATTTGGCTACTATACAGACTAAACTTCTATTGAACTCTAATCTTTGCCTCCTGTACAATATATACCGCCACCCGTAACCACGACCCATTTACTTGCAGAGAAAGTAGTCGTACTTGCCTTTGCTTCGAGAATTACTGTGATGGCGCATGCATGCCAACCATGCAGGATGCGCATCGTACTTGCTCGTTTCGTAGTCGAAGTGGCCGGTCTGGTTATCAGGACAATAGTAGGAAACATGCCATGGTGAGCTGTGTCGACGCTGCTATACTGACTCAGTGCTGCTTTGTTGATGCCGATAGCTGCCCTCTCTGTGTATATCTGTCATAACACCTGGATGCCCATTATACAGGTGACGAGATGTTAATAAGTGGTGGCAAGCTAGTATTAGGAGCTGTGGCTCAGTAGTGAGGCGCAATATCACCTTACCCAGGGACAATGTGTAGCTTAGAGGTTGGGGTTACGGTTAGGGAGGGGAGGGCTTTGCAGCGGGCGGGTGCAGGCGGCAATGTGTCGAACTGGGGCGACGGGGGATGGAGATCGATTCAGCCGCCTGTTGCCGACTTTATAGAATTACTCCATCGAGATTATATGCGGTTCGTCAGATGGGGGTTACGTCGGCGTAAATGAGAACTCAACCTCTGATCGTGATATGCTCTACATGAAATATCAGCCTCTGTGCGATGCAGTCCAGATCTTGGCGAGACTTCCCGTTGGCGTAGGTCACGATTCACTTAAAAACTCGCCAGTGTGCATGCCTCAGCCGGCGAGAGTATCGGTATAACTGATACTTATGTAAGCGATCAGCTGATCGCTCACATGATCCCTTGTACCCAAAGAAGGAGGTACGTGAACGGTTCCCCTTCTGGACTATGCCCCATACGGGCAGGCGCGTCTAATTAAAGAGACGCCTGGACTTAGGGCGCTTCTCTGTGTTCACACGGTTTGCATAGACCGTGCTAAAGAAGCGCCTACCTTATCACGTGAATCTAACCGCATACCTATCTATATAATACTGGACACTGACGTCAGTGGCCGGGTACAAGCTGGGTACAAGCTGGGTACAAGCCGAGTATTTGGGCCGTAGCGCGACAACGAGGGCACGTAGACCCTTGTACCCGGGTGTTTTCCGATAGCCCTGGATCGTGGCTACAATATGCATCCGGTTTCATGATCATACGTGCTCTGGTGCACCGGCAATGGCCTCGTACCCGCCGGGTACGAGCGTAACTAAGTGGGTACAAGGTGGGTACGAGGCTGTAGCGCAGCAACCAGTGCCGCTAGACCCTTGTACCCGGGTGTTTTCTGATAGCCCTGGACGAGGGCTACACGATGCATCTGGTTTCGTGATAGTAGCTGCTCTGGGTGGCTGGGAATTGCCTTGTACACGCTCGCTACAAGCATACTCCTCGGTCAGGTGGGTTGGTTCTTGGTTATCCAGGCAGATATTGCTGCGCTCCTTGTGTGCGTGGATTGCACTCCTCATCCTGATCATGGGACATCTCTTTGCGGGTCAATCGGAGCAGTTTCGACCGAGATATGGCTCCCAACGCCTTTTTACCATTCAGCATGCGGGCAGCAAGACAAATTGCCTTGCTGCATGCTCAGATCTGCTCCGAATTGCACCAGATTTGAACGCGAGCGTCCTGAGTGGTGTACAGACCTATCAGCACCGACAGAGCGACTCACGATACAATATATTTCTCTGGCCCTCCCGGGGTGCCCACACAAGCACTGCGCAAGGAGAACTACTCATGGCTCGCTCATTCCGGTGTATATTCTCGCGCTCTTTGCGCGCGCAGAACGGGGTGAGTGCCCCGATTGTAGATCATCTATCTATATAACACTGGCCAGATGCGCATCTGGCGGGTACAAGGTTGGGTACAAGGTGGGTACAAGCCTAATGTTAGGGCTGTAGCGCAACAACGAGGGCACGTAGACCCTTGTACCTGGGTGTTTTCCGATAGCCCTGGATCGTGGCTACAATATGCATCCAGTTTCGTGGTCATACGTGCTCTGGTTCACCGGGAATGGCCTTGTACCCGCCGGGTACAAGCGTAACCAAGTGGGTACAAGGTGGGTACAAGGCTGTAGCGCAACAACCAGTGCTGCTAGACCCTTGTACCCGGGTGTTTTCTGATAGCCCTGGACGAGGGCTACACGATGCATCTGGTTTCGTGTCCATACGTGCACTCACACTCTGGGAATGGGCTTGTACCCGGCTTATACCCAGGTTGCATAGGGGTGACAAGTGACGTGACCCAAATAGAGGGAGGCTGGATGTGAGTCACGGATGTGACAACCGGTGTGACTGACCGTGTCTGGCAGGCAGGGTGTGTCACAGTAGAGTGACATTCCACAAGAATCTTGTGGACCGTCACCCTTGTGTGACTGGTAAGCAAGTGAAGTGTAAGGGTTACTTGAGTTATTGTAAGTGACTACTAGGTGGACTACAGGTGTTTTTAGGAGTGACTACTAACCAGTGGGTGAAGTGTAAGGGATACTACTAAGTGTACTACTGACCAGTAAGCAAGTGGGGTGTAAGGGTTACTTGAGTTACTGTAAGGGACTACTACCCGGGCTAAGAAGATGTGTAAGGGGTACTACTAACTGGTGTGTAGGGAGTACCACTAAGGGGTGAGTCAGATTGAAGGGCAAAGTGTAGTAAGGGAGGGTAAGTGGTACTAAGCTTAGGGTGTGAAGTAAGTAGGTGAAACTGAAGTGTAGAGTGACTAGGTAGAGTACTGAAGTGTAAGGGAGATGGTGTTGGAGTGTAAGCTAGAGTGTTGTGGGCGAGTTTTTGAGTGTTTTAAGGTGAAGGAAGCTAAGCTAAGGAGGTGAAGCTCAGTTGGGAGTTGTGAGTTAAGGGGTGGAGTGTTTTAAGGAGTGTTAAGGGAGCAAGCTAAGGAGTGTTAAGGAGGTTAGGGTTAGGGTTAGGGTTAGGGTTAGGGTTAGGGTTAGGGTTAGGGTTAGGGTTAGGGTTAGGGTTAGGGTTAGGGTTAGGGTTAGGGGTTAGGGTTAGGGTTAGGGTTAGG
>PUDQ02000132.1:0-87295 GCA_002964805.2 Trametes villosa | reverse complement strand
AAAACACCCGGGTACAAGGGTCTAGCGGCACTGGTTGCTGCGCTACAGCCTCGTACCCACCTTGTACCCACTTAGTTACGCTCGTACCCGGCGGGTACGAGGCCATTGCCGGTGCACCAGAGCACGTATGATCATGAAACCGGATGCATATTGTAGCCACGATCCAGGGCTATCGGAAAACACCCGGGTACAAGGGTCTACGTGCCCTCGTTGTCGCGCTACGGCCCAAATACTCGGCTTGTACCCAGCTTGTACCCAGCTTGTACCCGGCCACTGACGTCAGTGTCCAGTATTATATAGATAGGCCAAGCCCAGGAGGAGGAGCCAGGACAGCAGGGGGGTCCACAGACATCCTGGAGGTGTTGGAGGCCTGGCCAGGGCTATTAACCACTGACATGGGCCTAGGGGAGTGGGGAGGGGTCTGGGGAGTAGAAGGCCTTGAAGGCTATATAATATTTGAGCCACCAGAATATTTATATGAATATCAGACTCACAATAGGAGTGCCAGGGGCAGAAGGATCCTCAGGGATCACAGCCAGGCCAGAGGCAGGAGCAGGGGCAGGGGCAGACTGAGGTAGCTAGATTATTTTATTAAGCCTTCAGAATATAATAGACAGTGAGGTTGAAGAAGAAGCTTACCTGCCAAGTCACATTCCCCATTTTCCTCAGGTGATCCATGAGGCTGTTGTAGTTGGCTGGCTGCTTGTTGCACAGCTTGCCAGCCTTGATGCATCTGCAGATGATGTGGTTTTTATTATTTCTTTCAATGGGAATAAGGGGGCCAGTCTTTGAGATAGGATGATGATGAACAGAGAACATATAGTGGGAGCAGAGCCTTTCATGTTTATTTTTTTGGCCATTGTAGGCCTTAGAGCAGAGGGGGCAGGTTTGAGTCATTCTGAAGCAAGCAATGGGCTGGGGTTAGATGGTGGTGGTAAGAGGATAAGAGAGGTAAGATTAGAGTTCAATAGAAGCTTAGTCTGTATAGTAGCCAAATATAAGCAAATAAGTAGCCACCTGACTAATATCACAGGTTGTGACCATTGAGGGCAGATTGCCCTCAAGTGTCACAGAAAGTGACACAAGCTGATCACATGATGTCTGATGGCATCATCAGATCAGGTGTGATGTGACACTTGAGGGCAGATTGCCCTCAATGGTCACAAAAAGTGACACAAGCTGATCACATGATGTCTGATGGCATCATCAGATCACTTGAGCCTCAATGACATCATCTGATCAGGTGTGATGTGACCATTGAGGGCAGATTGCCCTCAAGTGTCACAAACATGACAGGTGATGTGACTGACCCTTCCTGCCAGGCAGGGTCAGTCACAGGTTGTCACACAGGGGTGACGGTCCACAAGAATCTTGTGGACTGTCACTCCCCTGTGACAGGAAGCACATGACCTGTGACTCACATCCACCCTTGCTCTATGTGAGTCACAAGTTGTGACTCACATCGACCCTCGCTCGATTCTGGTCACGTCACTGGTAACAGGGGGGTGACGGTCCACAAGATTCTTGTGGACCGTCACCTCTCTGTGACAGGTGAGGACAGATTGCCCTCAATGGTCACGTCACCTCTTGCTTAAGGCTTGCTCGTCGTTGCTGTAGGCTAGCAAGATATAAAATCATGAAAGTGAGTGCATTTTGAAGGCTGATTGATCAGCTATTATATAGACCCTTGACCATGACCAGTTGCCCATATAAGAAGAGGCAGGTAGAGGGCACGCAGGGGGCACGCAAGGGGCATGTCTGTACGTGCCCCCGATTGTGAGACGATGGAGGCAGCTATCAGCATAAAATAAACTGCTGTGTGTAGCCCTGATGTCGCCCTAACATACTTTGAAGACAGCTAAGTGATTGGTCGAGTGGTTGGGCCACAATCCAGGGGGCACGCAAAGGGCACGCAGCTAATACGGGGGCACGCAGGCACGTGCCCCCGATTGTGACACAACCGCTGCACCTATGAACACGAAACAAGATGCATTCTGTAGCCCTGATATGGAGCTAATATACTTTGAAGACAGCTAAGCGATCGGCTTAGCAGTTGTCCCATGAAACGCGAGGCACGCATGGGGGCACGCAAAGGGCACGCAAGGGGCACACAGGTACGTGCCCCCGATTGTGGGACAATGACTGCACCAATTGACACGAAAAAAGTTGTATTCTGTAGCCTTCATATGAACCTAATATACTTTGAAGACAGCTAAGCAATCGGCCAAGTGGTTCTGTCACAATCCAGGGGGCACGCAGGGGGCACGCAGGGGCATGCCGGTACGTGCCCCCGATTGTAAGACAACCAATGCACATATGACCTGCAAATGACTTGTGTTGGGTGGTCCATATGTCGGCCCAATATACTTTGAAGACAGCTAAGCAATTGGCTCAATACTCGGCTCACAATCCAGGGGGCACGCAGGGGGCACGCAGCCAAAGTGGGGGCATGCAAGGGGCATGTGCACACGTGCCCCCGATTGTGGGACGATGGAGGCAGTTATCAGCATGAAGTAAGTTGCTGTGTGTAGCCTTGATGTATCCCTAACATACTTTGAAGACAGCTAAGCGATAGGCCAGATGGTTGGTCCACAATCCAGGGGCACGCAGCCAAAATGGGGGCACGCAGGGGACATGCGCACACGTGCCCCCAATTGTGGGACGATGAAAGCAGATATTGTCGTGAACCAAGTTGCTATATGTAGCCCTTATGTATCCCTAACATACTTTGAAGACAGCTAAGCAATCGGTCCAGCGGTTGTGCCACAATCCAGGGGGCACGCAAAGGGCACGCAGCAAATACGGGGGCACGCAGGCACGTGCCCCCGATTGTGACACAACCGCTGCACCTATTGACATGAAACAAGTTGTGTTCTGTAGCCCTAATATGGAGCTAATATACTTTGAAGACAGCTAGGCAATCGGCCCAGCAGTTGTCCCATAAAACGCGAGGCACGCACGGGGGCACGCAAAGGGCACGCGCAGGATGCGCATCCTGCAGGTGTTATATAGATAGGCTCACCCAGCTAACGCTTTAGCAAACGTACGGCCCGCTCACCGGGACGTGTAAGGCTTTCTAACCCGAACCCTAACCGTACGTTTACTTCCACTACCTTAGTCGGTAGTATATGCGGTAACTGATTACGCTTTTATAGCTAACCCGAACCCTAACCCAAACCCTAACCGAACCCGAACCCTAACCGAACCCTAACCGGCGGCACAAGGTATGCGGTTAGATTCACGTGATGAGGTAGGCGCTTCTTTAGCACGGTCTATGCAAACCGTGTGAACACCAAGAAGCGCCCTAAGTCCAGGCGTCTCTTTAATTAGACGCGCCTGTCCGTATGGGGCATAGCCCAGAAAGTAAACCGTTCACGTACCTCCTTCTTTGGGTACAAGGGATCATGTGAGCGATCAAGTGATCGCTTACATAAGTAGTGCATCGTCATACGTATTACCTCGCCGGGCCGAGGTGTGTGACGACGGGCCGAGCTTTAGTAATCAGACCTATGTCAATGGGAAAGTTCCCGTTGCCATCGGACCGGCATCAAAGATGCCGGATACTTCATGTAAGCGTTATCACGCATCACAGAGGCCGTAGTTCCGGCCGTGATGCCGGGTGAACTCTATCGGATGAACTGTACAGGACCTGATGAGACCCTATAAAGTCGAAACAGGGCGGGATGGAATGATCTCCATCCCCTGTCGTCCTAGTTCGACTACCACTCGTCGTCGTCGTCGCACACCTCGCTTCGCTCGGTGTGCTCCTCCTCCCTAACCCTAACCCTAAGAGGCGGTGTACAGCATACGCGATGTCCGGGCGGGTCGTCACGGCGAGATACATGCACATCCCGATACCTTCGCGGTACGGGACTCCAGACATGTCGGCGATGGCGTGCGCGGTTGTCGGGCACTGAGTCTTGTCGAGCACACCGCCAACGGCGATCGGAGTGCTCGCCGCCTTCGCGCCCTCGAGGCTCATCGCGCGGACAACTGTGTCGATGGCCGAGCGTTGCGCGAGTCGGACTGTCCCAGCGTCGGAGTCGCGTACGACCTCGATCCCCAGCAACCAAGAGACCTCTCCCGCGTCGGTCACAGTGAAGTGCCTCTTGATTCCGCCCCGGAACCGTTCGACGAGGTCGGGTGTGCCCGTGACAAGCATGTCGTCGACGATGGTGCCGACCATGGCCAGGGACGCGCCGTCGCGCTGCCAAAAGCACGCGTGGTCGGACTCGCTGCGCTCGAACCCAAGTTCGGTCATCGCCGCTCGATACGTCTTGTACCATTCGCGGCCGGCCTGCTTCAGTCCATAGAGGGACTTCCGCAGCCGGCACACCAGGTCCTCTTCTCCCCGCGCAGCTGTGCCAGGAGGCTGCCGCATGTATATCTCCTCGTCAAGATCCCCGTTCAGATACGCGCTTTTGACATCCAACTGGATCAGCGGCCAGCCGAAGCGGGCCGCAAGCGCAATCATGAGCCGTAGGGAACTCGACTTGGCGACTGGAGCAAAGGTCTCATTGTAGTCGACGCCGGGGATCTGACTGAACCCCTGCGCAACCACTCGCACCTTGCACTGCTTGACTGCGCCATTGGCGTCGCGCTTCCGATGAAAGACTAACCGACTTCCAATGACGTGCGCGTTCGTGGGCCGCACGACTAGGTCGTACGTGCCGTGCGCACGGAGGTTCTCCATCTCGACAGTGATGGCCTTTTCCCACTGCGGCCAGTCAGGAGCTTCCTGCGCTTCCCGCAGTGAGGTAGGGTCACCACTGAGCGGATCTCCTCCCGTCTGGGCGACAAGCGCATGCGCTGTCGCCCACCAGTCCTTAGATATGTCAGGGATACTGGGCGTACCTTCCACCGTGTCGTCGCTCTCGAGCGGCGTAGCCAATGCGCTCAACGCGCCCATGATTTCCCCGGGTACGAGACCGCGCGGGTACTTTCGCTTGCTGTGCGCGGATCCGTCTGTCGTGCCCTCGCCTTGGAGGAGGCGCCGCGCATACGGCGACGGCTTCTTGACGCGATGTCCTCGTCCAAGGAGTGGCTCGGGTGGTGCCTGCGCGATCTCCTCGTTGCCGAGCTGCTCGTCTTGCGGGTCGGGTGCACCTTCTGCCTCGTCCTCGTCTTGTGCGTCGCCAGTGTTGCCCTTCTCGCCTTCGTCCTCCACATTCTCCGCCCCCTCGTCCTGCGCACCGTCGCGCGTCGCCCCCTCGTCCTGCACATTGTCGTGCGTCGCCCCCTCGTCCTGCGCATCGTCGCGCGTCGCATCCTCGCCGCTCACGTGCGGTGCGTCCTGAGCGTTGGCGTCAAGCTCTGCCTCGCTCTCCGACTCGCTAGCCTCGCTCCTCGCCCCCTCGCTCTCCGACTCGCTAGCCTCGCTCCTCGCCCCCTCGCTCTCCGACTCGCTAGCCTCGCTCCTCGCCCCCTCGCTCGGGACGCCCGCGCGTTGCTCCACGTCTTCGGCCCAGACGAAGTTGCGTGCGACGGTGACGTTGCGCTTCTGGGGCCAGTAGACGTAGATGCCGTCGCGGTGGTTCTCGCTGAACCCGACGAAGCGCGCGGCGACGCCTTTCGCATCGAGCTTGCGAGTGTTCTCCTGCCGCACCCAGACGTGCGCGCCCCATGGTCGCAGGTGGCGGATGTCCGGTACGCTCCCGAAGCGCGCTTCGTACGGTGTCATGCCATTGAGTGCCGAGTGCCCGGTGCGGTTGTGCACGTACACCGAGTGCTTGTACGCGTGCGCCCAGAGTGTCTTCGGAAGCTTCGCGTCGAGCAACATCGCGCTGACGCGCTCGCGGTGCACGCGGTGCGCGCGTTCTGCGACGCCGTTTTGCTCGGGCGTGTGCGGCACGGATGCGCTCCAGTGGGTTCCTCGCGATGCGAGGTGCGGCTTGAGCCCGATGAACTCGCCGCCGTTGTCGCTATGTAGCCACTTGACCTGGTTCCCCGTCTGCGTGAGGATGGCGGCCTCGAGTTCCTTGTACGCGTTCTCCAGCTGTGCGACGGACTTCACCGGGTATCCATGGTGCAGCCGCGTGCGCTCGTCAACGAACAGTGCTGACTTCACGTTCCCGCCGAGTGAGACGTCGCCGGAATCCCACGAATCCGAGTGGAGCTTGTCGCCGTATTCCTCGACAGGGATGTCGTGCGGAGCCCCGTGTGCCTCGTCAGGGATGGCCTTTCGTGTGATTTTGGCCTGGATGCAGACGTCGCACGTCTGGTCTACCGGCCCCTCGAGTAGCTCAACGCCGGCGACGCGACCGTCCTTGACGAGGTCGCGCGCGGCCCGAAGGGAGATGTGTGTGAGGCAACGGTGGAGTCCGAAGGGCGTGACCTTGAGGACGCGCTTTCCGCCCGGGCGCGAGTTCGCGCTCAGCGCAGTGGCGGCGGCGGACGCGTACGTCTCGACGTATTGGCTGACGACTTGGTACAGCCCTGCCGTGATTGGGATGCGCGCAATGCTGGCCTTGGTGGTGCGATCGACAATCTTGCACTCGCCGTGCTCAAAGACTGTGGTGTATCCGCCCTCGTCGGCCTTCCGGATCGAGATGAGGGCGAAGGCGACCGAGGGCGAGTAGAGGACGTTGCGGAGCGTGAGCATGCGAGATGACGTCCCGTTCGGGACACAGATCTCGACGTCGCCTTGTCCCGTGGCCAGGAACTCGTCTCCGTTGGCCGCGGTGATGGGGCGCGGCGGCGTGAGCTCGCGGAACGTCACGAAGCGTTCGCGGTACGGCGAGATGTGGATGCTCGCGCCGCTGTCGAAGACGTCGACGTACGATCCGGGTGCCGCCGCGAGTGCCTGCGCGACGGTGTTGCCGAGTGCGACGAAGCCGTGGTGCTGTTCCGTAGCCGCGTTCGCGTTCGCCTGTGCGTTCGCGTTCGCGCCCTGGTTCGCGTCGCCGTCCCGTCCCTTAGGCCACTGGCCCTCCTTCCCTCCGCCCTTGCGGCGGCAGTTGCGCGCGATGTGTCCTCGCCCGTGGCAGTTGTAGCACTCGATCATCGAGCGCGCTCCTGGCGCGGCCGCCGCGGCTGTGGCGAGCGCGACCTCTGTGGCCTTGTTGATGGCCCGCCGATCGTACTCCTCGTTGAGCGTGTTCACCAAGAACTCGATCGGGATTGTGTGTCCTGCGATGCTGGAGATGTCGACGATCGTCTGTACTCGCCCGAAGTACGACTCGGGGAGGCTGTTGGTGATGATAGCGGCGAACTCCGAGTCGCCTAGGCGGGTGCCGACCGCCGCGAGGTTTTGTCTCTCCCGCATGAGTAGCGCCAGATGCGCGCGCACGTCGCCCCCTTCCGGGCAGCGAGTGTTCTGGAGGCGGGTCCTGATCGCGTTCGAGTACATCAGCGATTTGTTCTCGCAGGAGGCGACCACCGCCTCCCACAGAGCCTTCGCTGTCGGCTGAGACTGGACCTCTATGAAGAGATCGTCGCTAAGGGTCTCGTAAATGAGAGCCCGCGCGCCCGCCTCCTTGGTCTCCCAGGCCGAGTACTTCGCATCGAGCTTGTCGACCAGGTCCGCGTACTGCTCATCGGTGAGGTGCGAGTACTCGTCCATGGGGACTTGCTCGCGTTCCGATGTCTTCGGTGCGCGCGCGCCGGTCGTCTGGGTCTGCTGATCGCCGGACGGGGTCGACGTCTCCTCGGTGTCGGTAGCGCTTGGGGCTGACGCCGGAGCGGTTCCGCCGGCTTGGTACGGCAACGCGCGGTCGATAGGGGGGGGGTAGAGGGGCTTACGAGCGGTTCCCCTGATGTGCGGCATGAATCCCTTCGCGGTCTGAACGACCTTCATTCGCTCCCGATACGTGATCCAGTTCGATCCATCGGAAGCCAGCTTGGGGACGCTGTACTTCGAGGAATTGATGGATGTGTCGTTCGACATGTTCTGATGTTGCGATGCCTATTGTTGGAAGGCAGGGCTCATAACCTTTTAAGGTTATGGAAGCGTCGAGCGGGTGGGGAGCGACTAGATCTAAGGCGCGGTCTCAGATGGGATCTCACACGGTATGCAATGAACGTGTCAGATTGATGTGCTAACCTAAGGCGCGGTCTCAGATGGGATCTGCGCCATGATGTCAGTACTAAAGCTACGGGATGAGACTGGAAGCCTACTCACCTCACACGGTATGCAATGAACGTGTGAGGTGAGCCCGGGCGAGCTCGCGCGAGCTCGCCCAGTTTTCGGTACAAACAGATACAAACAAGGAGTGGCGGGACGAGCGCAAGCTCCCGCTCGCGCCCGCCTCCGCCCAGCGAATGAGAGTCGAATGAAATAAGAACAAACATAAGTCGGCGCCCCGCGCCGACTTCACACCCCGGTCCGAGACCTGCGCCCACGCGCCTACCGCCCCAAGCCCTCCAGCCGATGCTGCGAGCGCTTTTGCCTTCGCGGCGCGACGTCCAGCCCGCGCTGCAACGTACGCGCCTCGCGGTGCGTTCGGCCTTGCCGCAACGCCCCGCTACCCACAACACTTGCTGCAAGACCTCCTCTGGTACAGCCACCCCGACACGAGCGTCGTCCACGTCGCACCCTATCGCGCGCCATCCTGGTCTTGGGCGGCCGTCGAGGGGAAGGTTGTCGTGTGGGGGCGTCACTACTCCAAGGGTACGTCCGCCGCAGCGGAGGTCGTCCGGTGCGAGGTCGCGCTCCAGGACGCCGCGCTCCCCTTCGGACGGCTCGTGGGCGCGTCTCTCGTCCTGCGCGCGATGCTGATCCCGTGCTACTTGCGGCGGCGGGAGCACGACGCGCTCGTCCACGACCTCCTGTTCAAGCTGGCGTCCCCCAAAAGCCAGACGGCCTCGCAGGGCGTCCCCGAAGACCACGTCGAGGCCCCCTTAAAGCGCGACGGACCGGTTGTGTCAGAGGCGCGGCTTAGGCTCGTCGACAGCACCGCGGACGCGGGTACTTTTTCTGCATGGCTCGTTCCGCTCGTGCGGGGCCATGTGCCGGAGACGGTGCACGGCCTCGTCGTCGTGCGTGCCGAGTTGGCGGAGAACAGCTGGGTGGAGGGTAGGACGGTCTATCGGCGGGTCGGTACGTTCGACCTCTTCCTCAAGTGGGAAGATCTGCAAGGCGAGGCGCGCGAGGAGGTCGAGCTCATCTGATGCACGCTGCGCCTTCGAATGTGCCGCTGTGTGATGCTGCCACGGTCGATCGTCGTACGGAGGACCGTGAAGTCGTCTGGTAACGACAATGTATTAAGAGACACCACCAGAGCGGACGTATGGCAGTGTGTACGTACAACGACTCGAGTCTATTGACGGGCCTGCTAGACGAGAGCAAAGCTGAGGCCTAGTTCGATAGTTGTTACACTTTCGCTCGTACGTTACACCATACACTCAACAGCGGGGAACAGCCCCTAATCTACCCAGCCCGGCGATAAGAGTCGACAGGCACTGTGGCGCAGGGTGCAATCGGGGGACGTTCTCAGCAAGAAGGCCTACATGGACCGCCAACCGTCTATTAATTATTGCTTGCATCGACGCCTACGACCGCGGGCCTACGCGGTACATCCCCGCACGGATACGATCATGCCATCCGTCGCGTGCGCTGACTACGACATTCCGCCAAAGACGCCGCGAGACACGGGGCGCGGAAGACACCGTGATTTCTGGACGCCTTCGCGACCCGCCTCGCATGCGACCGCGTTCTTGAGCAAATGGCGCGCCGTTCGGTCACGGAGTCCCAAGCGTGCTAAGTGCGCGCGTCAAGCGACACTATGAAGCCTAGAGCGGCGTGTCAGCGATCGCCTCGGGAGGAAGAGTAGTGGAGAGACGTACCGGTAGTGTAGAGCCTTTCAGGGGCATGGTGAGCCTAAGGACGGGGAGACGAGGCATGCTTGCGTGCGCCGTGCGGGCGTGCTGAGGGCGAGTGCGTCACCGGCGTGCTGAATGGATGCGGGGCCGATATGTCAGCCAGAAGGTAAGGAGCGAGTTAGGTTGCCTTACTATGCATGCACCGAAAAAAATATGTACGAAGGAGAGCGAGAGCAAGGACGTAGGCAGCCGAGGGTCGGCGCCTGGGAGCTCAGTTCACACCAACACCAGCTCCGTGCGTGGTATCTCAGGGCCGTGCAGCACTTCATCGTCCCAAGTCCAGAAGACGCCGAGTCTTCGGTATACCCTCCTGCCCGGGGACGACGTTGGCCCGTCCGAGTCCGCCGAGTCTGCGCGTGCAACCACGAGGCCGTGGTAAGAAGCGGCATGAACCAGGAGCGCAACCGCCTCTGCGCCGCCCTGTTCCACGATCTCCTCATCTCGGGGATCGTCGATGCGGAGCTCCCACTCGACGCTTGACGCGGATGTCCGAGTCGACAGCGGAAGCGCGAGAACGGGCGCGCGAATGACCAGGTGTCCGCCCACCACCTGTCCAAAAGGCAACTTGGGGTCCTTGAGCACGATGTTGCACTCCACCACCTCCGCAAGTGTTTCGTCCGAGAGCGGGTCGAAGTTCTTGTAGTACACCGGCCCGGTGACGGACGCCCACGACCACGTCGGTGCCAGATAGACCGGCGAGCGCGAGAGTCGCCTTGTGCTCGCCAGATCCCCAGGCCATGCACAGCGGTCCTCCATCCACATGAGCCCGGCCAAGAGCGCGAAACGCCACAAGCCCGCGAGGTACTCCGAGGGCGGGCCCAGTACGCGGCCGAACGCCTCTGCGATCGCCCCACAGGCGACGAGTTTGTCGGACGGGTTGCTGATGGTGCGCTCGGTGTAGCTCTCCACGACCCTCCACCAAACGCGCGACATCTTGTCGGCTCTCGTCGCGTCGAACTCGTCGGGGGGCGTCTCCGGGAGAAGAAGCTCGGAGGGTAGCCGTTGCGTGGACCCCGGGGACGACAAAAGGTCGTTCCGCGGATTGGGTGCGCCGCCGACGAGTCGAAAGGCCGTGTGGCAATTGAATTCGAGCGTCTCCGAGTTGAATATGAGCACGCGCGGAGCCAAAAGCTGCTCCTGAAGGCACCAGCCGCGTTGGTCGATAGGATCCGTCCGCGGCACAAAGGTGCGAGAGTGGTTGAGATGCACGGTGCCTATGAGCTGCTCTTCACCTGGACGCGGGCGCGGACAGATGAAAGGGAGAGTGGCGACGGGCGGCGTTGCCGGTCGTTCCTGGAGGAACCCGTCGCTGGCCCGTTCCGCGCTCGCTGCGATGATGGTGATGCATGAGTGGCGGTAAACGAGATGCATCCGCCCGAGCTCATGAGCCTTGTCTTCGTCCGAGTCCTGGATGATGCAGAGGCTGTCCACCCAGAGGTACTGGAAACCGAGCGTGCGAGTGACGTAGATGGCGTCGCGGATGGTTTGAGGGAGGAGACGAACGTCGATCCCACTGGAGTAGGCGGCAACGTTGGCCTTCGTGGTCTGATGCGGTTGCGCCTCGCCCCACACGTAGCTGAGTGTAATGTATCTTCCATACCGTCCGTTGACGGTAGAGGCCAGGCGAGGGGTGTTCGGGTCGGTGCACTCGATTAGGCGGGTGGGGAGGTATTTGTTAGAGGATGGCGAGATCTGGGCGCATTTGTCGTGGCCGCAAACACAGTCGCTAATGAGGGATCTTGCTAGGGAGAGAGCGCGAGAGGATCCGACATCCCGAAGGGGGCTGCGTGGGATGATATAGCGCGCTGCGGGATCATCTGCTCGAGAGTAACAGATTCAGGTCAGGATATCCAACGAAGGGGTGTTAGTTATACTGACTCACCCGCGGCGGTGTGAAAATAAAAGGAAACCGTACCAGCAGGGTAATGTTCATGAGGTTTCCCGAGAAGCATCACGTTGAGCAGATAACCCAGTTCTCTAGATCTTGACGGCAGGACTGTCAGCTTGAACTTCACGGCGGCACCTTCGTACGGACACTTCTTGTCTTTACTAGTAGTTCGCAATTCGTACTGTTCTGGTCCTTCATTTTCCTGCGGGAGCTTGAGTATGTCATGGAGGACGTTCTGAAACAAGCTGCACCACACACAGCCTGCAGGATTCCCTCGTCGCGCCTTGAGGACCGATGTGGACCAGATCGACGTGCTTAATTTCCGGCCGACGTTCCAGTCGAAACGGACACTCTCAGGATTCGCAACAGGGTATGATACACGACTATACCACGCGATGGGCCCTTCCCAGCAGGTCTGGCAAACAGTGGGAGGCCTTGGCGGTAGTATGCCTTCGTCAGCATGACTGGATGGCAAGATGAGTACTGCGGGGCGCTGTGTTGTTTTCCATGGAAGCATTGTGTCGAGTGCTAGTACACGAGTGCGAATTGAGGAAATAGGGGTTAGGATGCCAGCAGGAGGCGACGTGGGTGGATGGGTGGACAAAACTACACACAGATGTGCTCCGGGAAGACGAGGCCAAAGTGGGAGCGCCCGACCGCGTTGGCGGTCTTTGCGTCGCTGACGTCATTCTCACTCACTCGGGCGACTCGGGCGAGCTGGCGCTTAATAACCACGGCTCTCATCTCCTGCGCACGAGGTGCTTTCACTGCTTGTCTATCTGTATGGACGCCTCCATGCATGCTAAATCTAGCCTTTGTCATAACCTCTATCAATATGTCAGTCACAGCAGTACTAGCTCGAGCCGCTGCACGGCGCCCCCGCCGCCGCTTGCAGCCACCGGACTAGTCAACTTGAGAAGCTGTCGCCTTACCCGGACAACAGGTGAAGCATATCCCCTCCGGGAGGCAAGTAACGGCTATTATTCGTAGAGGTTACTCGAGACCAAGGCCACACACAGGCGAGCTCGGAACAGGAGAACGGCAGCACATCAATGATCCTATGCATCTCGCGGTCCGCGCAGGTCCGAGTGGTAGTATATAGCCTATCAAACCGGAAGGTGAAACTAATGTGTGCTCTCTTCAACCCCCAGGATTTGAGAGAGGAATAGTCCAGCTGGTGAGTTACGCTTATCGCAAAGGTCCTTCATCCAGCGGTCTTGACGCGCCACAGGTCTTCACTTTCAGCTATCCCGAGGCTGCTGAGAGCGAAAAAGCAGAGATCACTCAGCATGTCTTGCGCCCTCAGACTCCTCCGCAGACGCGCAACAGCTCCTGTAAGTGACAGTATGCGCATTCGGGCTGCATTTATGCTGCTAATGAATTGTCCGTGCTACAACTCTCTCGCATTCGAATATCGACCGCGTCCCGATCTGGATGATCCAGTCGCGCCCTCCACGCTAGGCACCCTATATTCCTGCAAGATCGCTCGTAGAGAGCCAGGCTATTTTTTTGCATGAACTCGTAATCGGCTTCTATAGGTCTTCCCTAGGAAACGGCGGCACATCTAGACCCGGTACCCCAAGTTCCGTTCATCACTCTCTCCCAGACTGACGCCACCGGGAACATTTGCCGTACAGGGTTACGTCACACTCTCTACGAGCCTCTCCTTCCCGTCGTCTGCGGACGCCGTCGCGTGGCCGGTTCCGCCGGCAGGGCCGCGCTGCCCGCACATAAGCACTCCTCCAATCGGCCTGGGGATGCTCATCAGGCTCGCCGACTCCATCGACCTCTCCATCGACCTCTTTGCCACACGTCCGCGCAGGTACATCAGGTAGCAGCGCGCGGCCGCAAGTGGAGTATAAGTATCGCTGTGACCTCGAAGCGACCTGCTCGTGCTCGTACTGCTCGCCGACGCGCGTCGCGGACAAGGATGCGCACGGGGGCACGGGCGAGTGCCGCGCGCTCACGGCGCAGGGTCCCTTGCGCGACCTGTCCGCGAAGGATGCATTCTGCGACGCGAGGCGGCCAGGCCGCTCCTCATTCTCGTCAGGGCTATCCGCCTCCCATCCTACGTGGCAGCGCGGCGTGCCTCGTATACGCTCGTGTTCTCGCTCGTCGCGCCCCCGACGCGGCATCATCGGAGCACACTCATTCTGTGGTCGGCTCGTACCGGTACGTGCCGTTTCGCCGATGAGCATCTAATATTCTCACCTTCGCGCGCTGCAGACCTAACAGCCGCCTCGGTGAAGCTCCGTGACGTTCGGCCTCCGACTCGACCGTCCTCCGTGCGCACACCCGCCCGTCGGCTCCTCAGTGTGCGCACTTCTTCTAGTGGCGGCGACGCGCCCGAGCGTTGCTGGGTCCTCCGCGCCTCTCCTGGTTATACACACCCTCTCACGTCGACGCGGTCGCCGCGGCAGCTCCCTTCTGCAGCCCCGAAACCTCGCACCCGGCTCCAAACCTCGCGACGGCGGCTCGACAGTTCTCGGTCTCTGAGATACCTGGTTCCGCCCAGCGGATCGCAAACTTGACGAACTCCCGCTTCATGGAGATGTAGCACAGCGCTTCTCGCAGTGCAGCACGCGACGCGTCGGCGAAAGTTGCTGGCCCGCGACACTATGACCGCGACGACTCTGACCCCTGGTTTCTCCCCGCTCCGCGTCGTCAATACCTGACAAGTCGTATGCGTATTCTAGCGGTAATTCTCAATACATCCTCATGTCAAATCAGTCTGAAGGCCCTCCAGCGACGATCGACCGTGGCGGCACACCACAGAGGCACACTGGGAGGTGCAACGTGCATTAGACGATCTCGACCTCCTCCAGCACATCGCCTTGCAACGCTTCCCATTTGAGACAGAGGTCGAATGTCCCGATCCGCCGGTAGACCGTCCTAACATCTGTCGAGGTGTCCTCCGGTGAGTCAACGTGCACGACGAGAAGGCCATGCGCGCTCTCCGCCCCATGGTCGCGCATGAGCGGCACGAGCCACGCTGCAGATATCCCCCCGTCTGCATGGCTACTTCCCCGTCGCGTTTCCGGGACATCGCGGTATTAACGCGGTCTCCGAGCACTACTGACTGGCTTTGGGAAGTCCACAGTTTGAACTCGAGGTCGTGCACGAGCCCGTCGCGCTCCCGCCGCCGCAAGTCGCACGGGATCAGCATCGCGCGAAGGACGAGGCACGCGCCGGCGAGCCGTCCAAAGGAGAGGGCGGTGTCCTTGAGCGTAACCTCGGACCGGACGACCTCCGCTGCAGGACACATCGATATCCCCTTGGAGTAGTGCCGTCCCCACACCACGACCTCTCCCCTTGACGGCCGCCCAGGACCAGGACGGCGCGCGATAGGGCGCGACGTGGACGACGCTCGTGTCGTGGTGGCTATACCACAGGAGGTCTTGCAGCAAGGTGTGGCGCCACAGGCCCGCGAGGTAGTCCGAGCGCAGGACGCGCGCGAACGCCTCCGCAATCGCGGCGCACACGGGGAGCTTGTCCGACGCCATGTAGTCCTCCACGACCGCGCCCCGCTGCGCGTACATGTCCCACCCACCGCGCGTGGAGCCGTGCGGAATGGCGGGCGCCGCGGACGGGCGGAAGAGGAGGTCGGGGAGGCGCGGCTCGTCGCCCGCGTAGTAGAACGCGCCGCCGACGGTCTGCGTCGTAACCTGGCAGCGATACTGGAGTGATTCGGAGGTAAAAATGAGTGCGCGCGGAGACATGTAGTACTCCTGCATGCTCCACGCGCACCCGCTGATCGGCTCCTTGGCGAGGTCGTAGCAGTTCCACTGCGGTGATTCGGCGTCGGTGTGGACCCAGCGTAGGCAAATATGTACCTTGCCCACCGCAGGCTCGTGTCTAGGTTTTCGGCGCGTGTTGAGGGAGAACCGCGTGCGCAGACCGGCGGTGCAAATGAATGGAACGGCGATGTCATACGGCGGAGCACTCCGAGCCTGGAGGAAGCCCTCGTTGACGGTCCGGGCGCTGGCAACGATGATGGTGAGATGTGCGTAGCGGTACACCTGATGCATGCCCCCGATTTCGTTTCGTTTGTCCGCGTCCGAGTCCTGGACAATGCACAGGCTGTTGATCTAGACGTACTGTACGCCGAGGCCCGAGCGACAATATCCGGTGCCACGGGGTCGTCTAAAGTACACATTAGCTACACTGGCGTGATTGTACTACGGTGTCTTCGGTCTGGGAGACTTGGTACCGCCTTGCCCACAGTCGGGGATGCGACATCGGGCGTGCCGGAGCGCGGCGCGGACATCGCAGACGACCCTTCTATAATGTTCGCAACATGCCAGTCAGCAGAGCAGACGGATGAAGGAGATGAAGACGTACCACTAAAGGGAGTGCTGTCATACGATCTCGATCTCCTCCCGGGGGAGCGTGTCGTAGTTGTCTTGCCACGCCGTATCCCAGCAATATGCACGAAAGGAGCCAATCCGGTGATATGTGCATCCGTTTGTGTTCGCGATGCCCGGAGTAGAGAAAGTGTCTGCGAGCGCCACGATGATCCCTTGCGCGTACGGGTCCTGCAGGCCGTGAAGTAGTGGCCGCGATGGAGCCGTTCGTACAAGCGGGACGAGATAGCAATCGCGCACCGCCGCCTCGTCTTCATCATCTGCGTAGCGGTCGAGCCGAAACAACCCCGGAAGTGTCGCACCTATCGCGGCGGTATAGTCTTAGTGAGCATACGCACCGCGTCACGAGAATCGGTTGCACTTACCAAACGGCAGCCAAACCTCATCGTACCGTTCATCCCAGCAGACCTGCGCCTGACAGGCTGTCAAGGCGGCGCGCAAGACCAAAGACCCGCCCGTCACCTCGGAGAACGGAAGCTCCGCATTCTTAAGTGTAACTTCGCAGTGAAGTACTTCCGCCAGGGCGGTTGCGTCCGGCTGTGGAAACGTTAGCCAGCGCATAACAACCTCCCCATCGACAGCGGCCCAAGACCACGATGGCGCCCGGTACTCCATCGAGCGTCGGAGAAGCGGATACTCGGGGTAATCGTGCTCCCAAAGCAAGTCTCCCAGGAGAGTTCGGCGCCATAGTCCCGCAAGATAGTCCGTACGCAACACACGGTGGAAGGCCTCTGCCAGTGCGCCACACGCTACGAGCTTGTCCGAATATCGTCCTAGGGTACGGCCGGTGTATTCAGTGACGGTCAGACACCAAGCTGCGTGTACGTTGTGCCATTCCTTCGACTCCTGCGCTAAAGGTGGCGGCAGTGAGGAAAAGAGGATGTTGGGAAATGCTATTGAGGTGTAACCCCGACGGCTGAGAAAGGAGTTGTCCACCGATCGTGCGCTTTCCTGGCAGGTATACTGGAGAGTTTTCGACGTGAAGTTGAGTTTCCGTGGAGACATCGCGAATTCCTGTAGACACCACCCCCGCTCGTCGATGGGTTCCCCGGTACGTACAGGCCAAGAGCTCATTTCCGATAGAGATATAAGCACCTGGCCGACGCGCCGCACGTCTACTGGCGCGACACCCTCCTCGGCTGAGCTACGTTGAGGAGGACACTGGAACGGAAGGGTCACTTCGATGACGTCCTCTTTTGAGCGTTTCTGGAGGAAGCCCTCGTTGACCGTCCGGGAAGAGGCAGCGACGATGGTGAGGTACGCATGACGGTAGATCAGATGCATATAACTGATCTCGTGCACTTTGTCCTCGTCGCTGTCCTGGACGATGCACAGACTATCCACCCATAGATACCGCAGTCCGAGAGCATGCGTAACGAACACGGCGTCGCGGATAGTCTGAGGGAGGCGAGATGCGTCGATCCCGCGGGTGTAGGCGGAGAGGTTGGATGTGGTGGTCCGATGGGGTTGCGGTTCGCCCCATACGTAGCTGAGTGCAAGATAGCGACCGCGTTTGCGTTCTGTCAGAACGAGGCGGGGATGACTCGGGTTGCTGCAGTCGACGAGACGCGTGGGGAGGCGAACGTCCGAAGGGGGCGAGATTTCGGCGCACCTCTCGTGCCCGTGCACGCATTCGTCGATGGCCATCCGCGCGAGCTCAAGTGCGTGTGGGGAGCCGACGTCAAGGACGCAGTGTCGTGTGCAAACATACGGCGCCGCGGGATCGTCTGGTAGACTAAGCATTAGATCGGAATGTGGTATATGAGATTGTGGAGTTTACGTACCTGCAGATGTCTGTAGGACCGCCTCGAAGAGACCTACGTTGTTCCATAGCACTTCGATTGCGACTGTGTCTTCTGGTGTACCAAACACCATCGTCAACCCGACTCTGACCCGCGCCTTGCCAGGAGAACGCAGTTCGGCCCGGTGGCTATATCCCGGGTTCCTCTCCCGCGACAGTATTCGTGCCCGTAGAAGCTTGCACCACGCGCAGCCAGCGGCGGCGGCACGCTTCACCCGCGATCTGGAGGTCAACTACGTGTAACCTCCTTCGAAATGAGGACCTGTGCCTTCGGAACGCTTCTGTGTGAGAGGAAGATGGAAGACGCCGAAGTGCGCAGCGAAAGGGCCCCTCCAGCAAGCGGCACAGACCGAAGAAGGCTTGGGCGGCAAGGTGCTGCTGTCGCAATGAGAGTCCATGAGGTCGAGTTTAGGAGACGACGAGTGCTTAGGGGTAAGAGCTGATACGACAAGGAAGAGAGGGAACAGAGGCGATCGTCGAGGGGATGTTGACTCCTTGTACCACTTAAGGCGCTCGGTAACACCGCCTTATCTATCGGAGGCAGGGCATGCCAGTCTCCTGCGGACGTGCATCGGATCCACGCGGATCCATGCGCCACCTCATACTCTGAAGCCTAGGACCGTCTTGATGTTGATCGGGCGACGACGTCGTGCTTCTCGGGCGGTAGAAAGAACGAGCACGAAGGGAGCGCCGTTCATACGAGCTCGATCTCGACCGCAGGTACTCCGTAAGCCCGCAGCGCGTCCCAGTCACGGGTGTAGAACATCCCCACCCGCCGAAAAACCCTCCTACCTGTCCCCTCCGCCTCACGGCCGAACGTCATGCGTGTTACGACGATACCTCCCACCCTCGCAGGACGCTCCAAGTCCGTCCGCAAAAGCGGAACGAGCCATGTAGCTTTGATCGCCGCGTCGCGCCTCCGCGGTCGGGTCATAGAACGCGTCGCCGACATTCCGCGTCTCCGTTTGGCACCGAAACTGGAGCGTTTCCGACGTGAAGATGAGCACGCGCGGGGACATGAGGTACTCCTGCAAGCACCAACCCCGCGCGCTGATAGGCTCCATCGCCTGGCTGTAGCTGGCTATAGCCCCGTCGGCGCTCGTGTATGTCGGATGGACGCGCACCTGGCCCAGTTCGCCTGGCGTGGCTCGCCTGGTGTTGTCGAATTCGAGATCGAGTGTGTGAGCGGAGGAGAACGGGGGAGAAAGAAAAGGAAGGCGAACATCGCGCGACTCTGCAGGCCGAGTCTGGAGGAAGCCCTCGCTGACCCGCCGCGCACTGGCGGCTATGATCGTGAGGTGCGCATGCCTATAGATGAGATGCATGCGTCCTATTTCGTGTCGCTGGTCCTCGCCCGAGTCCTGGATGATACACAGGCTATCCGCCCAGAGGTACCGGAACTTGAGCGCGTGTGTGACGTAGATCGCATCCCGGATGGTCGCGGGCAGAAGCGCGAGGTCGATGCCGCGTTCGTATGCAGATACATTGCGCGACGTCGTTTGGTGGGGCTGGGGCTCGCCCCACACGTAGCTGAGGGCGAGGTATCTTCCGCGGCGGCAATCGGCTCGGCGGAGGCACGGATTCAGAGGGTCGGAGCAGTCGACGACGCGCATGAAGAGGAGGGGGGTGGACGACTTCGAGATCTTGATGCAGCGCTCGTGCCCGCGCGCACAGCTCTTGAGTCTCGAGACACCCTTGTACAAGGGAAAACGCGCGCGGAGACCGCACGTCTAGGACGGGGCTTCGCGCGATGATGCACGACGCCGCGAGATTGCCTGTTAACGTGTATCATTTCAGAGAAATGGGCATGCAGGCGACCACTTACCTGCCGTTGCATAGCAAAAACCGGTATCCTCCGGCGAGCTGGCCGCCCATGTCGTCGCAGACTTCCTGCACCGGCTCGTCGAAGAACCCGAAGTTGTATATTTGGGGCCCGCACCGGTGTGCTCGCGCCAGTGTGGAGCCGGCGCTCGTGGACAGGGCGCAGTATGAGGTCCCCCGGGCCCGGACTCTCCCGAGACACATCGGAGACGACAGCTCGACGATGGCCATGGAGGTGATAATCGTTCCCTGTACGGTGGTGAATGCGCCCGCATCGAGACAGCCAGTGCGTGCGGGACGTACTATATTACCACGCGATGTTTGCGCCGATGGCCGGTTGGGGAGATGATCCCGCAGCGCAGTTCTTACCGCTGCGCCGCCGCGGACGCGGATGAGTTCCGAGAAGCGAGCAATCATAGTGTGAAGCCCCGGGCTGTGTGCCAGTGGCCATACGTGAATGAACTCTTATTCTACCTTGTAAACCGGGGGACGGCGTGCAGGACGAGCAGAGTGAGCTGGATCCAGCCGAGAGAGCTCAGCAAGAATGACCCACCTCCAAGTGTCGGCGTGAAGCGCATGATGGAAAGGACGAATTGTTCTGCAGGCCCGTACGGTCGCCAGAGCACTATGACCACGCCAAATAGAACGGGAGTAGGCACTGCACCTCGTAGGGAACGGCGGCGTAGCGGCGAATCTAAGGTGAATTCAAGCGCGGCCTGGCGCGAGAACGCCTTCGAGCTGCGGGGCGGTAGCCTGCGTGGGTGACGTGATCGAACAGAATAGGCAGGGTTCGATATTTGTAACACGGCGGGAAACCCATGACATCGCGCGTGCAAGTAGTCGAAGGGCGAACGGCAAAGGGGCACGTTCGTGTAGGTACCCGGGCTGAGTGAGGCTCGAGCTAGCAAACGCGAGGCTCGGAACTCGATGGTCCCTCCTTGCGCGACTCGAACGCTCGCACTTCGCAGCGCCACGGGGTCCTCTGTGAGTGTGTTGATGTCCGAAAAGCATGAGGACCCGGGACGGCAGCTACCGCATTCACGCACCTGTACTCACGTCAGACTCTCGATAAACGTCGCCCCCTCCGATGCGTTCGATGTGGGCGCGTCGATTGAAGCAGATGCATACAGTCGTTAACGTCTACGAGCGCTTCCTTCGCATTCGCGATCTCCTCGTGCACAGTTTTTGCATTGAACCGCGAACGTTTTCTAGTGGCTATCGGCCGTAAACGGTACGCTCTTGCTGCGCCAAAGTTGTGTTTTAGTATGCTACCTGTCAAATGACTTGTCCTCAAGTGGGTACACTCGAGTTCAGAGGATGAGTAGGACGTACGGAGGATGTTCGCAGTGCAAGATGACTGTTCGAGCTTCACGTTGACCTGCCCCGGCTGGAGCTGTCGCTAGTTAGCATCGAGCGGTGCGAGTGCCTGCAGTCTCTCTGGACGCAACAGCGGATGCAGCTGGAAGACGAGCCTGCGAGTTGATCGTGGTGGAAGAGCAGAGACTCGGAGCGCGCCAGTGCGCGGATGACGTCACTCACGCGCGCAAGTCGGCGCTTAAAGCTGCAACTTGAAGGCTCGTCTCTCCTCCAATCTTCTCTCTACTTGCAACGCTTTCTCTACTAGCTGATAAATAACTGGATCTTGCTCAAGGATAGAACACTACTAGTCTCCTGCCGCTTCACCGGGTATCCGCTTTCCAGCGCCCTGACTTGTCGCCCAGGCTCTCAACGATCCACCAACCGAGTACTAGTCATCCCGAGCTCGTACATCGCCTGGGGCCTTTCTTGAAGCATGCACAGATCGTCTGCAGCACACGAATAGAGCGGCGATTAAGAGCTTGGGTTGTGACTCCGGAAGCTGGGCCTTGTGTGCGCTCGCTTCAGCGCGCCGGGCTTAGATTCAAGAATCGCGCATTCTCGTCGCGCCAGACATTGGCACGAAGACGGTGAGCCATGCTCATTGCGACGTGCTATATTCACTCGTTTCTTCCTGCTATGTCTGATGCATAAATAATAGGATCAATCTACCAAGAGCAAAGCAGCAAACATGGGGCCTCCGCGCGAGACAGCAGTAAGCCCTTTCCGTCACCAAGCGGTACGCATCCACACCGCCCCAACCTAATCCTATCCTATCGCGCTGAGACGGATTCAGCCTCGCTGAAGTATTGCCCACACCTCAGTGCAGTGGCTAACCACTTGGAATCCTTCCGAACGTCATACTCAATGCACTTCCTGCGTAGAGATTGACATTCGATACTCGCGACACATGTTGTGGCGATGGCCCGGAGGTACGTGGTGCAGGATGTTCCGTGCAGAGATTCTCACTGACGCTACATTGGGACGACCGCGGGATCTGTCATTAGAGTGCCGCACCCTGCAGTCAATTAAAAGCAGGTCGTTCACGGAACTAGGCGTTTCCTGTCCCGCACTGGCCCCAGTTGACTCCATTCCACACACCGGCTTCACACTCTCCCCCACGGACGAGCCTCAACATGTCCACCGTCCTGGGCTTGCACGCTCTCGCTACAAACAGTGCCTTCTCGCCCGATGGGGACGCCGCCGAGTACGTCCAGCCTCGCCTCAGCTTCGTGCAGTACTGTCCATTCTGCGACCACCGCCGCCTGGTTCCAGCAGTCCTGCGTCCGCTCCCGATCAACTGGGTCCAGCAGCGCGCGAGCGTGTGCAGCTGAAGCACGACCCGTCGGGCGGCGCCCATGTTCTCATCGGGCTCTCCGGCTTCTGTGGTCCCTTCCTATGCGCGCTTGGCACACATCTCCTGCATGAAACGCGCTGGGGCCTCTGGTAGTGGCGCACGGCCGCGGGAGCGGACGGGGACTCGGAGTACGGCGAGGACACTGTCAACGCGCGCTCGCACCGGGGCCATGAATCGCGCAACACCGCCATGCGGCCGGACGGGCTGGGACCGTCCTGCGCTGCGCTCGCAGCACGCGTGACCACGTCGCCCCCTCTACACGCCCGCCTCTCCTTTGTCTGTTTGCGACACATCGTCAACGCGCCGCTTGGCGGTGCGCCCCAGCGGCCACGTGCATTCTCGTGCACTCGCGTTTCGTACACATCGGCGTACTCGGGACTCATCTGGATCGCGAGCCCCAGACGAGACAGGTGAGTACCGCAGGCGATGGCGTGACGTTCTGCAGTCCCGGGGGCGTGGCGTCCCAACTTTGCCGCTCCTGTGCCCAGTGGAGGAGCGCGCACGCCCTCAACATATCGCCTTCGTATCCCCCGCGAGCATGCAGTTGCCTGTATCGCAGTCGCACTCCCCGCCCGTGCACCCCCGAGCCCGCGGGGCGCCACCCCCAAGGAAGGTGCCGCGTTCGCCCATTGCAAGCACGGCGACAGCGGCGCCACTGTATCGATGTGTGTGCAGAACACTTCGTGCGTGGCTCGTTCGGTGCGGGGGTACTGACAAAGTCTCATGCAGCGCACCAGCACATCAGCCCCGCCTGCATGCACTCGGTTTGGCACGAAAGCAGCAAGGCATCGTGATGGCAAGGTGCTCAATTGTTCCTTCTTGATCTAACATCTCTGCCTCGCCCCAAAGTCTGTATGCTATGCTTCAGGCTCCTCATGGCGCGCAATTTCTATCGACGTGGACGTACAGAACCGAATGCAATGTAGATGTACTGAGCTCATACCAGTGTGATCCTGACGAGGGGCATCCGCCGCCAGTCATTCCTTGAGAAGTAGTCGGTAAACACCCCGATCCGCCTGTAGACCTTTTCGTGTCCATTATGAGATCCTGGTTTGTTCTGTCCGACGAGCATGACGACAAGGCCAGTCACAGTAAAGGCTGTCTGTTCTGAAGACGTAAGAACGAACGACAAGATGGGGACAAGCCACGTACGGCCGCTTCGAGCAGCAGGTTCATCCAACCTGGTGTCGAGTTTCAGGGCGCCGAACAGCGGCGGTGTGCACGGTACCAACGCCGCACACAGGACGAGGAATCCGCTCGCTACCTGGCCAAACGGAAGCTTCTGATCCTTGAGTTCGACTTGGCAGTCCAGCACTTCAGCAACGGCGGTGGGTTCCGAGATTTGCCGCATCGTAACCTGCCCATCGACAGCGGCCCACGACCACGATGGTGCACGAAAGGTTTTCGGGCGGAGTAAAGAGGCACCGATAGAGGCGTTCATCCAGAGCAGGTCCAGGAGAAGTGTAGGCCCGCGCCACAAGCCCGCGAGATAGTCCGAGCGCAGCCCGCGGGACAACACCGCCGCGATCGCGCCGCAGGCGACGAGCTTGTCCGATGGCTCCCCGAGAGCACGCCGGGTGTAGTCCTCGACGATCCCCCACCACGCGCTGTGCAGCTCGCGATATGTGTCCGAGTTGTGCTCTGCGGGAGGCGGGTCCGGATACAAAACTGCGGGGGGTAGCCACCGATCCTCAAGCGGGGAGCAGGAGGGAAAGAGGAACGCGCAGAGGACGTGCGTTGAGGAGGTTTGGCACCGGAACTGAACAGTTCCCTGCATGAAGATGAGCAACCTCGGGGACAACAGGGATTCCTGCAGACACCAGCCCCGTGTGCCAGTGGTGGGCTCGGCCGGGCGCATGTTTTTGAGGTCCGTGGAGAGGTGCACGGTTCCGATGGGTCGCTGTTCCTCCGGACCTGGCGGGCATATAAACGGGAGAGTGGTGTAAGGCGGGTCCGGCCGCTCCTGGAGGAAGCCGTCACGAACCCGCTCCGCACTGGCGGCGTCGATCGTCACGAATGCGTACCGATACACGAGATGCATGTGTCCGAGCTCGTGCAGCTTGTCCTCGTCCGAGTCTTGTACGATGCAGAGGCTGTCCACCCAGAGGTACTGGAATCCGAGCGCGTGCGTGCAGTAAATTGCGTCGCAGATGGTTTGAGGGAGGCAAATGGCGTCGATCCCAGTTGAGTAGGCAGCGATATTGGCTCTCGTGGTTTGGTGCGGTTGTGCTTCGCCCCATACATAGCTGAGTGTGACATACATGCCGAGCTTCCCGGCGGTTGACGCCAGATGGGGATGGTCGGGGTCGGTGCAGTCGACGACGCGTGTCGGAAGGCGCGAATCCCGGAATGGCGAGATCTCAGAGCAGACCGCGTGGTTATGCGTGCACTCGTTGATGCGTGCCCTTGCGAGGGAGAACGCGCGTGGCGACCGCAAACCTAGAACAGGACCCCGCGCTGGGACGTAGGGCGCGGCTGGATCATCTTCACAAAAAAGGGGAAAGTCAGTTCGACATGCCCGGCGATCAGATGAGTGAAACAAACACACCTGCGGCGGTGTATAGATACCGCCTAAACAGCTTGGCGCTGAAGACCGTTGTATCGAGTACTTGGACTCCATCCCATGGCGAGCATCAGCAATATGCGCAAGTGTCTTGAGTGTCTTGATGAAGAGCATAAGACACTCAAGACATATTATCAGACCAAGACATCTGGTCTTGTGCAAGTTAGGCCCCAGTTCTTGACAGGGACACTTGGTCTTACAGAAGACCATTTGGTCTGACAGGTCTGCTGCAAGAACAGGGTGTCTTGACCAAGCTCTTCTTAAGACAGATGCAAGACCTCAATCAGACACCTGTACAAGACCAAGAGGGGTATCAATTTTGCACAATAGAAGCAATAAAAAATTTTATCTCATATTTAGACACTGTTCTATGCAATCATCCTATCTCCCATCCTTCAGGAAGGATTCATAGGGACACCCACAATTTGCCATTTCCGGGAGTTGAACCACTGACCTCACGGACTCAGCATGTCTCTTCCGGGCACGGTTTGCCACTGCACCATAGCACCTTGCTAGGGTAGCTGGTGTGGGGTAATATATTATGCTCCCTAATACTTCTCTTTTCATGCATATGCTAGTGTCAGATGGTCAACAGCCTACCAATAGATGTGTTTATTCTGTGTTCTAATACCTTCCCTATGTCATATAATACCATCAGCTCAGTTCTTAGGGCCCTAACACTCTCCCAGTTTAAGGAATATTGACTCAAGTATGAACTGAATGTAAGCCAATAAAGGCATGCACTTGAATCACTATAGCACTAGGGAAACTGTATGCACCAAGAAGTTTAAAAATGATTGACATGTTTTCATAGAGCAGGAGTCATTAGATATTAGTACTCATTCAAATCTCACATCAGTTACATGTAATATTACATCCCAGGCTGGGACATGCTGCTTATTCACTATTGGCTAGATAATATAAACATGATGATAAGCAGATACATCTTTGAAGTATCAGGCATAATTGCTGTCCTTGGTCTTTTCAGGCCCTGTCTGGTGTTAAGACACTCTTCTTACTGGGAAGACACGTGCTTACTCAGAAAGTATAAGGCTTGCTTGTACATCAGCATTTTCCCGGGTCTCCTTATTCTTCCTTATCCCCTTTTGTAAGGCCGTAAGGGTATCACAAGGCTGTAAGGCAGTCTCTGCTCTTATTTATTGTCAAAGCCTGTACTGCGCGCTTACCAGGCTCTTATTTCCTTGTCTTCTTACTGCTGTTTCGCCTTGGAGGAGTTGTGATTGTGGGCTGCTGTCTCCCGGGTGCTCCAAGGAAGTTATAAGAACGTTGTAAGGTGATCAGGGCATTGGTCGTAAGGCGGTCAGCTCTCCTAGAAGTTAAGGCCAAACGGCTCGAATGCTGGCTGACAAGGTCTCGGTAAGACGATCAGGACTGAGTCAATTCACAAGGCTGTCAGGCGGCGTGGGGCGGACAGTCGAACAGGGGGGCGGACAGTCGAACAGGGGGGCGGACAGTCGAACAGGGGGGCGGACAGTCGAACAGGGGGGCGGACAGTCGAACAGGGGGGCGGACAGTCGAACAGGGGGGCGGACAGTCGAACAGGGAATCAGACGGCCCAAGGACGTAAGAAGAGAATACAGAGAAATCAGCAATTGATAAGGAGGGGG
Organism: Trametes villosa; assembly: GCA_002964805.2. Classification (NCBI taxonomy): domain Eukaryota; kingdom Fungi; phylum Basidiomycota; class Agaricomycetes; order Polyporales; family Polyporaceae; genus Trametes; species Trametes villosa. Next base: position 60,698 of record PUDQ02000132.1, on the reverse strand, counting down.
TCGATATACAAGGGCGGTGTGAGGCCGGACAGTGGCTTGGGTCATACAGGACGAAAGGGCGGTTCAAGGCGGTAATGGAGTATACAGCTAAGCGGCGATTACGGGATAGGCGGTATGCGTGTATACGAGGGGATCGGACAAGAACAATCATAGGAGATACCGAGAAGCGCAAACGGGATGATGCAGGGAGGATGGTGTCGGGAATATAATACTGGAACGTAGGCGATCAAGATATGCGGCGCCGAGAGTGTATGTTCCTCGGATACAAGAGCAATCTGCATGAATGAGGAAGTCGAGGTCAGCCAATGCAGCGTGTAGTCGGTTAGGAAGATAATACAGTGAGCATACGGATATTGGACGGCAGTGCCCCCACTTAGTCCTGTGATGATAGTCAGACGCGCCTCAATGCGAAAGAAACCCGTGACGCACCTGGGTAAGGTCACCGAAGTCGAAGTCGAAAGGGACGGCGAGCGCCGTGGGGACTCCAACGGCGGCAGTAGGCGGCGGGAGCTGCGCCATGCGATACGCGGCCGTGACGATCTCGTCGATGTCCGCGGGCGAGAGCCTCTTGGCCGACTTCATGCACTGGAGCGTCTTCTCGCTGAAGTTCGCGTGGCTGAAGTCGGTCTCCTTGGTACTCCATTTCCCGGTGGCGCGGTTGAGGACCTTGATGATCACCGCATTGCCTTTCTCGTCTATCTCGACCTTCTTGAGGTGCCAGATCAAGGCAGCGCGATGGGCCTAGTCGAAGGTCAACGGCAGTTCGGGAGCATCCGGGCTAGACGGCCAGGGTAGCAAGGAAACTTACCGCAGCTCCGGACAGCCCAATTGCGGCGTAAGGGTACTCATCCTTCTGGGTAACGTAGAGGTCGGGGATGTTCACAGCGCTCTGGATGGCGTCGATGTGAGCTACCATCCCGGCGAGGACGAACGGGGAGCGATAGAGCCCCTGACACAACCCGGGCTGTTAACGCAAGCGGTGACGGAAATGAGACGACGCATGGCCACGTACCTCTTTTCCAGTGCCTTCCGGTTCCTCGTAGAACAGGCGACCGCCCTGTAAAATCTGTGTACAGAAGTCCTGGCGTGACTCGTTGTCGGGAAACTCGGCGGGGTAACTATTGAAGAAGGCCTCATAACTCCGCATTGCGGCGCTCCCGAACGAGCTGCGCCACTCGTACATGCGCTGGGTAGCCTGTGAGGGATGAGTATCATTCATTGCAGATATACGGATGAGCACGTACAATGGCATGGACGCTGTCGTCCGCCGTCACGATATATGACGCGAGGGCCTCCGAGGAGTTGCCGTAGACGGCGTCCCAGGAGTACTGGAGCAGCTGGACGATCTGCTTGTCAGTCAGGTTCCAAGGATCCTTGGAAGCTCCAACGGCCTTGAGAAACGTCGGAAGGAACCTATTCCTCCACAAATTGTGTTCGTGAACGCCGGCTGGAAGGTCCGAATTTTTGACCGACGTCTTGGGCACCGTGGTTCGCGCCTTCGTGGTGCCAGTGGTGGCGCTGGCCTTGTCGTCGTCCGAATCTAACTCAATCGCCTTCAAACAATGCAGTTGGCGACGAGAAAAACGATGGAAGGGGAGAAATAGTGAGGCGTACCTGATCCCGCGACGTCCCGTTGCTGGCAGAAGACCGTCCCTTCGGGTTCGAGATCTTCCTTGAGGCTGTCGGCTTTGAGCCCGCCTTCCCGCGCGGCTTCTTGGGTTTTCCGGGTGTGGCAAGGTCGACTTCCTCAGTCTTCACTATGCCCTAGAGGTACAACGTGAAGCGAGGTCAGCAGGCGCCAGTAGAGATACCTTCCCTCCCATACCGCGCTCGTGAGACGCACACCGTTCTTGACTGGGCTGTCCCGCGCGGCAGTGGCCTCTGCGGACTCGTCGTCGGTCTTGCCGAAGCCTCCTTCCTCCATCTCTCCGCTGTCGCTCACGGGCTCGCGCTTGACTTTGATGGAGCCGGAGTCGCGCGGTTGCGCCGTTTTGGGTGCTTTTCCCGCTTGTTCACCGGCCTTGGTACCCCTCGGTCTAGCCTTGGGCTTTTCTCCCTTCTTACCATCCTTACCCTTCGAGCTTTTTCCGTCGGAGGGGTCGTGCATGAAAGGCGTTGCGGGGACTGCTGCGGTGCGAAGCGCGGCGTGAGAGAGAGGCTGAACCTTGTTGGCTGTCGGGGTGAGCAAGCCGGCGTCGGCAGCACGCATGGCCCAAGCAGACACGCGACTACGGTTCCCAAGGCACGGTCGCGGTGGGAGCGATCGGTGAGGTGAGTGGGTGAACGAGTGAGCGAGTCGGCGGCACTCACGGTCGCGCAGTGGCTGTGCTAAGGCTTGCGGCGGGACGCTCTGTCTCCGCCACCGACAGAGGATCGTCGGTGGCGAGCCGCTTCTTCGCTGCCGCCACATTCGCCCTCAGCGGAACTTTGTCTGCCTTCTTGCTCCTCTTCCTTGGCCGCGTCGGCGTCCCGTCGTCTTCCTCGTCATCCGGCGCAGTCGCTCCGGCGTCGGGGACGTCCTCGACGGCGTCGCCATCAAGCTCGCTGAGGTCCGACGACGAAGGCTGGGCAACCGGAGCAGGCGTCGGGGGCTCGTCTTCCCCAGACACCTGCATGTCGTCCTCGCGAGACTTCTTGCGAGCTTTAGACGGTTTCTTGACCGCCTCCTCGACGAGCGCCTGTTGCTTCCGCTTGGCGCGCGGAGCAGAACCCACCGCTGCCTCCCCCAAGGTTTCCGGACGGGTCGAGGTCGCATTGAGGTAAGCTTTTCCAGGTTTTGAATGCAGAACTCGAAGCTCACGAAGGCGTTGTTCTTTCTCTTTCATGCCGATCTCGATCTCTGCGACACCCTCCTCCTTTCTCTTTTTGGCCTTCTCCTTACCCGCCTTCGCGGCTTCTTTGGCATTCTCGTCCGCGGTCATCTGTTCCTTAGACCGACGCTCACGAGGAGCATCCACCCTCCCGGGGTGGGCGTTTGAGTTGCTGGAGCGAGTGACGCGGCGCATTGTAGAGAGTCGAGGGGAAGTTGGCGGTGGGTTCTGCGACGGGGTGGAGGTTGAAATTCTCGCCCGTCCCCGGGCATGCCGGACTAAAATCTACACGGCGCTTATTGTTTTGATCCTTGTACGTTCATAGAGAAACGCAATATCCTTTCGGATCGACGGGCTTTCCCAGGAGGAGGAGTCCCAATCGCCCGGGGGCGTGCAGCGTGCTCATCGTGGCACCACGTCAAAGTTCTCTCCCCTACCTTGCACTCTTCCCCTCGCTGTCGAGTTCATCCCCCGCCAACATCTATCCTCACCCTGCGCAGAATCCGTGGCTCGCCTCGCAAGGTCAGCCAATTGCATTCGCGAAAGGACGTCCGCTAACAAGCGAGCTATTAACGGCAGAATGTCTGCATACGAAGAGCATATGTTCCATATCACGCGTTTTAAACGCGACGCTGTGGCTCGGGTGTACTACTTCGCGCCGCCTCCGCCTGCTACTACCAACACCCAGCATCCGGCTATTATCGTCGACCCCGAGTCGAAACCAATGGCGCTCGACTCTCCGCTCACAAGCGAAGAAGAAACGTCGGCGCGCCGCGTGCTCAACTGCGACGACTTCGTCTTCCAGATCCTCAGCAAGTTCCGCCGCGACACCTACGACATCAAAGACCGCCACGACCTCACGAACTATCTGCGCGTGACCAAGACGTTCTTTCTGGTGGCTGCACCGATCCTTTGGAGCGAGTGCGCCGACAATCCTGGCTTAGGGCACTTGATGAACATCCTCGATAAGGCGCCGGCCATCGGTCCCCTGGAAAAGGTGGCCAGGGTGCTCAAGCACTCCGAAAAGTACGTCCTCATTCGAAGCTCTTTCCTGACGGCCTCTAACGCGTTTCCGACTACAGAAGCGACGAGATTGTGGACTTGGTGAACCGAGTCACTCAAAGCGTCGACTTCTACGGTCGCTTCTTGTACTACGCCAGCCTGGTCAAGTCTGCGGATCTAAGCGGCACTCTCTTCGACAACTTCGGCCTCCTTCCCTTCTTCTCCTCCCTCATCCCGGACAGCTCCCCGCTTCTTTGCTGTCTGCAACGACTTATGTGGGACCAAGGCCCGGTGGGCAACGATACCCTTCTGTACCTGCTCAGCCCCACGCTTGAGTCGCTGCAAATTGGAGTAATCACCTTCCAGGACCAGACGAACGGCGGGATAGCCTTCTCGCACTGGACTGAGCGGTTCCTCGCGACGACCGCCCTCCTCTGCCCATCGCTTTCCGACTTCAGAATAGCCTCTCGTGGCCGCGCTCTTCAGGACAAGCAGTCGAGCTGCACGGCGTATTTTCGGTACCTCCATCGCATCCCGGTCCAACTCCTCGTCAAGAACGGTAAGCCTGACTTAGCTCTTTGCAAATCGGAGGCCTGCTCACTGTTTCCGCAGATGAAGGCCGCTGGGTCGAGAGCACTTCCCCGCCCACCTTCAAGCAGCTCACGGACGTCGCCTTCTCCGCCATCCAAGGGAGTTGCACCCTGTTCTCCAGTTTCGAGGCGACCACTCCACTCTTCGCGCAAACCCTCCGCTCCGTCAGTATTGTATCCCTTCGAGTCGCGTGGTACACCCATCCGAAGGCGTTCGGTACCTTTGTATCCTCGCTCATCGGCCTCGAAAACCTCACGTCTGTGAACATCAATCTTCCCCACCTCCTCATCGCGTTCGGAGACAAGGATCTCCTCGCCCTCTGCGCAGCCTGGCCATTCCTCGAGGCCCTCGACCTCTCTTTCACCCCGGGACCGCGGACCTGCGGCATCACCATGGCGTTGCTCCCTCGTATTGTACAGCTCTGCCCCTTGCTCATCCATCTTAGTCTCCCCGCGGTCGAATGCCCCACAAGTCTCATCGGGTATACACTTCCCACTATCCAGCAGTGCAAGCTTCAGAGCCTGGTAGTCCATCGCATCTACTTCGCGCACGGCGTCACCAGACAGGCGATTGTGGTGCTGCTCTGCCGGGCATTCCCTGACCTCCCTTCTTACGCCGTCGTCCTCGGACCCTGGATAGTGATGCTAGGCTAGCAGGTGAGCAAGTATCCTGATCCTCGCGTTCTGAAGAGCCTGAGTTTAACGGCTATGCTTTCTCGCGGCAGACGACTCTGTTCGAATCGACGGTATCAACAGAGGGGGAGGGCTTCAAGTTGATGGGGCTCGAGCGTCGGCAGGCTCGAGAGGGCGACAAATGTGCCCCTTCTGGGTCTCGTAGGTATGGCGGCGGCGGTCCAAAAGTAGCATCGAGTACCTTATCTTGCTTGTATATCGCACAACGAGCATCAACTGCTCCTGGCACATGAATGCATGTCTTGAGTTTCCACCACCCCGGCTGACAGTGAAGTACATTGCCTGTATTATGCGCGGAATACGTGAACTCGAGCCTAGCACTGATTGAATATCAAGCGTTTTTGTATGTACATCAAGACGTAAAGACGGCGACAAGACGAGGGAAAGGGGCGATTTAACTGCAGCATTTCAAGATACTTCGGAAGCCTTGAGTAGTACGTTAGCAAAGCCGTGCGGGCCGCGGCAGCATCGAGGCATATACTCACAGGGGAGCGGAAAGGCCCTGCCGGCGCTGTTAGAGGCGGGCACCTTCAGAGCGACTCCGTTTGGGTACTAAGGCCCGCTTCGCCACAGGACGGGGCGACGGAAGCCGCGGACATATCCTAAGTCCTGACCATGAGTTTGTCGAGCTCGAGATGAATACGATGCAATGATACATACCGAAGGGTAAGGCGCAACTACGTCGTCCTCGGTAGGCGACGCCGTGCCGTGACGGGCCTCGCCTGAGGAACCCGGCGCACCTTGGACGTCCAGCGAGTCCTTGTCAACCTTGCTGGATGGGCCCGCCTCCGAGGCGGCCTCACCCATCGTCGCAGTATCGGTGTTGAGTACCGCGTTTTCTGTGGCTTGCCGTTTGGCGCGGCGCGCCCTCAACTCGACCTCGTACTCGGACTCGGTGTCGGACTCGGTAGGACCGTCGAGGTCGACCTCCTTCTTGACTTCCCCTCCCGCCGCCTTCGCCTTCTCCCCTGCACGATCAAGGTCAGTATTGTCCTGCACAACAGACACCTTGAGACTCACTAGCACGGGCTTCACGCTCCTTCCGATACGCAATCTCCTCCTGCAGGGCGATGTATTCCGTCGTCCCATAGAACGCAAAGCGGCACTGAAGGTCCTGCGCAGTGTACCACCCTAGGCATATGCTCCTCTCCCGCACTCTCTCGCGAGCTGCGTCAATGGCCTCGCGCGTGACAGGGGAGGAGGTCCGTCGACGACGACGCTTTCTCGGCGGGGTAGATTGCTGGGTAGGCGGGGTCGGAGCGGGCGCATCCGGTGGCGCAGTGGCGTCGTCCATCTCTGTGTCCGAAGATTGGTCCGGGAGAGAACCAGGCCCGTCCGAGGCGGCGAGCGTCGTCTCGGCGGAGACGAGAGGCTGGGGAGCAACGAGAGGCTCGGGAGCGGAAGCCTGGGGCACGGAGGGCTCGGTGGTGGACACTGGCCCGTCCGAGGCGACGATCGTGGGCTCGGCATCGGCGAGGGGCTCAGTGGCGACGAGAGGCTCGGGGGCAACGAGGGCTCCAGCGGCAACAAGAGGCTCGGGGGCAACGACAGGCTTCGGGGCAACGACAGGCTCCGGGGCAACGACAGGCTCGGAGGCGGAAACTGGCCCATCCGAAGCGACGAGCACCGACGCGGCGGCGACGAGAGGCTCGGAGGCGGAAGCCTGGGGCACGGAGGGCTCGGGGGTGGACACTGGCCCGCCCGAAGCGACAAGCGTCGGCTCGGCGTCGGCGAGGGGCTCAGCGGCGACGAGAGGCTTGGGGGCGACGAGGGCTCCAGTGGCGACAAGAGCCTCGGGGGCAACGACAGGCTCGGAGGCGGAAACTGGCCCGTCCAAGGCGACGAGAGGCTCGGGGGCGGAAGCCTCGGGCACGGAGGGCTCGGAGGCGGAACCTGGCCCGTCCAAGGCGACGAGAGGCTCGGGGGCGGAAGTCTCGGGCACGGATGGCTCAGAGGCGGAAACTGGCCCATCCGAAGCGACGAGCGTCGACTCGGCGGCGACGAGAGGCTCGGAGGCGGAAGCCTGGGGCACGGAGGGCTCGGGGGTGGACACTGGCCCGTCCGAAGCGACGAGCGTCGACTCGGCGACGGACATATCAGGGGGCTGGGGCATCCTGCTTTGCGTGAGGATGGGGGAAAACTTGAAGGTGTGAGCGAGGATTGATCTGGAGAGAGAGGATTTTATACTACGTGGCACGGGTAGCGAATTGCGGGGCGCCGGTCTGCCACTGTGGCACGAAGCCTTCCCAATTGAAGCGCGCCTTACGGTGACGCCGTAAGTACCGACAACGTGTTGGGCGCTCGCGGGGATGAATAGGGATGCAGCAGCAGCCCGCTTGAGACGGTAAGCATTGCGCCGCCGTATGCTGTTTCCTATAGGAGGAGAGGCTCACGGTGGGGCTTGACCACGGCCATAAAGGGATAAGCGCCCATTCGCCTGTGTTTGGCCCTGTGGGCACGGCACGCCGGAATGTCGCGAACTCAACACGGGCGCGTAGAATCACTCCCCCCTTATCACCCAACCAACACCGCGCGCGCCCTCAACGCTCACTCAGCTAGAAGCTCGCGCACCAGTACCCGTTTTTGGCTGTCTTTGTTTCAAGCCGGGCTGCTCGCGGTTAGTGGGCCTCTCAGCTTGACCCGCGGACGGGGTTTGTGGCTTGCAGCGCTGGGATCCGACCTCGGAAACCGCATGTAATGCAAAGGAACTCCCTCCCCCTACATCTCCCTCCCCCTACATCTCTTCTCGCTTCAGTGTACGTCATCCGCTGATCTTCCCTTCTAGTTCACGGCCGCCGCGCCCACAGCTCACAGAAGGCATCGTCACGGCGCCTGTTGGATAGCTCTAGCAAGTGCGTAATCTCCATACGTTTTGCGTGCCTGCAAGGAATCTTCCTTGAGGCGCATTTACGGGTTATATCCTGACGAACGCGCGCCGATGCAGTCCCTACAGCACACGCAGCAACTGCTATGGGCAAGCACGCCCCTCGGGCCCGACGCCACTCCAAACGTGAGTTCGTTTACCTTGCACTCAAGCACTCGCATGGATCGGCAGGTGTGGCTCGCGGACCCGACCCTGGGACCCGGCCATCTGTTGATCATGCACGTCTGCGTCTTCCGTGCGAAATCATAGCGCTCACAATAAAAACCATTTCCGAACGTTTAGCCGCACATCCGGCGGCGCCAGACGCTCCCTTTCGAGCGGTAAGTCCTCCCTGCGTGGTAAAGGAAAGGACTGACAGCATCCGTGTCATAAGACACGTTCACGCAGGAACTTCCTCCTATGTAACGGGGGCGATGGCGTCGTTGCGCTCGGCGCCCCCCTGTCCTTCAACACGCGGCTCCTTCTAGAGCGGGCGGAACAGCGCGCAGACGAGGACTTCATGCGTGGGGTTGGAGACGACGACGGCGCGCCCGCCTCCCCTTGTAACAGCGGGGGCGAGTGCACCCCACTCTACCCGGCCGAACGCCAGTGCTACCCCTCCCTGCATGCTAATTCGACCGCGTCCTCGGCGATCTCCTCCGCCTCGTACACCAGCCTCGACAAGCACCCCGAGCGCGGTGCTGGCGCAAGCGTCGCCGTGCCCACCCCCTGCATCCTCCAACACGCGAATCCAACGCACTCCCGTTCCGTTGGTGCTGAACCCTCCACAGACGCACTCCTCTCGCGCCCCGCGTCAGAAAAACACCCAAGAGGATCGCTCTCCCCACGTCCCACTCCCACCAAATTTCCTCGGCGCGATTCTCCCGTCGCGTCTGCTCTAGACGTCGGTTCTGCCGCCGCGGACCACACAGAGGGCGCGTGCGCTGCGGAAGCAGGCAGAATCACGCCCGCACATGGGACTTGGGAAAGAGGCCCGCCGCTGGTGACGCCAGGCCCTGGTCGAAAGGAGACCAAGGATGAGCGCAGCAAGCGGCGCTACAAGGAGCGTCGTCGTGCCTGGAGGGATCAACAGGTTCAGGCAGGGCCCCAAGCCTCGAGTGCACCCAAGCAAGTCGCTCTCTCCCGACTGAGCGACGCTGTCCCTATAAAGACATCGCTCGTTCTCGGACTCAAGGGGGACGGCGGCGGTTCCTCTTATAGGAACACTTCAGGAGGACTCGTCTCTGCCGCGCCGTCGGGTTTCATTGGGAGTCGACCGCAGTCCTCCAGAGTAGACGGCACGACATTGACCATAGAGGAGGCGCGGGAGCTCGGATTCCAATATATAGAGTGGGATGGAAGGTGCGTCGTGTGATGTCTGATCCTCGGATGAATCTAACCCCCAGCAGTACCCCCCACGTCATCCTGGATCGAGAGAACCGGGTGATAGGGGTGTTGGCGGGCGCCCCCAGAGACAAGGGGTGGTCCGCTCTCATGCAGAACGCCTGCGCTGCTCTAGAACAAGCCCGCACCCGGTTAGGGCAAGAGTGTGAGGAGACGACGCACCGGCGGGGCAAGTTCAGCGTGATTGCTGCGGGGATTTCTTACGGCAGAGGCCAAACGGCGAGTGACCGTAGAAGCGTCTCAGTTCTCATTCGTAATGCTAACGTCTGGACCCGCCCGTTAGGTGCCGTGCAATCGGAACCTTCTACAGAGTGAACAGCGGGTTGTCGATATGCTCCTCGCAAACCACGCTATCCGGAGAATCGCGGGGTTCGGGAATGGCAAGTTGCTCCCCCGCTTCACCGTCTTGCTTCTGTACTCATGGCATGCAGGCGCGTTCCGCTTGTTCGCGCCCAAGCTGCACGGCGAATACGCGGAGAACCTGAGTGCCTTGCTGCATTGGAACCCCGGCCTGCGGCGCAACTTCAAGAAATCTGTCTTCGGGAGCGTAACGTTCAATATGGGACCCCGAACCAAGACATTCAAACACACGGATTTCCAAAATCGCGCCGCAGGCATGTGCGCAGTCACCGCCCTGGGCTCCTTCGATCACACGCGCGGCGGGCACCTCATTCTCTGGGAGCTAGAGATGATCGTCGAATTCCCTCCAGGATCCACCATCCTCATCCCCTCCGCTCTCCTAGCACACTCCAACACCGCGGTGCAGCCGCACGAAAGCCGCTTCTCGGTCACTCAATATTCGGCAGGCGGGCTTTTCCTGTTCGTCGAATGCGGTTTTAGGACTGAGAAGGCCTTCCTCGCCTCAGGGGCGATGTACGGGCAGACTGGAGAGGAGCGGTGGTGTCGTGGTCTAGACTCGTTTAGCAAGTGGCCCGAACTTCAGAACCTTGCGAACTGAGGGTCTCTGCTGCGCCTCAGGCGTACGCAATCGCAATCGACCTCCCCATTATGGACTAGTGACAGCGCAATACACACCTTCGAACTCTCTACAACCTTCGAAAACGTGCTCGCGGTCCGTCTTCAACGTGGTGAGTGCTTCGAGTATTCGGATGCCAGTTACGTTGGGTGTCGCCGCGGCAGCGTGCACCGCGCAAGGCTGGACGAACGTCAACGTTGCGCGCCGCACATGCGTTACTCGGCCTTTGGTCCCCTCCGTATGCATCGTTTCGGGGCACGGTGTAGTCACAAATGGGCACTCCACTGCGGCTTCGCAAGGAGCCTGCCAAGCGGCTCACACAAGCGTGTTCTGTGGAGTTGAATGTACGCCTTCCTGCGTCCAGTTTGTGTCTGAGAACCTTTAAATCACCGCATTCCCAGCTGCTATATATTCTGAGGGATGCCCTTCTCTCTCGCCATCGAGCTTGAGCCCCAAACCTGCGCATTCCTAAACTACACAGCGTTCCCACTCTTCCTCATCGCCAATCATGTCTCTACGGTGCGAGGTACCCGGATGCAACCGCCATTTGAAGAACAAGACGGGCCTAACTCAGCATATGCGACGCTGGCATCCGGGGTGGGAGCCCGCCGTCGAGTTGGACGACGCCGTCCAAGAACCTCCGGACCCTGTCCTCGACTCGGAACCTCTGAACAACGCCGGCGAGTTTGATGCTGATCTTCCACCGCTTGACCCGACCTCGGGCGATGAGGGCGAGGGTTCCGCAGCCGACTGCGGTCAGAACTTGGAGGTATGCTATGCCGCGGCACGCCCGATACCAACGTCATGGTATTACGAAGGGCTGACTCTTACATCCCTCTATTCAGCAGTCTGGACACGACCCCGCTCCGGACAACGCTGGGGACGAGCGCATGAGTATCGACAGGAGCGTTTCTCACCACGGAGGCGAGGCTCGCGCATCTGGCGACATCGACTCCCACATGAACGACAGCGACACAGACCATCTCTCTGACGCAGATGACGACATGGAGCCGCGTGGCGACGCCGATGCTCATGCCGAAATCAGCTCCAACGACGACACTCACTCGGATTCAAGCAGCTCCGACTCGGACACCTCCTCGGATTCGAGCAGCTCCGACTCGGACACCGACACCGACTTTGAAGACCCCGACTACTACTATGACCCTGGCGATCTGGACTACGGTGCGCCGGAAGAAGGCGAAGCGTACGACAGCGCCGCCAAGGGGAATCCCGCCGGTCTGTTCCCTCACGTATGCATTTTGATGCTCCGAGACTGACCGTTTGGCGTAGCTCTACACGATCTGCACCAACGCGGAGAAGCCCCGTTGCGGACTCCCACTCCGCCGTCCTCGCTGCACAATGGGTCCGACGAGCACCCAACATCCCCTCTTGCTTATGAGTCGCCCACTGCTTCGCCCACAGGCTCAGGCGGGGGAGCATCAGACCACCGCAGACGGAACGAGGATATCCCCTCACTGCAGCATACCAGCGGGAGCAAACCAAGGCGCAGGGACGTGCACCCTGTCATTAACGGTGGGACATACTTGTACAACACCGCTTCGCGCCGCAGGCTCAACTACCTGTTGACATACATAGGGAGGCCTTGCAATTCCGACGGAGAGACGCTACCGGCAGGGTCTCCGCCTCCGCCGCCTCCTGCGGAACAGGGTGTGGATGACTGGGCTCCGTTCGAGGATAGGGTCTCCTTCGAGCTAGCTGATCTCCTGTACAGAAAGGAGCAAATGCCGGCCGGGAACATCAACGAGCTCCTCGAGCTGTGGGCTGCAACACTCCTGAAGCATGGCGGTTCACCACCTTTTCGAGGGCAAGAGGACCTATACAAAACCATCGACAACATCCCTCTCGGCGACGTGAAATGGGAGAGTTTCACGCTCTCGTACAGCGGCGAGCTCCCAGCCTCGGGTGCCCCGCCCTGGATGACCGACAAACACAGCGTCTTCTACCGGGACCCTCGCGCCGTCGTACGGCGTATGATAGAGAACCCCGATTTCAAAGACGAGATTGACTTCGCGCCCTTCCGCGAGTTCGACCACAACTCGAAACGTAGGTTGCAGGACTTCATGGGCGGCGAATGGGCTTGGCGCCAGGCGGTACGTGTTCATTCGGTGGGAGACGCGCTGAGCACGCTAAAATTTGTGTAACAGAACATCATCAGCGAGGATCCTGCGGCACAGAACTCCTCCTTCGTTCCCGTCATACTGGGGAGCGATAAGACCACGGTTTCGGTGGCCACCGGCCAGAACGAATATTACCCCGTATACTGCTCAATCGGGAACGTTCACAACGGCGTCCGACGAGCCCACAGAAACGCCGTAGCCCTGATCGGCTTTCTAGCCATACCCAAGAGTCAGTGATATGTTTTCAATCTCAAGTTTGCAGCCGTGATTATTGACCGGCTCTTCAGCCAACAAGCGCGATGCGAACGACGCAAGTTTCCGCAAGTTTCGTCGACAATTGTTCCATACGTCGCTCAGCCGTATTCTGCAACCGCTGCGGCCGTGGATGGAGAAGCCGGACGTGGTGCGTTGCGGGGACGGTCATTTCCGCAAGGTCATCTACGGGCTCGGACCGTACATCGCGGATTATCCCGAGCAGGCGCTGCTCGCGTGCATCGTCCAAGGGTGGTGCCCAATGTAAGTCGGGCTACATCTACTGTTCTACATCGCAGTTCTTGATGCACCTTTAGCTGCATGCTGGAGAAGCACGATATCGAGCACGGGGGAGGCCTTTCGAGGAGCAGGGACCATACGGAGTATCTAGTCCAGCAGTTTGAGCTCGGCGAGCTCTGGGAGCAGTATGGCATTGTTGGTGACGTTGTGGTATGTTAGAATAGACTCTGAAGCACGCTTCAATGCGACGCAGTACTCATCCTACCCTTGCCTCAGCCGTTCACTAACAACTTTCCCCGCGCCGACATACATGAGCTACTTGCTCCCGACATACTACATCAGCTCATTAAGGGAACGTTCAAAGACCACCTAGTAACCTGGGTCGAGCAATACCTCAAGCAAGAACACGGTGATGTCGGTGCGGCGAAAATTCTAGCTCAGATTGACCGGCGGTACGTTATTCTGCACGCATGTAGTCCAAGTGTTCTCATATAGCTTGCACCGGGAAAGCATCGCGACCGTGCCTCCTTTCTCCAAGCTTCGCCACTTCCACGAGGGGCGTGGATTCAAACAGTGGACCGGCGATGATTCGAAGGCGTTGATGAAGGTACTACTTGCAAAGGCTACTCTCGTGTCGGCTAGTGGTATTGACGATCCTCACGACAATTTTTACAGGTCTATCTCCCGGCAATCGACGGCCTTCTCCCTCCTGACATAGTCAAGTCGATCAAGAGCTTCTTAGAGTTCTGCTACCTCGTGAGGCGCGACTCTCACACTGAAGAGACTATCGCGCAGATGGAAGCAGCCCTCCAGCAGTTCTCGGATTGCCGTGAGTTCTTCCGCACCAGCGGGGTCCGCTCAGAGGGATTCGCCCTACCCCGACAACACTCGCGCGTCCATTACGTTGATCGTATTTGGGACTTCGGCTCCCCGAACGGCCTGTGCTCGTCTATCACAGAATCCAAGCATATTAAGGCTGTCAAGGAGCCGTGGCGCCGCTCAAGCCGCTACGAAGCACTTGGACAGATGCTTATGACGAATCAACGCCTGGACAAGTTGGCGGCTGCTCGAGTCGACTTCACCGATCGAGGGATGATGCACGGCAGTTGCCTCAACGCTGCTATCATGATGCTAGGTGAGCCCCTCGCAACGACAATACAGGACCCGTGAAACTAGCTGCTGACATTGACTCGATAAAAGACCCGGAACGTCGCGAGGAAGCCAAGCGCCACGCGAAGAAAAGCAGGAAGAAGAGGAACCCCTTAGCGGGGCGCCCTGGGACTGCTGATGACGATGGCGCAGTCTCGGGTCCTACCGTCATGGCGTATACTTCAATGGCAACAACCCCTCGTGAGCATGATGATGCTGTAGACTGTCCCGGTCGCCATCTGACGGCGCATAATCAGAACGGACTCATGGCAGCACAGTTGAGGAACTCAGCACGGCGTTCGCGGTACCCAACCTTCTCGCACACATCCGACGCTTCCTCTACCATGAGCTCAATCGCGGCCAGGTAGGAGCCTTGAGCGGAGCATCCTTGCCTCTCGACGCATGCCCCCACTTCGAGGACGAGCCATTGACAGCCTACTACTCCGCCGCATCGACATTCTATGCGCCAAGCGACCCATGCGGGATAGGCGGCATGCACCGGGAGATAATCCGAGCGAACCCCTCGTGGAGGGGACGCTGCCCGCGCTTCGATTGTGTCTTCGTGAACAAGGCAAACGGCGCCCCAGGTCTCTCCGGCATGGAGGTGGCTCGCGTCCGCCTGTTCTTCGCATTCACATACAGACGGCGGCGCTATCCCTGCGCGGTGGTTCACTGGTTTCGGAGGACGCATGACGAAGTTGACGAAGATACGGGAATGTGGACCGTCGAGCCCTCCTACCTCCGACCGCCGGGCCGCGGACGCACCCCTCTCCTTTCCGTCATACACCTCAACAACATCGTTCGCGCGGCGCATCTGATTGGGTCAAGTCTCGGCAGCGACGTATCGGAGACCCTGAAAAGCGAGGAAGCACTGGATAAGTTCTCCACGTTCTATGTGAACAAGTACGCTGACCACCACTCCTTCGAGCTACTCCACCATGTTCCCGCCCCTCATCACAACGTGTAGATAACTTTGCGCTCAATACGTACTATTTCCTGCATCGCCCGTGATATTCAGTTCACTTGTACCTGGTCTGAGTCGGTACCACAGGAATCTGAGCGCGCTGAATTTGTAGAATACCTATGTACCCTTTCCGCACCCACATCCACCGTCTGTAAATCGAGCATCCCGCCTCAACTATGCACCCATGAAGCAAATGTGAATGCCGCCCGACTTGGTTGAGCCGCTCTCCATCGGATGAGGCAAGGTCCCGAGGCGGAGGGGATCTTGTGCGTCTCCGCCGTCACTGGCGTCTACCGCGTTCTCCTTCCGCCATCATGCTACGTGGCGCGTCCCCGGCCGCAGAGGATGGCATCTGGTCAGTTAGCAGCGGCCCAATCGCATGGCAGAACCGTACTGATGTTCACTGCAGTGCTACTGAGAGAAAGGCGAGGTCCTCGCGGCAGCACAACGTAGGCTACAGCCCAATCGTGGTTCCTGCCACGCACGGTAACCATTGAGTGTTTCACCGCTCCTAGGGAACACCAGACTCTTCTCGTGGCGCAGACCAGAAGACTCACGGTCCTACCGTAATTCCAGAGATAGTCAGCCACAGAGGTCTATGATGATCGACGCCTGTTCGAGTTGGAGGTGAGAATCATCGTTTGTACATTGCAGAATTTCTCGCTGGCATCACTGCTGTACCTCTCTGACATTCCATCCATTTGATCCACGGTAGGTGAGTCAAAACTGGATACATTCCTATTCCACATGACTTGCGATGCTTTTGTCGGCTGCGGGGAACCACTGCGGATGCGCTACGCCTTGATCGCTCTCTAACTTGGCTATGGCGTCGCTGCGTACCTCCTGCTCTGTAGCGTCGGCCGCCTTACTCCCTAAGCTCGCCTCTCAGTTTCAATGGTCTCGACAACAAGCCGCTTTCTGTCGGAATCGTAAGTACACGGCTTGAAAGCTTCTGGCACTCGCCGCGGATTAACCACGGTTGAAAGCCCGGTCTTTAAATGTGGTAGCCCGACTGTTTCAATGAACGGTTTCAGAAGAGGGCCAGCGGTGAGTCAGGCCTTCAGGGCTCGCCCAGGAGGAGTGAAAATGTCAGGCTTCTCGTATTTTGCACTCCCCGGCGAACACTTACAGTACAGTGAGTCGCCCCGTTCACATGTGCGAGCTCATCGACTAACTGCGCTGCGTCTGATATACCCGCAGAGCTTTCTGGACATCACAGGATATAGACATGGGGGGTATCTGTTGGACGGAGTGTGGGGCGCCTCTGCCCTCACTCGGGGTTCTGGGGGCCACGGTGTCTGGGGTCCTCCCCTGGGTGCCAGCTCGCTGCTGTGCTGTAGCTACAGGCTCTCTTTGTACCGCTATCTACTGCTCTACCCACTTGCTTGCTAGTCTGCTTGCTTGCTGCCCGATATCTGCTCGATATCTGCTCGACTCAGTGCACCAGTTTCCGACAGGTTATGAGCCCTGCCACGCTGGATTAAACCCAAAGCTCAACAACTGGTGCTGTCTTCATTTTCCACTCTTTTCCACTGCTTTGCTTTCCTCCACGTCCCTTCAGCAACACTGTGCTTCACTCCTTGATCATTCTCAAACTCAGTCCTTTAACTGAGCTCATCCCCCACTCTTTGTGTTGCACTTCCTTTTTGGGCGCACGGCATCGCGTTGCACTACCATATTTGGTAGCACAACCACCTACCAGCGCCTATCCCCATTTCACGCCGTCCCCCCTGCCTCATCGACCATGACGACCCCTACCGATCTCTCCAAGGTCAAGATCATCGTCACCAACGCGATCTCCAACTTCCCCCCTACCAGCCAGCTCGATGGCAACAACTGGGCGACGTTCTCGACGGAGGTGGAGATGTCGATGTACACGGTGGATGAACGGGTCTGGGCCCATTTCACAGGCGAGTCTGTCCGTCCCTCCCCCGACACGGCCGTTGCCTCCCGCGATGCGGACATCAAGGCCTGGGACGTCATCGAGAACCTCGCGTTCTTGTTCCTCTGGCGCACGGTCAAGGACGTCACCCTCAAGTCCGCCCACATCAAGAAGGGCACCCCCGTTGCGACCATCTGGTCGAGCCTGAAGGGGGTCTACGAGAAGGACACCCGCTCCCGCCGCTTTGAGCTCAAGCGTGCACTATACAACCCGGTGCACGACTCCACGAAGCCTATCGGCGACTACGTGCAGGCGATCGTCCACGCCAGTGAGTCCCTCACCGCCCTTGGCCACACTCCCCCCTCCGTCGATGTTGTCGACTCCATCATCATGCACCTCGACACCTCCCACCCCCAGTGGCGACTTGTGCGCAACCTCCTCACTACCCGCACCTCGGACCCGACTCTCGACGAACTCCGCAGTCTCCTCACCGAGCATGAGAACGTCGAGAAGCTCGATGAGCAGGCCGAGGGCGCGGGTGGTGCGCCATCCGCACTCTACACTGGCGGGAAGGGGAAGGGGAAGGGGAAGGACAGGAAGCCGAAGAAGACGCGTCGTCATTCCCCTAGTCCCGCGCGTTCCGAGTCGGACACCGATCATGGCGGTCAGTCGTCCTCTGGTACGGATGACCAGTCGTTCTCTTGGCTCAACCCCAGGGATCCCATCCGCGACTGCCACCGCTGTGGTCGACGTGGTCACCTCGCTCGCCACTGCATGTTCGACATGCCAGACGACATCAGGGACAAGCTCGCCCGGGCGCGACGTGCCAGCAAGAAGGCCTTCCATGCATCCCTCGGTCTCCCCAGCGACGACAACCTCAGCGACGCAATGGCTGGTGCCGCCCTTGGCTCGGACAGCGACTCAGGCGAGTCCTTCTCTGCTGCCCTCCTCCCGAACTTCGTCGGCACCGCGCAAGAACGTCGCGCCCTCGTCAAGCGCATTCAGGCGTAGGAGTCCGTTGGAGTTCAGTGGGAGGTTGTGCAGGGTCAGTGGGAGCACGTGCGGACGTTGGACTTCACGGTTCGTTTTTTGTTTGTTTGCTTGCGCATTTGTGGACTCCCCTCGTTGTGGTCTTTCGGCGAGTGGGAGTGTTGGACGGAGTGTGGGGCGCCTCTGCCCTCACTCGGGGTTCTGGGGGCCACGGTGTCTGGGGTCCTCCCCTGGGTGCCAGCTCGCTGCTGTGCTGTAGCTACAGGCTCTCTTTGTACCGCTATCTACTGCTCTACCCACTTGCTTGCTAGTCTGCTTGCTTGCTGCCCGATATCTGCTCGATATCTGCTCGACTCAGTGCACCAGTTTCCGACAGTATCCGCCGCCAACAACTCGCATCATCAGGAAACCCCCCGGTTGCAATATGGTGCAATGGAGTCTACATAGGCGCCATTGCACCATTGCGACTCCCCCTTTATGTAGCACTACATAGCACCGCGCATCACTTCTATAGCACACTATTGCACTATATATTGCGCCTTATTCAGGCCTACTGCTCACGCAATACAGCCTGCAATTCATGCTCGGGACGTGTGGATCAAGGTAAAGAACGGTTTATATTAACAGCTATAACAAATATACATGCAGTACATAACAGGTTGGCGGTGGTACGAGACGGGAGGAGCGCCAGGCTGACTCAGAGCGCAGAAACATGAGATACCGAGCACCCGAGACTGGCAGAGGTACAAGGGCATTTCCCAGATAGGCAGTACAGTCTGAGAACAGAGAACGAGGCGATGGCAGTCGACAAGAAACACGAAAGCACCAACACAGAACAGACCGAGCGTACAAGGGACAGAGTGAGCAAGAGACCGGAAGCCGAGCCATAAGCGGGATACATCGAGACAAGAAGAGCCCAAGCTAGAAGCGGGAAGAGTGCCGAAGACCTGAGAAGCCCGAGCAGAGCACAAGGGGGCCGCAAGTCAGTCGATTGTCGGGAGCCGCGTGTACGAACACATCAGAGAGCAGGAGGGAGACTCGAGAGCTGGATGCATACGCGTGCGTGGCGGCGCGTCGTGATGCGAGTAACGAAGGCCGCGTGGCTCGACGCAGCTTCTGTCCGCCTTCTGCTGGAGAAGCCGCAGAGGGGACGCACGCGTGGCAGCCATCAAACAAGGTGTACGTACCTATGCGGGGTGGCTAACCTCCCAGAGCATCGCAGCGAGCCCTGAGCCGCATATCCAGTGCAGTCCTAGACCTCTCCAAGGTTCTTGTAGCCGATGGGGGAGGGGGGAGTCCACCCAGAACGAGGGCTGCCCGGCTCCGAGCCTAGTGCTTGCTGGCAGAAAGACTCCAGCCGGACGGTGATGACCTGATATACGAGCCGATACTGAGCTTATTAAGGGCCCCAGAGACGATCCAGATGACCAGGAGGACGCGAATGAGCAAGGAGCAAACCGAGCAGAGTCAGGAGCAAGATCGTTATAGAGTAAGGAGGAAAGGCAAGGAGCGCGCGCTGCGAAAATGGCTGACGTGGCGATAGGCGATCTCCAAGCGCCCGTTCGGTCCCCCGGCCCATGCCCGCGGATTTCTCCGGCGCGACAAGCGCGGCTGGCGCCTGTTTACTTCAATTATGCGCCCGTATTCATCGTGTCTCTCGGACCATCTACAGCACGCCAGTTGGCATGCTGAACATGGCTCGAGGTCCGGACGGTCCTGGTATGTATGTAGGTAGTGTTCTATAATGATTTTGTTAGACTTTAGAGGGGGGGGGCTCAATATTGCTCTACATTGTGCAGGGGGAAACTACGTAGTGCAATGGGGACTATAATGCACTATAGAGTTTGGCTGGCTGCAATGGCTTGGTGGGGGGTTTCCTGATGATCGCTCACGGTTGCATCTCGGGTGGCCATAGCGTAGTATCTGATGCAAACGCGGGCCCGGGATCGTCTAGGAATTCCCTGTGGTGAGCCTTGGCCGCTCAGGGTTACGGCGTAATTGTCGCCCAGTGTCCGAAGCACCGTCACGGACCTTGCCGTCCCACATCCTGCCATCATCGCTGAGTACAACTCAAATATCCACAAACCCCTTCACTAACATCCCCTTTGATAGCTCCGACATTGCCTTCTCTTCCATGCCGATGACAGCGATGTCTCCTGTGGCCGCGCCCCCGCAGCAGGCGGTGGTCCGCACGCCCTCATGATGCCTATTGCTAGCAGCTGCCGGAAGGGGCACCTCGGCGCACATGGCGAGCGCGTCGTAACTCTGGACGGGTTCATCTGAAGTGCGGCTCCCCTCCGTGCGACAGAATGCGTAAGCCTCTCTTCAATCCGGGTCTCTTAGGCGTAGACTAGCTGATTGTAGGTTATGTGTCTTTGCACAGTCGCGTTACGGTCCACCCATTCCGCCCGTAGATGTCAGTATCCACGCATCTCCACCTCTTCAGAACTTCGTTACCCTGCGTCCCCCAAGGCAGAGTCCCGCTCGGCGCAGTCGGGCTTGAGAGCCAGGGCACGCTCGACGGTTTCCTTGCCTCAAAGCAATTCGACGGATACGCGAATGTGCTCTAACAGCGCTTGCACGCCGCCGCCGCCGTCCGCGAGTGTGGCACCGGGTTCGCATCCAACGAGGACGCGGTGCTCGAGGTGTTCGCTCATGTGCACCTGCGGCATGCCGAATCCCAACGCTCGTGGATGGACCGTCGCACCTGCCGCCCTCGCGTATGGACTATCCAATACTAGGCATCGTCCCGTCGACCGACGCGTCCAACGCGTCCGACATCCGACCTCCGCGCCGTGCCCACAACCGTACCCGCACTCTCCATGAGGGCCCGCCACCCATGGACACTGCCGGTGCGCCCACAACCCACGTGCAAGCTGCGGGCAGCGACCGGAGCAGTGCGTGTGAGGACGCATCGCATGGGCGTGCGCCGCGCAGCAGATCTCGAAGTGCAGCGAGAGCCGCTACTCGGGCGCCGCAGGCGGAGGCGGAGGGGCCGTAGGAACCCTACATAGGCGGATCATCAGCGCAGAGATACAATGCGCGCGAAGGCGGTAAGTGGGTGCTGACCCTGCGTACAGCTTGTTTGCGCCGCAGCGCAGCTCAATGCTCTCCGAGTCGCAGTCGAGCGGCTACTCCTCCGGCGCTGTCCCCTTCTCGGCCACGATCAACGGCTTGCGCAGCGTGCGCCGTCTGTACGCGAGCGAGGAGCACGCTGTCTGGCCGTCGTTCGCGAACGGCCAGTTTAGCAACGGCTTCGCGCAGGGAGGGCCCTTGGGCTACCCCGCGCACGACGGGTTCGAGATGGACTCAGAGGACGATTACGAGGATTACCCGCCAACGGGCGCGCATTCTGGGTGTGGGGGCACCCCTGGAATGGGGCAGCAACGGCTGTCGGACTTACCTTACCCACAGAGTGCTCGGAACAGCAGGCATACCGGCTCTCCTCTCCTCTCTAGCAATATGAGCGGCTTCCAGCCCCCAGCATCCGCTCGCCCGGCGGCGGCACAGTTAACTGCCAGCTTCGCCGCGTCCGACACAAGCTTCGATCCTGGCGCGCAGCCAGCCGACGCTGCGCAGCAAGTTCAGCTCAACACGCCTCGCGGCTCAGTACGACCAGTCTGACTCCTCGTGGGCCGCGAGCCCAATGCTGACGCTGACGATGCAGTAGCTGATGCGCTCGCGCAGCGCGAGCTAGCCTAGCGCGTACCACCATCGCCCGTAGTAGCCACCACTGCTACTCCTGACGTTGACGTGGGTAGACGGGTCGCAGAGCTCTCTGCCCTCAAACAAACAAACGTGGCAGCGGGTCGAGCCATTCGACGGTCGACAGCTCGGGCTACTGGACTCATCCAACGGCCGGCATTGCGACTGGGTCATGCGCCCACCACCGCTCAAGGACGAGCTGTGGCTGACGCTGGCGGTAACGGTCACGGTGTCCTTCAACGGCGAGGACATCTTCGTCATCCATGTCCCGAGCTTGACGTCCCTGGGAGCAAGTCGAAAGGACTGCCGCTACATGTCGGTACGGTACGATTTCGCCTTGTCCGCAGCTTTTCAGGCGGGCATTTCATCGTTGACTCTCTGGTAGAGAGGCTGAGCGGAGGGGAGTGCCAGATTTGATTTGTCGCCGCCGGCAACCACGTTGCTTTGCACATAGATGACTCTGAGCACACTGACACCGATAGCTGGGAATCGAGGGATGAATCTCTGACCGCTATATTGCCTGTAGCACACCTAGTGGCGAGCCTGGCGGGCTTTCTCCCCTTAAGTTCCTTATGCTTCGGACTCCTTACGGCCTGATTGCGCTCTGACCGCCTGAGTGATCCGATCGGTCGAGCTCAAACACTGCCTTGTGCTCCTTATTCGCATTACGACCTTAAATAGTGCCAGAAAGGAAACAAGGAGGCCTAAGGACATATTCAGGAGGCCCCGGAAAATGCTGATGTAAGAGATAACAGCTTGACTCAAGACCAAATTCTGATGGCAAGACACATGTCATTTTCATAAGTACAGTGTCTGATGTCCCCAAGACCACCCTCAACAGACCAAGACAGTAAAATCAGACAAAGACTATTGGAAGACACTAACCAGACATCATGGTCAGACCAAGACCTGTAAGACACTTGCGCAGATTGCTGATGAGGTGGACGCCTCCGAGTCCCGGAGAAACTTGAATGAGAAGAGCTCGAGTTTGACCTTGATTGGGCGTTCCCAAACCCAATCTACCATCTTCCTGCTGCACGAAAAGTTCTGCTGGGAGACGGCCTTGCACCATACGCAGCCCGTGGCGGCGCCTTTCTTTAGCTTCTTCAGTGAAGTGGAGTAAGACCAGTGTTGTCTGGTACAGTCTTTGTCACCCGGCGGAGTCAAAGCGTCGCGGTATAACAGCTGGCTGTACGCCGCGACGGGACCTGTCCAGCAGCTCTGGCAAACGGAGGGAGGCCTAGGCGGCAGCGCGTCCTCGGTCGCCGGACAACCAGAGGGCGAGTGTGCTGGGTCGGTATCGGAGTCCATAAGAAAGTACCACAGCGGAGGCGAGGCGGCGGAAGGGGAAGGAGAAAGAGAAGGAGAAGAGAGTGGAGGGGACGTCCGAGCACACTTTGGCATCATTTCGGCGTTAAGAAAGACAGAACTTACCCTAAAATAACAGTACGACAGGCGCGTGCAAAGACGCCTGGAAACGAGCGGGCGGACGGCGCTGTGTGGACACGGCCAGAGATCCAGGCCGGATATTATATAAGTGCCCGCCGTTACCGCGGTGAGCGGTGAGCGCTGAGTGCCGGGAGTATCTATGAGTGGGCGAGCCTCGAGGCAACGAAACGTAATGGAGGGGTATCCAGATACACGAGTGGCATGAAAGCAAAGCAAGGGCTCACCTTTACTCAGAAGTACGCAGTTAAGGTACTAGAGGAAGGCCCCCGCATACAGCAGCACACGCGTTGCGTCACTCGGCGAAGTGCAGAGGTTTGGGGATCCAAGAAATTGATATCACCATTCCAGCAAATGCCCAGCAAAGACGAAAGCCCGAGAAGTGCATAGTGAGTTCCAATCCGTCTGAGTTGTTTGAGACGAGAATGAGACCTGGCAGTAGTTCGAGAATCCGAGGTGATGGTTTATCGCCGAGGTGGCCCAACAGTGTCCTCAGGGTCCTCTCCTGTTAGATAGCGAGTTCTGGGATCATTGTCGCACAGGAGATCAGACTGTGCGGCGAAGTGGCGAGCTCTCCACACGTCTCGCAGAGTGAGGTGGGTCTGGGCGGTAGTGTGTCTTCGTCGGCGGGAGGCGAGCGCGGTGAAAGGAGGGGATGGGGGTCGTTATCGGGACCATGAGCGCGTGCGGCGGCGGAGGCGAGCGTGTCCCTGTGCGCGCGAAGGGCAGAATGGACGGTAGTGTGAAGGCCGGACGAAGGGATCGATGAGCTGTGGTGAGTACGGTCGAAATCAAGCGTGGTAGACAAAGCTCACCCTCATGTTCTCCTGCATCCGCCACATCGGCGGAGGAACGGCCCGACGTCCGGACTCCGCAAAGCTCGAGGCGGGGACGCCCGCGCCTGAGCTTGCCATGCTCCACAACGCCGTCTCTGCAGCTGCAGCAACGTCCTTCCGCACCCCATTCGCACGCGTACTGTTCACCGCACGCCTCCTACACGGACAAGGAGTCAGCGCGCAGATACACACGCACAACCGCGCAGGCGTACCGTTTGGACACGATGGAATGAGCAACCATGCGGCAGAGCAGATGCCCTCTGGGTTTCCTGGAGGCGAGACGCGCGGGGGGCGCGGACGTGGTTGGGGTCGCGGAAGAGGACGAGAGCGCGGTCGGGGTGGTGGTCGCGGCAGGGTGCCGGGGCCTCACGCGAGGGAGGGGTGTGGCGATCGATTTGCCCGCGCCAGGCGGTGCGTCGACAATGACCGTGGAGTCTCGAAGAAACAGGGCTCCTAAACCGCGTTTGACGCACTGTGAGTGTCCACAAACGTTCCGGGGATCGGTGTAGGACTGAGGGGTAAATGTAGTCATTGCGCTGCCCATCGTACGTTACAGCATATACCGCGCAGCGAGGGCACCTCTGACCAGCAGATGTATAGGGCCACAACGCCGAGCTGCGCGAGACGATGAACGCGTTCACCAGCGCGCTCCTCGCGTCGAATCCAGCGATTCCGGGGCTGGACGCGACGATTGTCATTCCTCCGCGGCGGCTGCACTTCACACTGGGTGTGATGTCGCTAGACGGCGGCGCAGACTCTCCAGACAGACCGCGGACGCTCGATGCAGCCAAGGCCGTATTGGAAGAGCTGAGGCCGCGCGTCCTGAAGATCCTGGGTGGAGAGAAACTGAGCGTGAAACTAGACAGGATGGACATCATGAAGCCAGAGCGGGGCACCCAGGAGCGGGCGAACGTGATGTGGGTCGGCCCTTCGCCCAAGGGCGAGAGCGCGAAGCGGCTGCGACGCGTCGCAGGTGAGTACACCGCCCGCGCTCAGAAGGACATAGCGGCTGAGGACATATTGGATATGTGTTGGCCAGACGTGATCGTGGAGGCGTTCAAGCGGGCGGGGCTGCTGGTGGACGAGCACCGGCCGCAGAAGGCGAGCTCACCGGAGTCAATCAGTGCTCGACTGGCATCCATTCCCCCCACCACCACGAAGGAGTACGAGTTTCTCGCCGTCCGATCCAGTTGCGCGCATAGAACGAGATCTGGAGCGATCGCCCGCGGGTAAGGCTTGCGACCCAGCATACATACTCTCTCGTCGAACGTCGCCCACGACCACGAAGACGCGAGGAACGCCGCGGGGCAGGTCGAAGGGGTGTCCCAGTCGCTCCGCCAGAGCGAATCTTGAATCAGAGTGGCACGCCACAAGCGCGCGCGCGAAAGTCCGTGCGGAGGATGCGCTGGAACGCCATCGCGATCGCGCACCACCTCCTGTGCACATCGCCCCACTCGTCGGTAATTGCGCCCGACAGGCGGAGGACCAGGGAGGGAGATCAAGTCGGGGAGCTGCGCCTCCAAGTCCGACGCCGGGTCGTAGAACGCATCACCGCCGTTCTGCGCCTCCGTCTGGCACGGAGACTGGAGCCTCTTGGATGTGGAGACGAGACACGCGAGATCGATGCCGCAGTCGTATGAGGATACGTTGTGCGAGGTCGTTTGGTGGGGTTGAGACTCGCCCCACACGTAGCTGAGGGTCAGGTATCTGCCGTGACGGCGATCGGTCCAGCAGAGGCGTAGAAGCCGAGGCCTGAAGGCTTGCAGGGCAAACAGAGTGAGCTATATCCAGCCGATGTAGCTTAGCGGGAATAACTCACCTTCCCGTCTCTGTGTGAAGCGCACTATGTAAAGCACGAGGTGCTCTACGGACCCGACTGGGCGTCACAGTAGTGAAAACACGCCAGATAGAACGAGGGGTGGGAACCTCGTAGGGAACCGCGGTGTAGTGGGTAATCCAAGGCGCAAGCGGGCGAGGACTCGGGCGCGAGAACGACTTCGAGCTGCGGGGCGGTAGCCTGGGCGGGTGGCGGTATTGAGCGGAGCGGGCGGGGTTCTGAGATCTGTACCACGGCGGGGCGCTCATGCCGCCGCGCGTGCAAGTAGTCGGAGAAAGGACGGCGAAAGGGCACGCTCGTGTAGGGTCCAGTGCTGAGTGAGGCTCGAGCTAGCGAACGCGAGGCTCCGAACTCGATGGTTCCTCCTTGCGCGGCTCGGACGCTGGCACTCCGCGGCACCGCGGGGTCCTCTGTGAGTGTGCACAACTCCGAGAAGCATGAGGACCCGGGACAGCAGCTACCGCATTCACGCACCTATACGCACGTCTTTTTTTTGAGTTCCAATAGTTATATTGTATCTACAAGTAGTGCTCTACAGCCGTCTACTAAGGTAAGGGGGGAGATCGGAGACCTATACGCACGTCAGGCTCTTGATACACGTCGCCCCGTCCGATGCGTCCGAGGTGGGTGCGTCGAGTGAATCACGCGTACGGTCGGCGTTGACGCCTACGACGGCTTCCTTCGCATTCGCGACTCGGATATTATCTTGCACAGTTTTGCGTTGAACCGCGAACGTTTCCTAGTCGGTAGCCGCTGAGATGAGCATCCCACAGCGCGTCATGATGCATGCGAGCCCGCCCGTCCCCCATCAGCTGTAAAGGCCTGGGCCTTGAATGGCACGCTCTTTCCGCGCCAAGGTTGTGCTCTGTGCAGTCTATTAAGCTGACCTGTCCTCAAGGGCGTACATTAGAGTTCGGAGCGGGAGGATGAGTAGGACGTACGCGTACGGAGGATATTCGCAGTGCACGATGACTGTTCAAGTTGACCTGCCCTGGCTGGAGCTGTCGCCAGCTGCCCACATCAAACGGTGTGTGTGCCTGCAGTCTCTCTGAACGCGACGGCGGTTGCAGCTGTAAGACGGGCCTACGAGTTGATCGTGGTGGAAGAGCAGAGCAGGCAGAGCGCGCGCCAGTGCGCGGATGACGTCACTCACTCGCGCAAATCGGCGCTTTAATTAAACTTGCAAGCTCGTCTCTCCTCGAGCTCCAACCCTCCTTAATCTGCTCTCTTCTTGCAACGCTTTCTCTACCAGCTGGTCTATAACTGGAGCTTGTTCAAGGATAGAATATCAATGAATCCTAGAAGTCTCCCGCCGCTTTACCTTTTAACCGCTTTCCAGCACCCGGGGTTGCCTAGGCTCTCAACA
Organism: Trametes villosa; assembly: GCA_002964805.2. NCBI lineage: Eukaryota > Fungi > Basidiomycota > Agaricomycetes > Polyporales > Polyporaceae > Trametes > Trametes villosa. The sequence goes on along the minus strand of PUDQ02000132.1, from coordinate 33,555 downwards.
ATCCACCAACCTCGAGCTCATCCCAAGGTCGTACATAGCTTACAGTCTTTCTTGGAGCACGCGCGGACCGCCTGCAGCGCACGGATAGAGTGACGACTACGAGCGTGGGTCCGAGTCAAGCTTCCGGAAGCCGTGCTCTCTGTGCGCTCGCTTCCGAAGCGTGCTAGGCCTGGAGACAAGAATTGCGCATCCCCGTCGTCCCAGACATTGTCCCAAAGACGGTCAGCGATGCTCGTCCCGACCTGGTCCATTCAGTCCTCATTACCTGCTATAGCTTTTGCTCAGATACCAACACCAGTCTACTAAGAGGAGTGCATCGAGCACTGAACTTCCGCACGAGACGGCAGTATCCCATCGTACGAGTTCACACCGGCACCTCAACCCAATCCTATCGTACCGCGCTGACACGGATTCGGCTTCACCGAAGTATTGCGCACACTTTCCTGCAGTAGCTAACACTCGTAAGATGACCTAGGGGTACGTGGTGCAGGACGTTTCGTGAATATATTCTCACTGACACTTCACTGGGGTAGTCACGGGCCCGGGCTCCTTTGTCATTGCCGCGCCCTACAGTCGGGTGACAGAGTATTACTCACGGAGGAGCAAGGCGTTTCCTGGCCTGCGTTGGCCCAGTGCGACCCCATTTCCCATACCGGCTGTACAATCTCCCAAGCGAGCGTCATACCTGGCCTGCTTTTCCCTAGCAGCATGTCTACGTCCCTGGTCTTCCACGCCCTCGCTACACACAGTGCCCTCTCCCCCTCTACACACGCTGCCTAGCACGTACAGCCTCGCTGCGGCTTCATGTGGTACTTCCCGGCTCTACAACCCCCGTCGTCTGGTTCTAGCAGCCCTGCGCCCTCTCCCGACCAATCGAATCCAGCTGCGCACAACCGTGTCTAGCTAAAACACGACCTGCCGGGCGGGGCCGAGGTTCTTACCGGGCTCGCCGGCCTCCACGGACCCTGCGTCTGCGCCCTTGGCGCACGTCTCTCGTGTGAGACGCGCGGGGCCCTCTGGCAATGGCGCACGGCTGCGGGAGCGGACGTGGACGAGGACGAGGAGTACGGCGGGGACCCTCTCACCGCGCGCTCGCGGCCGGGCCAGGCATCGCGCAACACCGCCATGCGCCCGGACGAGCTGGGGCCGCCCCGTGCTGCGCCCGGAGCACACGCGACCATACAGAAGCACGCGCCGCGCCCTCTACGCGCCCACTTCTCCTCTGTCTGCTGGTGACACATGGTCAGCGCGCCCAGCGGGCCAGGTGCACCGTTGCGGACTTGCATTCGGTATACATCGGCGTAGTCGAAACAACCCGGACCGCGAGCCCGAGACGGGATGGGTGAGTGCCGCAAGCGTTTGCGCGAAGTCCTGGAGCTCACCGCTCCTATGCCCAGCGGAGGAGCGCGCACGTCATCAGCGTATCGCCCTCACATCACCCGCGAGCATGCAGCCGGCGGTGACGCAGTCTCACTCTCCGCCTATGCACACACGAGCGCACGGGGCGCTGCCCGCAAGGCTCACCCGTCTCTCATTTGGGTGCGGATGAAAAGGTTAGGGCCTCATCCGTCCGTCGCAAGCACGGCGACAGCGGCTCGGCTGTATCGACGCGCGTGGAGAACGCTCCGTGCGCGGGTCGTTCGGTACGCGGGTTCTGACGAGGTCTCAGTTCTTGCGCAGCGCACCAGCACATCAGCATCGCCTGCATGCGCTCGCGTTGGCACAAAGACAGCGAGATGTTCTGATGACGAGGTGCTAGAGTTTTCCTTGTTGACCCGGCATCTTGCCTCGCACCCAAATATATATGCTATGCATCAAGCTGCTCACTGCGCGTAATCTTTCATCGGCGGTCGAGGTTTAAAATTGAATACAATGCAGATGTACTGAGCTCATACGAGGGTGATCTTGACAAGGGGCTTCAGCTGCCAAGCATCCCGTGGGGAGTCCTCGGAAAACACTCCAATCCGCCTGTAGACCTTGCTGTGTCCGTCCTGAGATCCTGTCTTATCCCGTCCGGCGATCATCACGACAAGGCCAACTACACCAGAGATTGTCCCCAACCAAGAGCGTTTGTCGAACGTCAAGATGGGGATAAGCCACGCACGGCCGCTCCGAGCAGCATCTTCATCCAACCTGGTGTCGAGTCGCAGGGCGTCGTACCGCCGCGGTGTACACCGTACCAGCGCTGCTCGCAGGACGACGAACCCGCTCGCTACCTGGCCAAACGGGAGCTCTGGATCCTTGAGTTCGACTCCGCAGTCGAGCACTTCCGCAACGGTGGTGGGCGACACGATGTTTAGCACTAAGTTCGCCGTGACCTGCCCATCGACAGCGGCCCATGACCACGACGGCGCACGGTAGGTCTTCGGGCGAACTGTAAACAAGGGGTTGATGGAGGCGTTCTGCCAGAGCAAGTCCAGAAGGAGTGCAGGCCCGCGCCACAAGCCCGCGAGATAGTCCGAGCGCAGCCCACAGTGGAACACCGCCGCGACCGCGCCGCAGGCGACGAGCTTGTCCGACGGCTCGCTGAGAGCGCGCTGGGTGTAGTCTTCAACGATCCTCCACCACGCATGGTGTAGCTCACGCCATGCGTCCGAGCCGTGCTTTGCGAGAGGTGGATCCGGGTGGAAGAGTGTGACGGGCAGCCGCCGATTGTCCCCCGGGCCTAGGGTGCCGCTGAGGATGTAGTACATCGTGCCGAGGACGTTGGTGCAGGCGGTTTGGCATCTGAACCATACCGTGTCCGTTGTGAAGATGAGCGATCTCGGGGACATCAAGTATTCCTGTAGACACCAGCCGCGCATGCCAGTGGTATAATCGGGCTCGCACATCCTCGACTTCTGTGCGGCGAGGCGAACGCTCCCGATCAATCGCTGACAACCTTGACGTGTAGGATCTGGAGGGCAGATGAACGGAAGAGTAATACCAGGAGGTTCCGGCCGCTCCTGGAGGAAGCCCTTGCCGACCCGACTTGCGCTAGCGGCGTCGATTGTCACGAACGCGTACCGATACACGAGGTGCATGCGCCCGACCTCGTGTATCTTGTCCTCGCTCGAGTCTTGAACAATACACAGACTATCCACCCAGAGATATTTGAAGCCGAGCGCGCGCGAGGAGTGAATCGCGTGGCGGATAGTTGGAGGGAGGAGCGTGGCGTCCATCCCAGCCGAGTACCTGGTGGCGATGTTGGCTGTGGTGGTCTGATGTGGTTGTGCTTCGCCCCAGACATAGCTCAGCGCGACATACGTGCCGATCTTTCCTTCGGTTGACACCAGGCGTGGATGTGCGGGGTCGGTGCAGTCGACAACGCGCGTAGGAAGGCGCCCCGTGGCATTGGGGAATGGCGAGATCTTAGAGCATATCGCGTGGTCCCTGGCGCACTCGCGAATGCGCGCTTTCGCGAGCGAAAACGCGCGTGAAGACCGGACGTCTAGGACAGGAGTCCGCGCTCGGACGTAAGGCGCGGCTGGATCATCTTCACGAACAACGGGAGAGTCAGTTCAACATGCCCGGCCATTATGTGTGAGTGAAACAAACACACCTGCGGGGGTTTGCAGAGCCCACTCAGACGGCCAGCCGCTGCTGTCAACATCTATATCGAGTGTCGGTTCAATCTGTAGCGTGCCTGGGGGGCGGGATGCAAAGAGGGAGAGTGTTACTGTGATCGGGCGTTCCCAGCTTGAAGCCTGATCTGTCGTCTCCCTGACGGGCGAAAAGCGCTTCTGGCAGAGGGCGACGCACAGCACGCAGCCCGTGGCGGCACTTTCCTTTAGCTTCTTCGGTGACGTGGAGTACGACCAATCTTGTTGGGGAATGTCCGGGTCTTCGTCACCCGGCGTCGAAGCGTAGCGGTATAGCAGTCGGCTGTACGCCGCGATGGGACCCGTCCAGCAGCTCTGGCAAACAGAGGGAGGCCTAGGCGGCAGCGCGTCCTCGGTCGCAGGACAACCAGAGGGAGAGAGTGCTGGATCGGGACTGGAGTCCATGAGAAAGTACCGCAGCGGGGTCGGACCGGGCAGCGGAGGCGGGAGTGGAAGGGGCGGCGAAAGGGATTGAACTTTGGGTGGAGGGGGCGTCCGAGCACAATTTGGCCGAATTTCGTCGTGAACACAGAACCAGAAAACCTACCGTAGAAAAGCAGTGGTACGATGGGCCCGTGCGAAGACGCCAGGAAACGAGGAGAGGGCGTGGTGTGGACCTGGCCAAAGATCTACTAGGGGCCCGGCCGCCGGCCCGGGACTCAGATATGATCCACACGCCTTTACCGCGCTGAGTGCAGGGTGTATCTACTTATGAGCAGGCGAGGTAATGAAGCGTAATGGAGGGGTACTGAGAGCTACGAGCCGTATGCAAGCAAAGCAATGGGTCATCGGCGGGACTCAGAAGTAGGCACTCTAGGTAGGTCGCCGCAAACAACGGCCCGCGTTTTGTGCCACGCAGCGAGGATCCAAGATGTTATCATGTCAGCAAAGACCCAGCGAAGACAAAAGCCTGAGAAGTGAGTCCCAATCCGCCTGAGTCGGTTGCGGCGAGAAGGCCCAGTGGTTCGAGGACCTGACCGGTGATAGTTGCGGAACAAGCACAACTTGTCGCCCACGCGCGCCTCACATTCACCATCAAGTCAGACTCCCCATTCGCGCGTAAGTACCCTGACTGCATGGATTGGCTCTCGCGCTCCCTGACGTTGAGATGTATATTGTAGAGCGCTCGCATCCCCCCACTTACTCGCACCACTTCGCGCTTGTTCTGCAACCGCTGCTTCCTCCGACTCAGCGCCCACCGTGTTTCCGCCTCTAGAAGTACACAGGTACAGGCCACTAGGTGCAGTGTTCCTTCGTACACTCGAGACGCGGCTGCGTGCACTCGCGAGCGCACGTATCTCGCGCATGGAGCGTCGATATCTCGTGAACCCTGGACATACCGATGCCAGTCGTTCGAATGTGCCGTATTTAGGAGGAGATAGTGCAAGGAATATGTGCGGGAAGTGCGTGCATCAGCGCCGCGTGACCTTTGAAGTGAATATACCACACGCGCGTCCTAGAACAGACCAGGAATCATACGCGGCTCAGTGGAGAATACATACAAAGCGGCTTGACACATACCATGAGCCGTTGAGAGGAGTGCAGTCATATTATTTCGATCTCCTCGGAAGTGAGAGACTCGTAGTCTGCCTGCCACACCGTATCCCAAGAATCCGCACGGAAGGCACCGATCCGGCGATACACTCGCGTGCCAATGTTCGCGATGCCCGAGCTGGAGGGGTGAGCTTCGATGGGTGACACGATGATGCCCTGCGCGTCAGAGGCCCGCCGATCGTCCGGCTGCGATGGAACCCGTCGTATGAGCGGAACGAGGTAGCACTCGCGCGCCGTGGCCGCCTCGTCTTGAGCATCGGTGTACCGGTCGAGCTGGAACCACCCGGGAGGCCTTACATCCTGCGAGGCGTATTGGCTTTCGTTTGCTGATGCACTGGCACTGTCTCCTGAGTATCGTTTACACCACCCGGACGGCAGGAGGATGTCATCGCCCCACTGCTCGGCGCCGCGGATGCGGGCCTCGCACCGTATCAAAGCGGCGCGCAGGACCAAGGACCCGCCCGTCACTTCGCCGAATGGTAGCTCCGCGTTCTTGAGGACAATGTCACACCGGACGACGTCCGCCATTGCTGTCGCTTCCGGCCGCGGAAATGTCAGCCAATGCATCGAAACCTCCCCGTCTATGGCGGCCCAAGACCAAGAAGGTGCTCGGAACTCCGATGAGCGACGTAGTCCGTCGTCGGACCTGTACCACAGCAAGTCGCCCAGGAGGGTTCGGCGCCAGAGTCCTGCCAGATAATCCGTTCGCAGAACAGAGTGAAAAGCCTCCGCCAAAGCGCCACACGCTACGAGTTTGTCTAGAGATCGGCCGAGCGTGCGGCCGGTGTACTCAGCCACGAGCTCACACCAAACGGTGTGTACGGAAGACCATTCCTTCGATTCTTGTGGTACACGCGGGGGAGGTGAGCGAAAGAGGATGTTTGGAAGCGGCGAGTTTCGGCCCATATGGTTGTGGAAGGAGTTGCCGATATGTCGCGACACCTTCTGGCACCGATACAGGAGTGTTTTCGACGTGAAGATCAGCTTCCGAGGAGACATGGCGAACTCTTGCAGACACCACCCACGCCCATCGACAGGCTCGCCGGTGCGTACAGGCCCTGAGCTGACTTCGGTAAGCGAAACCAGCACTTCGCCAACCTGCAACAGGGCAAGACTCCCATCGGCTGGACGACGTTGAGGACACCGGAAGGGAAGAGCTACGCGGATGACTGCCTCTTCCGGGCGTTTCTGCAGGAAGCCCTCGCCGACCGTCCGGGCGCAGGCGGCGATGATAGTCAAGTACGCATAGCGGTAGATCAGGTGCATGTACCCAATCTCGTGTACTTTGTCTTCGTCGCTGTCTTGGACAATGCACAGACTGTCTACCCAAAGATACCGGAGCCCTAGAGCGTGAGTAACGCAGATGGCATCGCGAATACTCTGTGGGAGGAGGGCGGCGTCGATTCCGTGGGTGTGGGTGGAGATGTTGGACGTGGTGGTCCGGTGAGGCTGTGGCTCGCCCCAGACGTAGCTGAGGGCTAAGTAGCGGCCCCGCGTGCCCTCTGTAAAGACGAGTCGAGGACGAACCGGGTCGCCGCAGTCGACGAGGCGGGTGGGAAGGCGAACATCTGCCGGTGGCGCAATTGCAGCGCATTTCTCGTGCCCGTGTACGCATTCTTCAACGAGTATCTTCGCGAGGTCGAGTGCACGCGGAGAGCCCACGTCAAGGACAGGGTGCCGAGCAACGACATAGGGCGCGGCGGGATCGTCTATTTGTCTCACCGTCAGCAAGGGAGGTGTTACATGTACCGGGGCCAACGTACCTGCGGAGGTCTGCACGACGGCCTCGAAGAGGAAAGCGTTGTTCCATAGCACTTCGATTGCCAATGTGTCTGCTGGGGTACCGTACACCTCTCTTAGTCCAACCCGCACTCGCGCCTGCCCAGGCGATCGCAATTCCGCTCGGTGGATGAAATGCTGGTTTCTCTCGCGCGCCAGGATTTGCACCCGTAGAAGCTTGCACCAAGCGCAGCCACCGGCAGCAGCACACTTCACCCGCGATCTAGAGGTGGAGTACGTGTAGCCCCCCTCGTAACACGACTCTTCCCCGCGGACATGCCTCAGAGAGACGGGAAGATGAAAGATGCCAAGATGCGCGGCGAAGGGGCCTCTCCAGCAGGTGGCACAGACTGCAGAAGGCCTAGGCGGCAAGATGTCCCTGTCGCCGGCGCGTGAATCCATGGGATCGAGCGTGGAGGAGGTGCACGACGCAGGAGCGGGGGTAACAGAGGCTGTCGTCGAGCGCCGGGCCTTCTTGTACCAGTACAGGCGCGCAGCCACACCGCCTCATCTGTCAGTGGCACAACACGAACAGCTCCGCGCAGGGAGTTCCCGCGGGCGTATAACGGTACCGCGCGCGTCCACGCGCCATTTCATGCTCCGTTCGCGATGCAAATCGGAAGAAGGGTACGAGCTCTGCAGCCGGTATCAAGAACGAGCGCCGCCGGGAAGGGGACCCCGCTCATACGAGCTCGATCTCGACCGGGGGTACTCCGTACGCCCGCAGCGCGTCCCAGTCACGGATGTAGAACATCCCAACCCGACGAAAGACCCTCCTGCCTGTCCCCTCTGCCTCACGGCCAGATGTCATCTGTGTGACGACGAGACCTCCTACCCTCGTAGGGCGCTCCAAGTCCGTCCGCAGCAGCGGGACGAGCCATGTAGCCCGGATCGCGGCGTCGGCCTTGCTGTCCACGGACGCCCACCCGCCGTCGGTGAGCTCCCTATCGAGCACGGGCACTACGCTGCCCAAGCCGCTAGCCGCTCCTCGCTTGGACTGCGTGACCTGGATGGAGGGCAGCAAGAGCTCGTGCCTGTTCTCGCTGAGGCGTATACGGAGCGTGCATCGGATCACCGTCGCGCGCAGGACGAGCGAGCCACCCGTCACCTCGCCAAAGCGGAGTTCACAATCCTTGAGCACGACCCCGCAATAGACCACCTCCGCGAGAGCGATCGCCCGCGGGTAGTTGCGCCCCAGCATCCAGACTCTCCCGTCGAACGCTGCCCACGACCACGAAGGCGCGCGGTACGCCGCCGGGCGGGCGGAGGACGCGTCCCAGTCTCTCCGCCAGAGCAGGTCTTGAAGTAACGTGGCGCGCCATAGGCCGGCGAGGTAGTCCGTGCGCAGGACGCGCTGGAACGCCTCGGCGATCGCGCCGCACGCAACGAGCTTGTCCGACGGCTTCCCCACCGCGCGCTGGCTGTAGTCGACCACGACCGCGCACCACCTCCTGTACACGTCGTGCCACTGGTCGGACCCGCGCTCGACAGGCGGCGGGTTCGGGAGGAAGAGCACGTCGGGCAGCCGCGCCTCCGACGCGGGGTCGTAGAAGGCGTCGCCGACGTTTCGCGTCTCCGTCTGGCACCGGAACTGGACCGTCTCGGACGTGAAGATGACCGCGCGCGGAGACATCAGGTATTCCTGCAAGCACCAGCCCCGCGCGCTGATAGGCTCTGTTGCCTGGCTATAGCTAGGTATGGCCCCGTCAGCGCTCGTGTATGTCGGACGGACGCGCACCGCGCCCAGTTCGCGCCGCATGGCCGGCACGGCGTCGTCTTCGTCGACGGGTGCTGAAGCGCCGGAGGAAGGGGGAGCAAGAAATGGCAGGCGAACGTCGCGCGACCCTGGCGGCCGAGTCTGGAGGAAGCCCTCGCTGACCCGCCGCGCACTGGCGGCTATGATCGTGAGGTACGCATGCCTATAAATGAGGTGCATGCGGCCAATTTCATGTCGCTGGTCCTCGCCCGAATCTTGGATGATGCACAAGCTATCCGCCCAGAGGTACCGGAACCCGAGCGCGCGCGTGACGTAGATCGCATCCCGGATGGTCGCGGGCAGAACCGCGAGGTCGATGCCGCGTTCGTATGCGGCTACGTTGTACGAGGTCGTTTGGTGGGGCTGGGCCTCCCCCCACACGTAGCTGAGGGCCAAGTATCTGCCGCGGAGGCGACCGGTCTGGCAGAGACGCGGATTCTGAGGGTCGGAGCAGTCGACTACGCGTGTGGGGAGGGGGGCGGAGGACTCGGATATCTTGATGCAGCGCTCATGTCCATGCGCACAGTTCTCGAGGCACTTCTGCACAAGGGAGAACGCGCGCGGAGACCGCACGTTGAGGATGGGGCTTCGCGCGACGATATACTGGGCCGCGGGGTTGGCTGTTGGTCTATGTCAACGCGGATATCACAGCACCGGAACGGCCACTGACCTGCCGCGGTATGTACATATCCCTGGAACTCCAGGACCCCGTCGACGCTGACGATGAGCATCTGGGTATCTTTGGGAGAGCCGGCTGCTCTGCCGCTTCCTACCGCGATCTGCGACTCCTTATCGTACCCATACGGCCAAAGCTCGGATATGGAGTCGCAGGTCGCCTTCACGGTAGGCATCTCGTACAAGAACCGGCACCAGACACACCGGCGCCAATTGTCCGCCAGGTGCATGTACGAGAGCCAGTACCGGTATCCTCCGACGAGCTGGCCTCCCACGTAGTCGTAGACTTCCTCCATCGGCTCGTCGAAGAATCCCAGGTGTGCAGCGTAGGGACCGTCCCAGCAGTGCTGGCATATGTTCGGTGGTCTAGGCGGCCTGGAATGCCTGTCGCTGCGATCCGCAGAAAAACAGAGAGCGCGAGAAGCACGGGCGCCCATAGAGGACTCGGTGATCTGTGGACCTGTTTTAACGGGGAATAGGAGAGATATTAGGGAGATACGCGTACAGAGAGCATAGAGCCGTATATATGGGGCTCACCCTGGTGTCCTCGTGCCTGTGTGGAGGCGGCGCTCGTGGGCAAGGCGCAGTATGCTGTGCCACCAAGGTTTCCCAGGCCCGGAGCTGTCAACTGGACGGCGGTCGCGGAGACAAGAATCCGTCTCTGGCTGGTAGTAAACGCGGCTACTCTCCGACGAAAGGCAGTGCATGCGGAGCATACCATACGATCACGAAATATCCAGCTCCGCAGTATTAGAGTGGTTGGGGCGCTAATCCCGACTAGCTGGCACTTACTTCTCCAGCGAGGTGTCTTCGCCAGATTTAGACGGACGGGCGTAGCGGAAAGAGCTGGTGTGCAACTAGGAGGTGCATAGTCAGCGCCGCCTGGGAGTGTGTGAAGTATGTAAGAGTAGGAATGACTAGAAGCGTGAAGGCTCACCGGCACCACGGGCGCGGTGGTCTCCTGCACTACTCCATCGCAGACGAGAATTAGCAGCGAACGCCTGAGAAGCGCAAGCGCGGACTGACGCGAAGAGGGCATCAAGCTGAAGGGGCAACTGTACCGACGTCGGCCCGTCGTACAGTTCACGAGCAGTCTAAGCCGGACGACGTGATTGACCAGGCGAAAAAGCATGCCGTGCACGTTGGTCCGCGGTTGCGCACTTGGGCTGGCGCATGGGGGACTCGAAAGCCACTGGCAGAGGGCAATAGGTCACAGCCAGCGAGCGCGAAGGTCTTAATCTTTTACAGGTATCTGTAGATTTGTAGGAGGCGTGAGCAACTGGGGCAGCAGTCAGTGTACTCACGCACTTGTATCGGCATGGGCGAGCACACAGCTCAAGGCGCAGTGTGCTACCGACGCATAGCGCCGATTCCTATCGAGGAATCACCTGAAGCGACCGGTAGGGCCATGGGTTCCTGGACGAAGTTCAAGCGTGCGCGATGTCTCCGCCTGAGATCATCGTCGTTGGACTTGGTCGCGGGCTCGGAGGATACCGCATCGTGAGCCTGTGCAGCTCAGCATAAGCCGGGCCCCTCCTAACGCACTCTTCTAATGCGGATTGAAGCCTTCTGTGGAGTCTGTGAGAGCGTCCTGTCCTCAGCGAAGACACTCGCTGAGCTTCTAGAGGACTCACCGAAGATGTTCGCGGTGCGCAACGACAGGCTAACGCATCGCCTGCCTGCCAAACCCACGCACAGCCCGGAGCGGTGACGGAAAACCATACGTGCCCCCACACACGTTCGCAATACAACACATTGCCTGTGCTTCAGGATATGTTCGCAACTGTAGCACGAACCGACCGAGAAGGCAGTGGTTGGGTGGTAGTGGAAGCAGAACAAGCCCCAGCACGCTCACGTTCCCCCGCGCAACGCGGAACCAGCTGCCCTCAGGCCTGTCATTGGACGAACACAACGTCCTCGACCGTTCTCACCGCCGTCGAGCGTGCGAGCCGCCCGATCTGCGAAAAAGTCTAATTCCCTCCAATCCAGACGAAACAGGGAACACCGGATCTCTACACGCGGACCGCGCACCTCGCACGGCACGATGACGCACAGCGACTCCACCGCAGCGCAGACGCAGTCGGGCAGACAAGAGAGGGGGGACGAGAACCAGCCGTAGATCGATGTACAAGAGAGGACAGAGATGAGAGATATGTGACAGTCATTGCGAAGATAGTACTAGTCGTGAACGTACGCAGGGGTATTACGAACAGTAACGGTGAGCGGACGACGGGAAGAAGCGGGGGGCGGGCCACGGCGGCGGGACGAGGCGGGGACGCGCGCCCCTCCGTCCATCCCAGCCGCTGCCCCGACGGAGGAGCATGCCGAAAGCGTGAGGGGCGCGTGCCCAGCGGGCCTGGTGCGGTACTCGGATGGGGAAGCGGGTAACGGAGAGTCCTGGCCAGCCGAGGGGGCAGTGGGTGCGCACAGGCTTAGAGCACAACGCAATGGTGGCTCTTCTTCGCGCCCTTGGGCCGGATGAGGAGCGCAGCGCGGGTCGCGTACTGGAACACCTCCCGGACGCCCTCGCCCGTCCGCGCCGAGCACTCGAGATAGTGCCGCGCACCGATCTTCTGTGCTACCGCCATACCCTGAGGACCAAGCAATGTCAGCGGGAGCGCGCAAACGCGGATCTAAGCACCGCCGCCAAGCCGTGCGGAAGAGGCGTGGCAGGGGCGCAAGACAGCAACGCACCTCCTCGGGGGTGACCGGCCGCTGGTTAGTCTTCCTGAGCTCCTCAATGACACGGGGGTCCCGCCGGAGATCCTTCTTGCAGCCGACGAGGATGATGGGAAGGCCGGCGCAAAAGTGCATAACCTCGGAAATCCACTGTTTGTGAGATGACGCGCCGAGTTGGAGCGTTCTTGATTAGAATAGCACGCGCGGATGATGGGGGCGCGGCAACTGACCTTCTCCTGCACGTTGTCAAGCGAGTCAGGGGAGTCCACGGCGAAGCAGATGAGGATGACGTGGGAGTCGGGGTAGGAGAGGGGGCGGAGACGATCGTAGTCTTCCTGGCCGGCGGTATCCCAGAGGGCGAGCTCGACGTGCTTGCCGTCGACTTCTACGTCGGCGACGTAGTTCTCGAACACGGTGGGGACGTAAACCTGTGGTGACGGTTAGCGCCAGGGAAACGCACGCGATCACCGCCACGTCTGCAGGCGCAATCGCGCAGAACGGACGGCGCTGGGCAGGATACTGACCTCGGGGAAGGTTCCTTTGGAGAAGACGATCAAAAGACAGGTCTGGGGACGGGAGAATGGGCTGTGAGCGGGGAGTGGTGCGATTGGGGTTGAATGTCGCGCACCTTTCCGCAAGCACCATCGCCGACGATGACGAGCTTCCTGCGGATTTCGGACATGAGGGGCGTAAAGACGGCGGACGGTTCGGGCGACGAGGCGGGCTTGTGCGGGGGAGACGAGGGAGCTGGCGGGGGCGGGGGTGAGGACGACGAGGAGAGGCAGAGACGGGCGACTGGAAGCGGTGAGATAGCCCGGGCGGGCTTTTCAGCGGGATTTCAACTCAACCCAAACACAGCCGGCAAGCCCATTACGTCAGCACACAGGCCCGTGCGTGCGAACAACCTCCTCCTTCCGGCCTGCACCGCCCGCCGGGGTCGTGCTTTTGGCGAGCGCCGTACGGCGAGCGCGGTCCCGCCCACGGCGTACAGGGTGTCTACTCCAGCGTGCAGCGCGCCGCCGCGACGTACTCGCCCTCGGGCCCCCAGCTCCCCATCTCGCACACCTCCACCGCCTCCACCGCCCACTCCCCAAACTCGACCTGCACCGGGCCCTTCGCTAGCTCCTTCTGCCCGCCTTCCACCGCCTGCTGCACGCGCACCGCCTTCAGGGCGTCCGACGCTAGCACCGAACCATACGAGAACGGCGTTCGCGTCCTTCCGCGCGGCTTCCTGTATACCGTGTTCACCACCGTGCAATGCAGCTGTGCTCCCGTCGTCAGCCAGAACCCTCCGTGCCCGTTCTGATGTGCTTGCCTTCAGCGGCCGGTGCTCGTCCACCAGCAACCCCGCCCGCTTGAACGCCTCCACGATCACGTCTGGGCGACACATATGCAATATGTCCTCAGCCGCTATCTCCTTCTGAGCGCGGGCGGTGCACTCACCTGCGACGCGCCTCAGCCGCTTCGCGCTCTCGCCCTCGGGCGAGGGGCCGACCCACATCACGTTCGCCCGCTCCTGGCTGCCCCGCTCTGGCTTCATGATGTCCATCCTGTCTAGCCTCACGCTCAGCTTCTCTCCACCCAGGATCTGCAGGACGCGCGGCCTCAGCTCTTCCAGCACGGCCTTTGCTGCGTCGAGCGTCCGCGGTCTATCTGGAGCGTCTGCGCCGCCGTCTAGCGACATCACACCCAGTGTGAAGTGCAGCCGCCGCGGAGGAATGACGATCGTCGCATCCAGCCCCGGAATCGCTGGATTCGACGCGAGGAGCGCGTCGGTGAACGCGTTCATCGTGTCCCGCAGCCCAGCATGGTAGCCCTGTACAACCGCTGTTCAGACGCGTCCTCGCTGCTGGGTATATGCTGTAACATACGATCGGAAGAGCAATGACTACAGACAAGCCTTCAGTTTGCCTCTCCTCTAGCATGTGCGTGTCGGACTCACAGTGTGTCAGACGCGGCTTAGAAAGTTTGTCTCTTCGAGACCCCGCGGTCACCGTCGACGCGCCCGGCACGGACGAATCGGTCGCCGCGCCCTCCCTCGCGTGAGGCTCCGGCACCCCGCCGCGCCCACCCCCGCGACCGCGTCCTCTTCCTCTCCCGCGACCCCTACCGCGTCTACGCCCCCCGCGCGTCTCGCCTCCAGCAAGACTGGCAGGCACCTGCTCTGCCCCGTCGTTGCTCATCCTGTCTTGCTCGAACGGTAAACCTGCGCGACTGATCGTACGTCTCTCTGCGCTGACTCCGTGTACGATACGTGTGCTGAACAGGGCACGCGCGGATGGGGTGCGGAAGGAACTTGTCGCTGCAGCTGAGGAGACTGCGTTGTGGAGCATGGCAAGCTCAGGCGTGGGCGCCCCGGCCTCGAGCCTTGCGGAAGCCGGACGTCGGGCCGTTTCGCCGGCAATGTGAGGAGGACATGAAGGTGAGCTCCGCGGCCGACCGCTCTCTTTCGATCTCAACGCCCTCGCCTCTGCGCAGGCCAGAGTGTCAGCTCCTCGGACTCGGCCTGTCCTACTGCTCCTTGGGACCCTCGACAGCGCTGCAGAAGCCTTAGTACCTCTGGTCTTGCCAGGATATCGCCCACACTCTTACCGGTGAATACTAGCAGTGGCTTCAACTCGTATCGAGCTACGCACCCCGGCGCGACTTTCCGCGACGATCCGAGACGGGAGCATGGTAAAGTCGCGGGCGTCGTTGCCTGCCTTCCCGGAGCCGGCATTCGGGCCGTTTCGCCGGCAATGTGGACATCCGCTCGGATCGGGCGCAACGAGGAGAACATAGGGCAGGTGAGCTCCGTCCACCACGCTCTCTCTATGTACCTGTGCTCATCATGACTCATCACTTCCTTCGCGCACACAGGGACACGTTCGCTTCCACTGCCGTACGCGTTCTTAGCTCTCGACAACGATCTCCTCCTTCACCGCGCTCGCCTCCCGCCAACGAGGACGCTTTGCCACCGAGACCCACCTCAGTCTGCTCGACGTGCTGGAGGGGCCCCTTTGCTGCACAGGCCTCTCTCCCGTGCGGAAACCGTGCCAGAACTCGCTATCCACAGATGAGGACTGTGAGGACACTCCTGCGCCACCTCGGCGATAAACCATCACCTCGGATTCTCGAACTACTGCCAGGTCTGAGTCTCACCTTAAACAACTCAGACGGATTGGAACTCACTAGTCACTTCTCGGGCTTTCGTCTTTGCTGGGCATTTGCTGGAACGATAATATCAATTTTTTGGATCTCCAAACCTCTGCACTTCGCTGAGTGACGCAACGCGTGTGCTGCTGTATGCGGGGGCCTTCCTCTAGTACCTTAACTGCATACTTCTGAGTCAAGGTGAGCCCTTGCTTTGCTTTCATACCACTTGTGTATCTGTATACCCCTCCATTACGTTTCGTTGCCTTGAGGCTCGCCCACTCATAGATACTCCCGGCACTCACCGCTCACCGCTCACCGCTCACCGCGGTAACGGCGGGTACTTATATAATAATCGGCCGGGTCCCTAGATCTCTGGCCGCGTCCACACAGCGCCGTCCGCCCGCTCGTTTCCAGGCGTCTTTGCACGCGCCTGTCGTACTGTTATTTTAGGGTAAGTTCTGTCTCTCTTAACGCCGAAATGATGCCAAAGTTTGCTCGGACGTCCCCTCCACCCTCCACCCTCCACCCTCCACCCTCCACCGCCTCGCCTCCGCTCTGGTACTTTCTTATGGACTCCGATATCGACCCAGCACACTCTCCCTCTGGTTGTCCTGCGACCGAGGACGCGCTGCCGCCTAGGCCTCCCTCTGTTTGCCAGAGCTGCTGGATGGGTCCCATCGCGGCGTACAGCCGACTGCTATACCGCTACGCTTCGACGCCGGGTGACCAAGACTCAGACGTTCCCCAACAAGATTGGTCGTACTCCACGTCACTGAAGAGGCTAAAGAAAAGTGCCGCCACGGGCTGCGTGTTGTGCGACGCCCTCTGCCAGGAGCACTTTTCGCCCAGCATGGAGACGACAGATCAGGCTTCAAGTTGGGAACGCCCGATCACAGTCACACTCTCTCTCTTTGCATCCCGGCCCCCAGGCACGCTACAGATTGAGCCAACGCTCGATATAGATGTCGACAGCAGCGGCCGGCCGTCTAAGTGGGCTCTGCAAACCCCCGCATGTGCGTTTGTTCCACTCACACTGCATAATGGTCGGGCATGTTGAACTGACTCTCCCGTTGTTCGTGAAGATAATCCAGCCGCGCCTTACGTCCGAGCGCAGATTCCCGTCCTAGATGTCCGGTCTTCATGCGCGTTCTCGCTTGCAAAAGCGCGCATTCGCGAGTGCGCCAGGGACCACGCGATATGCTCTGAGATCTCGCCATTCCCCAATGCCACGGTGCGCCTTCCTACGCGCGTTGTCGACTGCACCGACCCCGCGCATCCACGCCTGGTGTCAACCGAAGGAACGCTCGGCATGTATCTCGCGCTGAGCTACGTCTGGGGCGAGGCACAACCACACCAGACCACCACAGCCAACATCGCTACTAGGTACTCGGCTGGGATGGACGCCACGCTCCTCCCTCCAACTATCCGCCACGCGATTTACGCGACGCACGCGCTCGGCTTCGAATACCTCTGGGTGGATAGTCTGTGTATCGTTCAAGACTCGAGCGAAGACAAGATACACGAGGTCGGGCGCATGCACCTCGTGTATCGGTACGCATTCGTGACGATAGACGCCGCTAGCGCAAAGCGGGTCGGCGAGGGCTTCCTCCAGGAGCGGCCGGAACCTCCTGGTATTACTCTTCCGTTCATCTGCCCTCCAGATCCTACACGTCAAGGTTGTCAGCGATTGATCGGGAGCGTTCGCCTCGCCGCACAGAAGTCGAGGATGTGCGAGCCCGATTATACCACTGGCATGCGCGGCTGGTGTCTACAGGAATACTTGATGTCCCCGAGATCGCTCATCTTCACAACAGACACGGTATGGTTCAGATGCCAAACCGCCTGCACCAACGTCCTCGGCACAATGTACTACATCCTCAGTGGCACCCTGGGCTCAGGGGAGAATCGGCGGCTGCCCGTCACACTCTTCCATCCGGATCCACCTCTCGCAAAGCACGGCTCGGACGCATGGCGTGAGCTACACCGCGCCTGGTGGGGGGTTGTTGTGGACTACAGCCGGCGCGCTCTCAGCGAGCCGTCGGACAAGCTCGTCGCCTGCGGCGCGGTCGCGGCGGTGTTCCACCGCGGGCTGCGCTCGGACTATCTCGCGGGCTTGTGGGGCGGGCCTGCACTCCTTCTGGACTTGCTCTGGCAGAACGCCTCCATCGACCCCTCGTTGACAGCTCGCCCGAAGGCCTACCGTGCGCCGTCGTGGTCATGGGCCGCTGTCGAGGAGAGCGTCTCGCCGTTATGGCTGCGATTCGATTCGTTCACCACCGTTGCGGAAGTGCTGGACTGCGCAGTCGAACTCAAGGATCCGGAGCTCCCGTTTGGCCAGGTAGCGAGCGGGTTCGTTGTCCTGCATGCAGCGTTGGTAACGTGCACGCCGCGGCGGCACGCCGCCGGCTTGCGACTGGACACGAAGTTGGATGCCGATGCCGTTCGGAGCGGCCGTACGTGGCTTGTCCCCATCTTGGCGTTCGACAGTCGCTCTTGGAAAGGGATAATCTCTGGCGTAGCTGGCCTTGTCGTGATGATCGCCGGACGTAATAAAACAGGATCTCAGGACGGACGCGGAAAGGTCTACAGGCGGATCGGGGTGTTTTCCGAGGACTCCCCACGAGATGCTTGGCAGCTGAAGCCCCTCGTCGAGATCACCCTCGTATGAGCTCAGTACATCCGCGTTGTATTCGATTGTATACCTCCACTGTCAATGAAAGATCACGCGCAGTGCCACAGCTTGATGCATAGCATACATATTTGGGGGCGAGGCAAGATGCCGGGTCAACAAGGAAGACTCTAGCACCGTGTCATCGCGGTGCCTCGCTGTCAAGCTCGTGCCACCAAACCGAGCGCATGCGGGCGAGGCTAATGTGATGGTGCACTGTATGAGACCTCGTCAGTACCCGCGTACCGAACGAGCCGCGCACGGAGCGTTCTCCACGCGCGTCGATACAGCCGCGCCGCTGTCGCCGCGCTCGCGACGGACGGACGCGGCCCTAACCTTTCCATCCGCACCCAACTGAGCGACGGATTAGCCTCGCGGGCAGCGCCCCGTGCGCTTGAGTATGCATAGGCGGAAAGTGCGCCTGCGTCACCGGCGACTGCATGCTCGCGGGGGTGCAAGGTGATACATCGAGGGCGTGCTTGCTCCTCCACTGGGCACAGGACCGGCGAAATCGAAACGCCGCGCCCCCGGGGCTGCAATACGTCGCTCCAACACCTGCGCTACTCACCTGTCCTGTCTCGGACCCGCCGTCCAGGTGAGTCCCGAGTAAGTACGCCGCTATGTACCAAACGCAAGTCCGCGAGATTGCACGTGGTCGCCTGGACGCACCGCTGGGCGCTGACGAGGTGTCGCCAGAAGACAGAGGAGGGGCGGGTGGGCAGAAGGCGCAGCGCGTGGTTCGGCGTGGTTGCCCGTGCTCCGGATGCAGCGGGGGGCGGCCCAGTCACATCAGCATTGGGCACGCCAAACCCGCACACAGCACTGTCGCCGTGAGCGTTGCGGTATCAAAGCCGAGTACGAGGACTCGAGCTAGCGTCCGTGCTTGTACTCCTCGCCGCGCTTGAACCAGAGCTCGTCCTTCGACGATCCAGCTGCATGGCGTGTTTGCGCGAGACCTGGCCCGGGCGCGAGCGCGCGTTGAGTGTCCCCGCCTCCAGAAGCCGGCTGTTCTGATGAGAACCTATGCGCCGTCCGACAGGTCGTGCTTCAGCTAAACACGGCTGTACGCAGCTGGACTCGATTGATCGGTCGAGGACGCGGGGCTGCTGGAACCAGATGGCGAGGGGGGTAGGACCGGGCAGAACCACATGTTGAAGCCGAAGCAAGGCTGAACGTGCTGGGCGGCGTTTGCAGAGGGGGGGAGGGCACTGTGTGTAGCGAGGGCGTGAAAGACCAGGGCGGTAGACATGCTGCTAGGGGAAAGCAGGCCGGGTACTATGACGTTCGTTTGGGAGATTGTGCAGTCGACATGGGGAATGGGGTCGCACTGGGCCAACGCAGGACAGGACACGCCTTGCTCCTCCGTGAACAATACTGTCACTCGACTGTATTGTGCGGCAATGATGAGGGAGCCCGTGACTGGCCCAATGGAGTTTCAGTGAGAATATGTGCACGAAAACTCCCGGGGCTGCACCACGTATCCCATCGCTACGGGATATGCTGTGAGTACCAAAAGTGAATCTCTAAGCCGGAAGCGCCTCGAGTCTGATGTTCTGAGGAAGCCCAAGGTGTTTTCTACTGCGCGAAGTTAATGATGATGGGATGTAGCACGTCGCGAAGAGCATGGCTCACCGTGTTGATGCCCATATATGGCGCGACGAGAATGCGCAATTCTTGTCTCCAAGCCCTGCGCGCTGAAGCGAGCGCACACATATCACGGCTTCATGTAGGTCGCTGCAGACGATTGGTGCGTGCTTCAACAAAGGCCCGAGGCGATGTACGAGTTCGGGATGAGGTTGGTGGATCGTTGAGATCTTGAGAGCCTGGGCGACTCGGACGAGTCAGGGCGGGCACTGGAAAGCGGTTACCCGATGAAGCGGCAGGAGAATACTACAGTTATATCCTTGCCCAGGCTCCAGTTATCTGTCAGCTGGTAGAGAAAGCGTTGCATTAACTGGAAGAGCGCAGAGTAGAGGGCCGGCGGATCCAGGAGAGGCGAGCCTTGCAAGTTTAAGCGCCGATTTGCGCGAGTGCATCCGCACACTAGCGCGCGCTCTGCCAAATCGGCGTGCGGAGGCCTCCTTAAGTCCACCACGATCGACTCGTACGCTCGTCTTCCAGCTGCATCCACTGTCGTGTCCAGAGTGACTGCAAGCACACACAGCGTTTGATGCGCACAGCTGGCGACAGTTCCACCCGGGGCAGGTCAACTTGAAGCTCGAACAGTCGTCGTGCACTACGAACATCCTCCGTACGTCCCACTCATCTTCTGAACTCTAGTGTACGCCCTTGAGGACAGGCCATCTTGACAGGTTGCACAAAACACAGCCTTGGCGCGGCAAGAGCGTGCCGCTCAAGGCCCAGACCTTTACAGCTGGTGGGAGACGGGCGGGCTCGCATGCATCATGACGCGCTCTTGTCGGCGGCTAGCTACTAGGAAACGTTCGCGGCTCAACGCAAAACTGCGCCCGAGGAGATCGCGAATGCGGAGGAAGCTCTCGTAGGATTCAACGTTTTTATACGCATGATCTACTCGACGCGCCCACCTCGAACGCAGGGACGGGGCGACTATATCGAGAGCCTGACGTGCGTACAGGTGCGTGAATGCGGTCGCGGGTGCTCATGCTTTTCGGACCTCAACACACTCACAGAGGACCCCGTGGCGCTGCGAAGTGTCAGCATCCAAGTCGCGCAAGGAGGAACCATCGAGTTCGGAGCCTCGCGTTTGCTAGCTTGAGCCTCCCAGGACTGCGCGCGGGTGCATACTCGAGCGTGCCCTTTAATCTTTCGCCGTCCTCCCTCCGACTGCTTGCACGCGAGGCGGCATGAGCGCCCCGCCTGCTCTGCTCAATAATGCCACCCGTCCAGGCTACCTGCCCGCAGCTCGAAGTCGTTTTCGCGCCCGAGTCCGCGCCCGCTTGCGCCTTGGATCACCCACTACATTGCCGTTCCCTGCGAGGTGCCTACCCCTTTCCATTGGACGTGCCTTTGATACTGTGACGACCACCTCGCTGACCATCGGCGACATCACAGCTGGTGCCGGTTCTTGTACGAGTTGCCTACTGTGAAGGAGACCTACGACCCCGCCTCCGCGCTTTGGCCGTACGGGTGCGATACGGAGTCTCAAATCGCCGTGGGGAGCGGTACGGCAGCCGGCTCTCCCACAGATACCCAGATGCTCATTGTTAGCATCAACGGCCTTCTGGGGTTCCAGGGATACGTGTATACGACGGCAGGTAAGTGATCGTCTGGATGTCTATTTCTCTGAGCTGATACACGTCAACAGGCAATCTCGCGGCGTCGTGCATCGTCGCGCGAAGCCCCATTCTAGATGTGCGGTCTCCGCGCTCGTTCTCCCTCGTACACGAGTGTCTCTAGAACTGTGCACACCGGCCCGGGCGCTGCATCAAGCGCCTTAAGTCCTTAGTCCCCTTCCTGCCTACGCGCGTCGTCCACTGCTCCGACCCTAGGCCTCAGCGCCCACGCCTCCGCCGGACTGATCGCCGTCACGGCAGATACCTAGCTCTCAGCTATGTGTGGGGCGAGTCTCAACCCAACCAACCGACCTCGCACAACGTATCCCCATACGAACGCGGCACCTATCTTGCGAGAGACGGAGGCGCAGAACGGCGGTGATGCGTTCTACGACCCGGCGTCAGACCTGGAAGCGTGGCTCCCCGAATTTCTCTTCCTCCCCGATCCGCCGCCTGTCGGGTGCAAATACCGACGAGTGGGGCGATGTGCATAGGGGGAGGTGCGCGGTCGTGGCGGACAACAGCCAGCGCGCGGTGGGAATGCTGTACGACAAGCTCGTCGCGTGCTGCGCGAGCGCGAAGGCGATCCAGCGCATCCTCCGCCCGGACTACCTCGCCGGCCTGTGGCATGCTACTCTGCTTCAAGATTTGCTCTGGCGGAGGGGCTGGGACACCCCTTTCATCCGCCCGGCAGCGTACCGCGCGCCTTCGTGGTCGTGGGCGGTGTTCGACGAGAGTGTGGATGCTGGTTCGCAAGCCATACCCGCGGGCGATCGCTCCAGATTTCCTTCTACGCGCCGAATTGGACCGGACGACGTGTAACTCGTGCGCCGTCGCGGTGGTGGGGGGAAGGGATGCCGGTCGAGCGCTGATTGACTCTGATGAGCTTGCCTTCAGCGGCCACTGCTCGAACACCAGCAACCCCGCCCGCTCGAACGCCTTCACGATCACGTCTGGCCAACATGTATACAACACGTCCTCAGCCGCTATCTCCTCTTGAGCACGGGCGATGCACTCACCTGCGACGCGCCTCAGCCGCTTCGCACTCTTGCCCTCGGGCGAAGGGCCGACCCACATCACGTTCGCCCGCTCCTGGGTGCCCCGCTCTGGCTTCATGATGTCCATCCTGTCTAGCTTCACGCTTAGCTTCTCTCCGCCCAGGATCTGGAGGATGCGCGGCTTCATCTCTTCCAACACGGCCTTTGCTGTATCGAGCGTCCGGGGCTTCTCTGGAGAGTCCACGCCGCCGTCGAGCGACATCACCCCCAGCGTGAAGTGCAGCCGCCGCGGAGGAATCACCACTGTGGCGTCTAGTCCCGGGATGGCTGGAGTCAACGCGAGGAGCGCGCCGGTGAACGCGTTCATCCTCTCGCGCATCCCGGCATGATGGCCCTGTACGATCGTCGTTCAGCGGTACACTTGCTGCGCGGTATATGGCTGTAACGTACGATCGGAAGAGCAATGACTACAGACAAGCCTTCAGTTTGCCTCTCCTCTAGCATGCGCGTGCCGGACTCACAGTGTGTCAGACGCGGCTTAGGAAGTTTGTCTCTTCGAGACTCCGTGGTCATCGTCGACGCGCCTGGCGCGGACGATTCGGTAGCCGCGCCCTCTCTCGTGTGAGGCTCCAGCGCCCCACCGCGACCACCGCCGCGACCGCGCCCTCTCCCTCTCCCGCGACCTCTGCCGCGGCCGCGCCCACCGCGCGTCTCGCCTCCCGCAAACCCAGAGGGCGCCTGTTCCGCCGCGTCGTTGCTCATTGCGTCTTGTTCGAACGGTAAGCTCACGCGGTTGAGCGTGTGTAACTCCGCGCTGACTCCTTGTCCGTGTGAGAAGCGTGCGGTGAACAGCACGCGCGCGAAGGCCAATGGAGTACGGAAGGACGTCGCTGCAGCTGCAGAGACTGCGTTGTGGAGCATGGCAAGCTCAGGTCGTGGGCGTCCCGGCCGCGAGCCTTGCGGAAGCCGGGCGTCGGGCCGTTCCGCCGGTAATGTGGCGGACGCGGGAGGACATGAAGGTGAGCCTCCGTCCACCACGCTCGATCCCGACCGCGAATTACCGCAGCTCCCCAATTCATTTGGCCAGCTTTGTCGCCTGCGCTCGGTCTCCCCTTCGCGCGCACAGGAACACGCTCGCCTCCGCCGCCGCACGCGTTCATGGGCCTTGACAACGATCTCCATCCCCTCCTTTCACCGCACTCGCCTCCCGCCGACGAGGACACGCTACCGCCCAGGCCTACCTCAATCTCGAGACGCGCTGGAGAGGCCCCTCCGCGGCGCAGTTCGATCTCGTGTGCGACAACGGTACCAGAACTTCCAATCCAACAACGGAGGACTGTGATGGATATTCCTACGCTACCTCGATGCGCCAGGTGGGCCCCGCGTGACCAGCAGCGTGTGATGCGTCGCCCTCAAGTCGTTTATACTTTCGTTTAGGGACGAGAGAGGGTAACTACATGTGTTACACAAGGAGACGTTGACCGGGCTGGATTGACGGCCTCCTGCTCGGCACCCAGACGCTCGAAGTGCTGCTGGTGGGCCGCGCGAAGACTACTACGCTGGATGACCACCCGTTCGCGTACACCACGGCAGGTGAGTGCGCGTATCTCCGCGCGTCCGTAGGCAACGCATGTCTGACTGATCACTTTTGAGCAGAAGTCCCGCCGCGCCGTACATCGTCGCGCGAAGCCCCGTCCTCGATGTCGGATCGCCGCGCGCGATCTCCTCTGCGAGAGCCCTCACCGACGAATGCGCTAGCACTCACAAACGCTGCTCCCATCTCTGGCCGTCCGCCGACGGCCCCTTCCCCACGCGACTCATCGACTGCACCCCCGCCGGTGTCCGCCTCGTTCCGACAGAAGGCCTTTACGGCGAGTATCTCCCACTGAGGTACGTGTGGGGCGAGACGCAGCCGCACCAGGCGACGCAAGCCAACTTGGCCGTTTACTCCAGCGCGATCGACCCGGCGCTCCTCCTACAGACCATCCGCGACACGATTCGCGTCACCTATGCGCTCTTCCAGTACATGTGGGCCGACAACCTGCGCATTGTGCAAGACTCGGACGCGGACAAGCTGCATACACTCAGGGTGGTTACACCGCATCTACCGCCGCACCTACGTGACCATCGTCACCGCGGGTAAGCGCCGGCTTCCTCACAGGGCGGCAGGCGGGCACGAGCGATGTCGCCCTCTCTTTCACATCATCTGCCCGCCTCGACGTCCAGGTGAACAGCAGGGTGCCCTCTAGGGGTATGGACGAGCCGACCTCCGCGCACGGTTGGTGCCTGCAAGAGCCACCGATGCCTCCGCGTGGTGGGCCGCTGCCGGCGGACAAGCTCGATCGCGGCCGAGTTCGTGCGCACGCTCGGCGCGGACTACGTCGAGGGCCCCTGGCGCCTCGCACTCCTCCGCGGGCTGCTGTGGTGGCACCGCGAGCTTGCGCCCGGCGTGCTCCCACGCCCGCCAGGGTATCGTGCGCCGCCATGGTCGTGGGCGTCCGTCGACGGGCCGGTGTGCCCCCTGGAGGAGGGGGCGAAGGTCGCTGTTGCCGAGGGGGCGGCGTGCAGCGTCGAGCTCAAGGACCTCGAGCTGCGTTTCGGGCAGTCGCGGGCGGGTCCGTGGTCCTCCGCGCGGGTGTGGCGCCGTGTACGCGGGTGCAGGCGGACGATGTGCACCCAGGGCACCTCGCACCTGCCTATCGCGCAACGTTCGCTGCGCGACGCCGCCGGACTCTTTCATGCACGCCCCAGCCTGCTCTCAATGCCAACATGCCGAAGCCATGCCTCCGTCCGGTGAGTGGCACATTGCGTGGAAGCCGTTCACGCAGGTTCAGTTCGGCAGAATCGCTCGAGTCTCGGTATGTAAACTCTGCAGGGTAGTTAAAACCAGACTCGATCCACGTTGAGGCCCCGTAGTAGCGGATCGATGTACTCCCAAAACTCACTCACTCCCCACATTATAGATTTATTTCTTTAGGCGGAAACTCATGCTTGTTCCGCAACCATCATTTTGGATCCTCGAACCACTGCTAGGTCTGAGTCTCATCTTAAACGACTATGACGGAAAGTTGGGACTCACTAGTCACTTCTCGGGCTTTCGTCTTTGCGTGGTTTCTGCTGGAATGACAATATCTTGAACCCCCGAACCTCTGCACTTCGCTGTGTGGCGCAAAACGCAGGCTGGTGTATGCGGCCTACCTCTAGTACCTGAATTGCCTACTTCGGAGTCACGATGAGCCCTTGCTTTGCTTGCATACGATTCGTGGATCTCATTACCCCTACATTACGCTTCGTTGCTTCGCCCGGTCATAGACACTCCTGTCACTCAGCGCGGTAACGGCGTGTACATTATATCCGGCCGGGCCCGCACTGGTCTCTGGCCGCGTCCACACCGCGCCGTCTCCTCGTTTCCAGGCGTCTTTGCGCGAGCCCGTCGTACTGCTTTCTACAGGAGGTCTTTTGGTCTGTCTGCGACGAAACTCGGCCAAACCGTGCTCGGACGCCTTCCCCTTCTGCCTCCGCCGCCTCGCCTCCGCTGTGGTACCTTCTCATGGACTCCAATACCGATCCATCACTCTCTCCCTCTGGTTGTTCGGCGACCGAGGACGCGCTGCCGCAGCCTGAGAGTCCTCCCTCTGTTTGCCTGAGCTGCTGGATGGGTCCCATCAAGGCGTACAGCAGACTGTTATACCGCTACGCTCCGAAGAGAGACAACCACATTCCTGCACAGAAATGGCGGTACTCAACCTCGCTGAGGGAGCTAAAGGAAGGCGCCGACTGGGGCTGCGTGTGGTGCAACGCCGTCTTCCAGAAGAACTTCACGCGCAACGGGAGGATAACAGACCCTGCTCAGTGGAAACGGCTGATGACCGTCACACTCACGCTTTTCTGCATAACGCCACTGCTCGACCCAGGCGTTCGCCGGCGCATTCCATGGCCTGAACAAGTACTCGATATAGATGCCCGCAGCATAGGCTCGAGCGTCCAGGGGCCTACTAGGTGGGAATTCAAGTTGCACACCGCCGCAGGTATGTTTGTTTCACTCACACATAATCGCCAGCCATATTCAACTGACTCTCTCGTTATGTGTGAAGATGATCCAGCCGCGCCTTACGTCCACGCCCGGCATCCTGTCCGAGGCTTCCAGTTGCCTCGCCTGTTTGCTCTCGCAAGGGCCCACATCGACGAGTGCTCAGGTAGCGAGGGGCTTCAGTTGGGGTATGTCATACCCCAACCTATTAGGCGCCTCGAACTTGTCATCGACGACAAGTCCGGGCGCTTAACCCACCACCCGCGCCGCCCTCCTCGCGCAAGAACCGGACTTGTCATCGACGACAAGTTCGGGCGCTTAAGGCGTAACAGGAGTTGTCATCGGCCACAGCTCCGGGCGCTCGCGCAGGCCTCGGACGGCCCCCTCGGCGTTCCTCCGCGCAAAAAAGCCAAAACCCACACAGGATCGAACTCCCGCCCTCCCCCAACATCGCGTTGCTCAAACCAACTGAGCCACCGCGCTTATAGTCGTCAACCGTCAAGTTGCCAACAGGTTGTGGTATTCACGCCCAGCCGGTCTTTCAACCGTTCGGCGGTCTGGACCCCGTGCCTGCTCGATCACCCCCGCCGGGAACCGCCACCCCCGCATTTTCGATCATTCTCGCCCAGGCGCTCCCATCTCCGAGAACGCTCAGCGCCCTCGCCCCTCCTCACCCGTCTCGGCCTCACCGCCCACTCGTCTCATCCAGTCGCCCAACCTCCTTGCGCTCGGCTTACCCGGACGACACCCAACAGAACACCCACGGGCCCAGCAGCCACTCCCGCCCAAATACCTACACACCCGGCGCGGCAGCAACGTCGCAAGCGCGCCACCCCCGCGACGCGCTCCTCAATAACTGAAGACTCGCAACGCCGCCAACGTATCGAATCGAGGAGCCGCGAGGATCACGGATGAAGCTCGAGCCGCCATATCTGCAATACGCACGCGCGCTGGATAGACATGGAGCGGCTCGATGGTCACCCAGGTAAGCACTCAGTGCCAAACGCGTAGTGCGTCGCGCGTGCGCGCCATGTCGGTTCTCGTCGCCCTCCCAACCTCGCACCCTCCCAGCCTCGCGCCCACCCCTCGTCGTCACGTCCCGATCGCGCAGGCACGCAGCATAGACATTCGGTAGCTGTACTCGATCGTATAGAACTTATGTGCATACACTTTTCGAACTACCGTATACTACATTGCGCTCCCACCCCTCCCCCCTCGCCTCGACGTAGTACAATCGTAGGCTATTTACATTGCTCAGACGTGTAATGTACGCAAGATAATCGCATGAATGCCAACGCCGTTCACCCTAGTATTTCCCTCCCTCGCGGAACGTCTGCTTGGTCCACCCGAAGCGGTGTGATAGGCGATACTTCACGCTGTGCGAGGGCATCAGTAGCACGTCAATGTCCAGCCCTGGGGGTGCTTACTCGTCTTGGTAGTTTTTGTAAAGCTTCCGCTCGTGGCTCTATAACGTCTTCGTCAGTCGGGTATTTCATTACAAGCCACGCTACGCGTACCCGGTGCAGGACCATTGTTCCACCTCCGAACTCCTTGGGGATGAGGTAGCTTCCAACAATTCCGCTTCCTTCCAGCTTGAAGTCGAGCTCCAACATCGCCTGTACGTATTCCAGTTCAGTTTTTCAGCGGACGGCTGTCATTACTCACCTTGTCAAAGTCTGCCCAGTCGAACGTTCTGCGCGCGACACCCCGAAAGATGGAGAGCAAAACCTGTTACATTGTCAGTCCTCACCTCCGCGGCCATAGCGGACCACAGACCTCGCGCGACTGCCAAGTCAGCCCCGTGTTGCGCCTTGGAGCCGATGCGATCCGCGCGCGCGTTTGTGGCATCGGAATAACGGAGCGCAGAAGAAGAGGGGTCTTGACAGAGGAGGATGTTGTGGCAGAGGAGGATTGAGCCCAGGTTCAGAGGAGCACGAGTTGCGTGCGCGTGTTTGTGGCAGCGCAAGCTCGGAGCGCGAGAAACCAGAGGTTATTACTGGCAGAAAGGTTGCGCGCGCGCGTTAATAAGGAACGCATGCAGGGGCGCGTCCGGTAGCTGCAGCGGGGACGGGGTGACGCACGCAACCGACCGCGCGCCCAAAGAGGTTCTTGCTGATGTTGTGCTGCGAGCGGTTCTGTCTGGTTGGAGCGGTGCTGTCTGGACCGGCGGTTTGTGCAGGGGCACGCGACGTAGCTGCAGCGGAGGACGGACGTACGCACCCGTCAGGCGCGCAGGCGCGCGCGCGCGCGACCCACGGTCCCGACAGCGACATCTGCTCGTGTCGCCCTTTTCCGCTCGCGCGTGCTTATGCGAAATCGGCGTGTATTCGGCTCTGACGCGCTCTTCTACACGCGCGGCGCGCAGGTCTCCCACCTCGCGGTCACGTGTTCGCGAAGCTCATTTTGTCTAGTTCGACGATTTCGCATGCAGCATGAGTATTCTTGGCGCGTCCAGGTCCGCAGGATGACCGCGAAGGCCGTGCCGACGCCCGGGAGCCGCCCCATGTCGTGTCTGCTCCTGGGGATGCCTCCTTTTGTCGTCGCGACCTCCGCCGGTACCTGCAAAGCTTGGGTAGTCCTTCCGCATTTCGAGCTCGTGCGAGGACACTGACCGGTCAACCACAGAGTACCTGGACACCGATGCCCAGCCTATTGCTCCCGCGCCGCTGCAACATCACCGACTGCCCTCTCATCACACCCCCGTGTGCCTGACGCCGTGTTTCCCCCAGCGAACCCCGCGTGCTCCCCCGGTCTGCTCGCCTCCACTTTTATAGTACTTTGGTATACCTACTACAGACAATATATCAGATTTCGATGACCTCCTCCCCGTTCTCAACGATGACGCTGAAACCGGCCTTGTACAGCAAGCGCCGCGCGAGAGACTCCATCCTGCCCTTGCCCTTCCTCCCGTTCCCCTGCGCCTTGTGTTCTCCCGCGGCACCATCAGCGCGAGCATCGGCCGCCTCGGCCGCGACCGCAGCGCGCGCCGCTCGCGAAAGGCCTTCTTCGACTGCGGCGTCACTCGCGCGGTCTTTCCAGTCCCACGCTGAAGTGCTGGCCCCGAGCCGCTCGAGCCTCTCACCCTCATACGCCCCCCCGTGTCCGTTCCGTTCGATCATGCGCGCGCACGCGGCCTCGACGATACGGTTTGCCGAGGTGCTGGCCCAGAGCCGCTCGACCATCTCACCGTCCCCGCGCGCGCACGCGGCCTCGACGATACGGTTATCCCAGCGGCGCCACGGAAACTGGGTGCGCTGGTGTGGCGGCAGGCGCTCGGAATGCTGGCCGGGAGGGGCCGGGGGCCCGTCCGGGCGGTCGTTGTCGTCGTCGTCGTCGTCGCGGTACCCGCGACGGGCCGGCGGCACGTCGGCGCGGTCGTTGTCCCCGTCGTCGTCGTCGTCGCGGTACCGTAGGAAACGCACCGGCGCGTCCTCCGCGGCCGCGTCTAGCCCGGCAGCACGTCGGATGGCGCGGTGGTTCTCGACGTAGTTCAGCACGTCGCCCAGCCCGAGCAGGCGGCCGATATCCGGGCGGCGCAGTAGAATGACCGGAGTCCCGGGTTGCATGCCGACGCGCAGCCCGCTCTCGCTTTCGTACGGCTTCCACTGAGTCTCGCGCTCCACCCAGGCGCAGGAGAACAGCTCGGCGTTGCCGGTACGAAGCTCAGGCGGATCGACCCACCGCGCCACGAGACGACCCGCCTCCCTGTCGATCGTCACCTGTCGCACCACCGGTCCCTTGTTGTCCTGCACATCATATGTCAGCCAGCGAGGGTGAAATCTTGCACAGCCTGACGTACCGCGGTCCATAGTGCGACCCAAACCTTCCCTGGCTCCGCATACTTCTCCATGTAGTCGCTAGGTTTCTCTCCCCCGCCGGTGGCGGCAACGGAGACCATGTTGTGTGCGTGTTCGTACTCGTGGAGGGCATGACCGAAGCCGGTGCACTGGAGGCCGGCCAGACGGATGAATACGGTGTCCTCCGTGAGCGCGACCGCGATGGGGTCCGTCAACCACGACACCGCCGCCCACTGTGCGAAGTCGATCCACCAGACCTCGAAGACGAGGGCGCTCCCGGGAGGACACGCCTGCCTCACTCCCGGTACCTCCGCGAACTCTAGAAGCCTCGCGTCCCTCAGGTGCACCTTCCTGATCAGCGCGAATTCTCCGACCTGAGCACATCTCGTCAGTAACCGTCAAGCATTGGTAGTGTGCGCATACCTGAGTCCAAAGGAGCACGGTAATGGTGCGACCATAAGTGCCGGCGGTGCGCGACGATCCGGCCACGTCTTCTACGACGTTGCCTACGATCTAGACCCCGGACTTGTTAGGCAGCTCGCTTGATCAGGTGTGCCCCAACGTACCCCGAATGGACGCGCCGCAGTCTTCCCCTTCTTCTGCGCCTTCGCCTTCGCCTTCGGGGCCTTCGGACGGGTCTCCAGGACCTGCCGGACCTTGCGCCCTCCGCGAGCCCGTTTGAGGGCCTTGTCACGGTCCGCGGCACGTTTTTCCGCCCGATCATGCCTACGCTGGGCTTCAATGCGCTGCAAGTGCTCTTCGGTCGGACCCACTTGCATCGGGTAGTGCACGCGATGGCAGCCTAGGCACTGCGTGGTACTCAGCAACTACTCGCCACAGACGTCCGTGAAACCACGTACCACCGCATAATGCGCCGCCGCGCAATCCTCCTTGTAGCTCAGCCGAAAGATGTGCCCCGGATCGTCGCAATCCCGGTTGGGACAGCTCAAGGGCGGCTCCGGGAGGGGCCCCGCCCCTTCCTTGCAGGCCTGCTTGAGGTCCTCGGAGTACTTCCCGTCGTCGTCGGGACGGAGTCGCAGGTAGCCGCCCTTGGGTCGCAGCACACCAGGCTGGGGGTATCCGCGAAATATGAGCATCGTGTAGAGGAGCTTCGCGGGCGCAGCGACGGAGGGCGAGGGGGCGGTGGACGACGTGGTCGTCAGGCAAAAGTTGGGCGGACAAGACCTCACGCGCAGCCAGTTTATAACCGGCTCCTCCCCCCGGCGAGGCACCGGATTATCCATTCGTCGGACATTCCGCACGTATCACGATGCCCGGCGCTGAGCACATCTGATTGCCATCGACCTCGTTCGTCCTCCATTCGAATCTGCCACGTATTCTCCCCATCGTTCATATTCCATTCGTTCGTCCCTCCGGGACTCCCCTCCCTCGTTCAGAACAAGCGCTACATCTACATATGCGTAATGTCTACGAACTCCTGTCCGTTGACCGTGATCGTACGGCCGGCACACTCCGGGTCGTTCTTGAGAACCTTCTTGTGCGCCGGGTTGTCCGAGGCAGCCCTCTTGGCAGTACCGTTGGGCCCGTCCGGGTGGCGCATGGTGTGTTTGCGCTTGGCGGGAGTCGTGGCGGGGATATTGGCCGGTTCTCCCTTCCTCAGCCGCTCGCTCGTCACCTGTAAGAAGTCCGGTCAGTTCGAGCGCAACACGCCAGCACGCGAGTCTTACTGGAGCGCGGGTGACGGACAGCTCGCCGTCAGCCAGCTCGAGGCAGTATCCCAGCCCGACCGGCGTCCGATTTGCGCAGTTCCTCACCAGGTATGACGCGACGTCGAAGTCGACGTAGGTATACATCTCCCCCCTCGCCAGAAGGGTCCAAGTCGACATCTTCCCGTCCCAGATCTCGAGCCGAGGCGGGCTCAGGGTGACCGCGTGCGCAGGCGGCGAGCTTGCCTTTGCGTCCGCCGCGGTCTCTTGCGTGATACCGTCTGCCTTTGCGTCCGCCGCGGTCTCTTGCGTGATACCGTTTGCTGAGGCCCCTTCGACTTTGACCGAGGCGCAGTGGGCGAGGAGGTCCTTCTGCTCGTCGAGCTTGAAGCGGTTGCCGTCTACCCCAATCGGGAAGGCTTTTGCCTCCTTCTTGACATCCTGGTAACGATGTCAGTGCACGTCATGAAGAGAAAGAAGGGTCGTCGCGCACCCCACTCCAGGCGTAGACCATGATGACGCGCTCGGCATCGCCACGCACGCCTGTGGCCACCTCCATCTTCGCGAGCTTGCTGTCCTCACTCTCCGCAGCCTCGAGGAGCCGGACCTCCTTACCGAGTCCGGCGCAGTCGAGGACGCTCGGCAGGCGAATGAGAATGGCCGGACGATTTTCCGCGACGTCGATTTTGAGCGACCTCACCCGGACCGAATCCCAGTCACCCTCGGCCACGTTCCAGACGTCAACCTTCGTGTCTAAAACTCCACCCAACACGGAGACTGCCCATTCGCAGTCCCGAATGCACAACACGTCACCGGGCTTGCACTTGATGTAGTCGCTCGCCGGCAACACGCCGTTCTGCGATCAACGTCAGCACGAGTTCGTGTATGGTGTGAGGATTCGCACCTTGGTCCAGCAGATGAGGCGCAGGAGCATCGTAACGGTTTTGAAGGAGCTGGGGGGTCGGGAAGGTCGTGGTAGGTGGTAGGGAGGTAACGGCAGGGCGTTGGAGGTAAGATTGCGCGCGCAACGTCCCGCGTGCAGCTCGGGCGAGCGCTTCCGGCAGACCCCTACCGCCTCATCTGCTGTGCCCTCCCCTGTGCCTTTCGCGCCCGATGTCTTCTCGTGCAATGGTCCATTATTCCGGCAATCTTTCCGAGCCGGGTACACTTCACGCTCGGTCTAGATCTACATCTACGGGTGCTACGAGCATCTACCATCACTACGCCTTCGTCTTCCTCTTCTTCACTGACCCCTGCGCCCTGTGGAGCGGTTAGCTATGCGCTCTTGCGCGGAGGGATGTTGTAACCAACCTCTCTATCACCAGTGCGCCCTTCCGCTTGCCCTGTTTCTCTGCCTCCGCTTCGTCCGCCTGTATCCAGCGTAGAGCGAGCTCACGGGCTGCGCTCGTCAGACTCCTGCGCATGCTCTGACGTCAGCGCGGTACAATACTATCGAAGTTTACACCCACCCGCCGTACCCATGCCCTCGCAAACTTGGCGGCGGTCGCCGGCGCGTTCTCGACGCACTGGTCTCACCCTCGGGAGCGTTGGCCTCCGCCGGGTCCGGCACGGCTTGAGAAGCTGTTGTCTCCCCAGCCCCCTGCGCGATTCTCGAGCTCCTGCGAGTCACGCGCGTTGTAATGACCGCCGCGGAGAGGCTGCTGGCATGTGACGCAGCTCCAGCCACCACAGCGCTAGCCTCCGGCGGGGCCGGGATCGCAGGTTCCTGTATGGACAACTGCGCGTGTCTGGTGCTTCTGCGCCCTGGAAGCCGCGCGACGAGTACCGCGCCCACACTGTTGCCCTCCGTGTTGTTCGCGCCCACACTGTCGCCCTCCGTGTTGTTCGCGCCCATGTTCTGTACCGCCGTTCCGTGCTTCCTTGCCTGGCGCGTCACGCGGGTCGACGGCGGCGGGTCCGCACGCTTCGCAGTCGCTTTGAGAGCCGCCGCTGCGCGCTGAGCTGTGTCCGCGCCGCCCGAG
>PUDQ02000131.1:0-135160 GCA_002964805.2 Trametes villosa | reverse complement strand
GCGCGCTTGTGGAACTCGGCTACCTTTTCCGGTGCGTTGGTCAGGTTTGATGCCGGTTCCCAGCTGTCCTCGCCCTCGCCGTACCCCTTCCAGCGTACGAGGTATTGTAGCTGGTTACGGTAGCGGCGGCTATCCAGGATCCGATCGACTTCGTATTCTTCTTCTCCCTTCACTTCCACGGGTTCGGGTGGCGGTGGTAAGCGTCCGTTCACCTCGTTCCCCCTCCATGGGGATAGGCGGTCAACGTGGAACACGTCGTGAAGCTTGAGGGCGGGGGGAAGGGCCAAGCGGTAGTCGAGGTCTCCGATTCGTTCAGTGACTTCGAACGGACCGAGCTGCCGAGGTCCTAGCTTAGGCGTGGCTTGATGGATGTGGATGTTCTTGGCCGTCAGCCAGACCCGGTCGCCGACCTTGAACGTGTGAGCTTTCCGCTTGCCGTCTTCGTACGCTTGCTTCATGCGCTCTTTACTCATGCGCAATGCCGCTTCCGCCTCCTTCCGTGCTTCCCGGAGCTTGGTGAGCCGAGCGTCGAGTGATGGGATCTGCGTGGGGCGTCCCGCCGGGATGGTGAAGTCCGGTCGGTAGCCGTATAGGACTTCGAATGGGGTCTGTCCATGCGCCGTCTGTACCCGAGAGTTGAGTACAAACTCCGCCGTGGGAAGTAGGTCAGCCCAGTCGTCCTGTCGCTTGTTGCAGTAGATCCGGAGGTATTGCTCGACCTCCTGATTGGCTCGCTCCGTCTGCCCATTTGCCATAGGGTGATACGCCGTGGTGAGACCGCTTTCGATGCCAAGGCGCTTGTACAGGGCCCTGGTGACTCGTGCGGCGAACTGGGGTCCTCGGTCCGACACGATCTTCTGGGGGATGCCGTGAAGCCGGAAGATGGTCTGATAGTGCAGTTCGCCTACCCCTTCGGCGGTGACGGCGTCGGTGGTGGCTACGAGGTGGACTTGCTTACTGTACAGGTCGACATACGTGGCGATGGCGTTGAACCCTTTTGATGAGGGTAGACCCGTGATGAGATCCACGCCCATGACGACCCACGGTCCTTCCGGTACTTCGTGGGGCTGAAGCGTCGCGTGGGGGTGCGCGGCGGCCTTGTAGCGCTGGCACCGGTCACACCCAAGGACGTACTTCTCGACAAACCCGCTAATCCCCGGCCACCAGTACAGCCGGCTTACCAACTCCAGTGTCCCGTGCTTGCCCGGATGTCCAGCCGTAGGCGCATCGTGGCATTGCCGGACAATGGCCTCCCTAAGTCCTTCCTCGGGCGGGATGTACAACCGACCACGGTAGTACACCAGCCCACCCTCCTCTTCCCATTCCCACGTCCCATCCGTCAACTTCCGCGGCCCGTCCTTCCGTAGGGCTTCCAAACCCTTCAGGACTTCCACCTCCCTCCTACTACTCTCCCTGATCCTTCCATCCAGCAGGTTCTCTACCCGAAGCGCCGCGGCGGCAATGGCCACAAAGCGCTCGGGTTTGAGCACGATCTGATCCCGGTTGTCCTCGGCATCACTGACTTGGAGCTCCGAGATTCGAGACAGGGGGTCGGCCTGCGTGTTGGCCGTGCCCGGCTTGTGTGTGAGCGTGAAATCGAAGCGAGAGAGCCAGAGCGCCCAGCGAGCCTGTCGTCGAGTAAGGTTCTGGGCGGTCTTCCAGTGTTCGAGGTTGCGATGATCGGTGATGATTTCGAAGGGTTCGGGTAACCCTTCCAGGAAGTGGCGCCAATCCTCCAATGCTCGTACGATGGCCATGAGCTCACGATCGTAGATCTCGTAGTTCCGCTCCGCCTCGGTCATAGACTCGGACCGAAACGCCACAGGATGCCACAGCCCGTCTTCTAGCTTCTGTAGCAGAACTCCGCCGGTCGCGTATCCGGAGGCGTCCACCTCTACCCGGGTTGGCCGCTCCGGCTCCCAGGTCACCAGCACCGGTTCGGTGGTGAAGGCTTCCTTGAGCTTGTCGAAGGCGGTGCGCTGCCGGAGACCCCATTCGAAGGGGGCATCCTTCTTGGTGAGGTCGTGGAGGGGGCGAGTGATCTTGGCGAAGTCCTTGATGAAGCGGCGATAGAAGTTGGCAAAGCCGATGAAGCCTCGGACTTCACGGAGGTTGCGGGGGTGGGGCCAATCGCGTACTGCCTGGATTTTGACGGGATCCATGCTGACTTCGCCTTGCCGGATCACAAGCCCTAGATACTCGATCTCGGTTTGATCGAACTCGCACTTCTCCGGCCGGAGGAACAGATCGTGGGCTTGGAGCCGCCGCAGTACCTCGTGGGTGACCCTGCGGTGCTCGTCAAGCGTTGCGCTAAAGATCAGGATGTCGTCCAAGTACACCGCTACCTTCCCGGCTGCGATCAGATCCCCAAAGATGGAATTCATCAGGGCCTGGAACGTCGCAGGCGAGTTGGTCAGTCCAAAGAACATAACGCGGGGTTCGAACAGGCCCCGGTTGGTAGTGAAGGCCGCTTTCCATTCGTCGCCTTCCTTGATCCGTACGTTGTTGTAGCCCCAACGAACGTCGAACTTGGTGAAGTACTTTGACTGGCGAAGGCGATTGATGATGTCGGATGCGAGGGGTAGCGGGTAGCGGTTCTTCACGGTGATGTCGTTCAACTTTCGGTAGTCTTGGACCATGCGGAGCTTGCCGTCCTTCTTCTTGACAAAGAAGACGGGGGAAGCCATGGGGGACTTGGACGGGGTGATGTAGCCTTTGCGAAGGTTCTCTTCGAGGAAGGCGTCCAGCTCGGCCTGCTCATTGACCGGCATCGGATACACCTTGGACCGAAAGGTCTCGGGAGCGTCAGGCTTCAGATCTATGGTGTGATCGTACGGCTTGTGCTCAGGTAGTCTTTCAGACTCCTGCTCCGAGAATACTTTGGAGTACTGGCGATACTCCTCCGGTACCATCTCTTCGAACGTCTTTGCGGGCTTAGCGCGGTGGGCCTCGGCGGCGAGCTCGGTGGAGTACGTGAACCCGGCGGCACACCAGAGTTCCTCGGTGGCTTCCTCCAGGACTCCGAGCTTCTGCCACTGCCGTCTCAGGCGCCGATTGGCCGAGATCTTCTCAAACGGGGGGAGGTCCTCCACGGGGGTCGCCGACCGACCGTCCGTTTCGACCTCAACCTTCCCATTAGTCCAATCTATCTGCGGATTGATCTTCCGGAGCCAGGGCAGTCCAAGGATGATGTCCTCAGGACCGATGTCCGTGACCAGGAACTCGGTGCGTTCGTTGTGCGATCCGAGGCCTAGCTCCAGACGTGCGAAGTGGGTAATGCTCCCGGCTCGGTTCGTGATCCGTCGATGTTGTGAAGGGGGATGGCTCGCGCGAGGGGGTGGATCAGAACGTGATGCTGATCGATGAAGCGTTGATGGATGAATAGACCCGTGGCTCCGGAATCTATCATGGCTACTGCGTTTACGTTACGGTGTCTCCCTTTGAGATTCACACTGATGCGGAAGTGCGAACTGGTCGTGTCTATTTCAGGTATAGTGAATGTACATGAGGAGACCGAATCATAGATAGACGGGGAGGGGATGTCCGTGCGTAAACCAGCGGGTGTCGGCGTCGTAGCCTTTGCGCGCACCCGATCTAAAAAGCCTGCTTCATCGCCTCGATCTGCGCGGCGAGCTGCCTTTGCCCTTCGAGGAGCTGGGCGATGATGTCGACCTGACTGGCCGACACCGTTGCTTCGGTAGCGGCGGCTGCGGTGTCCGAGGGAGCCTCCTCCTCGGTCGCTGCCACGCGCTGCTTCTTCGGCTGACCCATATACTTGCTCTGACAAACCACCTCGCGGTGGCCCGTCCTTCCGCACCACGCGCAGATGTCGCGCTCGTGGTTGCCGTCGCGCTTGTTGTGGGCGGTCGACCCACAGCCGAAGCACTTGCCTGTCATCGACTTGATGAAGGCCTCACGGGTGCGGGTCGAGTCAATGTCCATCGCGTTCGGGTCTTTGAACGGGGTGGTCGGGGTCGTGGTCGTGGTGGTGCCGAAGCGCGGGAACGAGGACGGCTTGCCCTGTTCGCGTGCCTTCTCGGCCTTGCGCTGCCGAGCACGGAAGTCGAAGTCCGTGGCGACGGTGATGAGGTCGTCGAGGGTGCCGGTACTGCGCTCGGTTTGAGCGAGCAGGTCCTTGATGTTGCTGGCGAGGTGCTCGTAGAAGCGGTCGCGGAGGTCGGCGTCCGAGTAGCCGGTGCGGCCCATGATCTCTTTGAACTTGGCGGCGTACTCGGGAAGGGTCTTGCTTCCCTGCCACAAGGTGGCGAGCGCGTTCTTGGCGTCGACCACCTCAGAGGATGTCTCGAAGCGCGCCTTGAACGCCTTCCGGAACTCGTTCCAGTTGTCCTGGAATGGGCGCTTGGCGGGGGTGGATTCCGCGACCAGTTCGAGGTAGGGTGTTCCCCAAATGGCCGCTTCGTCCTGGAGGTAGGTGAGGGCGGCGAGGATCCACCTCTGATCATTGACCTCGTAGCCGCCTTCCACTTGGTTGTTGAGAAGGGGCCCCGTGGACATGGCGTAGGCGGTGAAGGCGGCAAGGAATCGCCGCGCGTCGGCGCTGGAAGTTCCTTTGAAAGGGGTGGGCTTCTGGATGGCTTTATCCAGGAAGCGTGCGGGAGGGGCAGCAACTGCGGGGGCGGCGGCAGGGCCTGGGCCGGCGGCGCCTTCGGCTGCTTCGCCTTGTGCCGGGGTCCGCGGGGTGAGGGTCTGGACTAGTTCCGTAAGTGACGCGGTGAGGGTGGCGAGGGAGGCCTGGATGTGGGCCTGCCCGTCGATGAGTCCTTGGATCGCTTCTGTCGACATGATGGGCGACGGG
The DNA here is from genome assembly GCA_002964805.2 of Trametes villosa. Classification (NCBI taxonomy): domain Eukaryota; kingdom Fungi; phylum Basidiomycota; class Agaricomycetes; order Polyporales; family Polyporaceae; genus Trametes; species Trametes villosa. The sequence continues at coordinate 130,344 of PUDQ02000131.1, read as the reverse complement.
GGAGGTTCAGGGGTAGGGGTGCGAGGCGACGATGGACCGGGTGATGCGGGGGCCGGTGTGAGAGGAGCCGGCGTTGGCGGTGCCGGTGTGGGAGCTCGTGTGTCAGGGAGCGGGGTGAACTCCGGGAGGAATTCGCTGATCTGGCTAAGGGAGGTGGGTTGGAGGCGAGGGGTGGTTTCGTCGTCGAATAGGTTCTCCGGCGAGGTGATGGAGTAGAGACGGTTTGGACAGGGGAACCGAGCGCAGTCTGCCCAGAGGTCTTCGTCGTCACGGAAGACGTCAACCTTGTCGTCGCGATCGTAGGCGTGGACTTTGTTGGCGCACTCAAGATCCAGGATGTCCTCTCCCGATCTCGGGACTTAATCTGCAGATTTCGCTACCCGACACTGACTGCTCAGCCTCCTCGGCCTATTGCTGTGTCCTTTTACCACAAGGGACACGAGCCCAAGGGTAACCTGCCTTGGCTTCCTATTGCCGCGTTTCTCTGCCTCCTACACCCGAAGGTGCACTCGTTATAACCAACACCGGATTTTACACTGCGGGTTAGGCAGATTCCGCGTATTGTACCAATCAAAAGATCGGCAAGCCTGGGGTTGCGCCCTGACCGTTACTCCGAGGTGACAAAGCGCGTGCGCAAGGGGTACCAACACAGGGGGTGATCACGAAGCAGAAAGGACTTACACGTGAGGGAGGATCTGGTCGGCAGATCTCCGGCACGGTGGGGGGATCTTGACCTAATGTCGCGGAGCTAGGCCCGGCACGACGAGGTACTGCACACAACTAAGAAAACTAACACGATCTAACCCTGGGGTGGAGGACGAAGGTCTCTCGACACCTGAGCTTAGGTTCTCACGACGAATCTAGCCCAAAGACCAAGTTAACATTCAGAACGTAAGAGCGAATACAAAACAAGGCTTACCTAGCCCAAAGACCAAGAGGTCAAGATGAGGGCTAGGGTCGCTACAGGGGGTCCTTATATACTAAGCAAGGGGAGCCAAACATGTACAAACGTAGGGGTGGTCTGTGCGCACAATGCACTCAACCTGCAGGTAGGGGTCAGGTGATGAGTCACGTGATCTATCTACTCTAACTCTAAGTCCTAGTGCGTGCTAAGTACCGTAGAATGGCCGTAGAAAAGCAGGAAAAAATGCGGAAAAATATGGAAAAAATACAGGGCGTCTAGTCGTCTCCACGACAATTGCCATGGTCGTCTCGGGCACAGAGTCGTTGGGGGGAGTGATGATGGGTAGCCTTGCCCATGTTGTGCATACATTGGACAGCTTCGGTGTGGCAGTGTTAGGGTGTTTGGGCGTGGTTGGCAGTGTGGTGGTACAGCACAAGTTTGACTGCACAGCACAGCGCGCTCTTGAGGACCACACGTTGTTGGGGCATGGCAGGTTGCTGTGCGTGTGTATGCATGCTAGCCAGCAATGTACAAGCTGCATGTTGTGCATGGTGCATTACAGATGCCGCCGGGTTTGTGCGGGGCGTGAGTGGCTTGGCAGCCATGTGGCGTATTGCAGCTGCCTGAGGTCGCGGTAGACGTCGTCGGGTCTCATGCTGCCCCAGTCTTCCATGCAGTCCCGTGTTCAAGCTGGCGTCGCAGGAGCCGCGGCTGTGCATGTCCGTAATGGTGGTGGTCTCCAGGCTTGGACAGGCAGGGAGCCGAGAGATGGGTACATACAATTTGGCAGCAGCGCTTTCTTACGTTGAAGGGTGATGTGCGGGCAGCACAGAAAGACGTGAAGTGGGGAGCTAGAAAAGCTCGGCTTACGCAGGCTTCAGGACGGATAGGTGGAGCTGCAGGAACAGCAGGACAGGGATGAGGTTAGCGGCCAGCGACTGAGATACCACACAGCGTACCTTACCACCTAAGGACGAGCACAAGCCCAAGAGCTCGTACTCACAGCCTCCGACAGGCATGCGCGGGTATGAAATGTTGGCGTATGAACGCGCAGGCGTGCGGCCCACTAGCGGGCCCAGAGGGAACCGTCGCACACCATCACAACTTGGAAGTTATGATTGATGAGGAACGAAAAAATTGTTTCTTATGGGGTGAGCTCCCAGCCAAAATGTGTGACACCAAGTCGACCCCGTGGGAAGATATTTTCAATCTCAGCTAACAAATCATTAGATTTGAAATAAGCGCTGTATAGAACTTCCACATACAAACTTGGGGTTAGGGTCACAGTCCATTAGAAACTCTAGGGTTAGAGACTAGATCATGCACACAGCCACCCTGACTGCTTGCTAACCTTGCTCTAATGCTCGCTGCTGGGTGCCTGTGTAACCCTAGGTGACACAGCACGGGCAATCACTCTCCCCATCACTGTTTGAATCCACAAGGTATGTAACTAATGCTTTGATAAGGGGTATACACATTGATTACATATCAGGAGTATGGCAATAATGGTGACATACTTATCATTCCACACTGAGATTAGAAAGTCTGTCTTCACGACCATACTTCAGTCACAATACACTGAGGTGTGATCTTGCTCCAACAGCTTGATTGGTAACTGTACCAACATCTTAGACTGTATCTTCATGGAGGGACATAACCCACCCCTGGTACTACCACTCAGCCACCTGCACAAGACCCTAGACAGCCAGAGATAAGGAGGGGATTGGGAGAGTGGAGATCCCGAGGAGCGACCATAAAGTACTTGTTGTGAAGCAGGAGGTGCACAGTGAGGACAACGAAGAGGGAGGGACGAAGATGTCATTAACCTGCCACGGGGATAAGCGCAGGTACCGTGATCCAACACTTTGACCGTCACCCCCAAATTCCAATGACCGTTGGTCTTTCCGATTGAACGTCCGATTGACCGGTCTACAACTATTTTGTAGGCAGTCAAAGCTCGAGCTAATCAATACAAGCAATAATTCCAGGGCCAATTCCTGCTGGGACGCACTGTATTATTAGCGTGACACACGGCCAGTCCCTTTCATGGGTGCTTGCTTGTGACCGGACATGTTCTGGCGCCCAAGCAATCCCCAAGCCTCGTGATGTGCCCACCTTGTCACCATCCTACCACGACCACCGTGCTCACTGCTCCCCACTGACTGCGCCTGACTACAAAATGCTCGAGCTTGACATATTACATGGCTTCGAGTATTTGGCACTGCAGGTGAAGGCGAAGTGGGCAGAGATTCACACCAAACCCATGAAAGGTGCGGGGCTCCGTCTCCGTGTTCGGGCGCACTAGCGGCACTTAATATCACATCTTGCTCATACAGCACAGATCAAGCTATTCCCGTGCACTTGGGCGGTTGGTACCGCGAAAAAGAAATACACAAAGTGCACCATTGACAGCCGGCGCGAGTTCAACTATTTTGAGGCCCTCGAGCCTGCGCCGCTCAACCATGTCGCCAACAAATGGGATGTCTCTAAGTAGCCCAAGGACGTTAGTTGGTATATGAAGCCGCTGCAGGAGGCGGAGTTTTTTGTCAAGGCCAGAGGAAAGGAGATAGTGTTCGGAGCTGGCTATGTTAGTCTCCTCCAATGTCATGGTGCTGGTGCTGATGTTCTTCAACAGCACGCCGTCCATGTCCACTTTGGCTTAGAAGGCAACATAATTGTTCTCAGCACACAGGACTACAAGGACATCATCGCTGAGGATTGCCCTGGGAACAACACCAATGTGGCGAAGGCGGCACACATGCGGCTCTTCAAGGTGCCCAAGCATTTGTGCATTGCCAGAGCACGTGAGCTGTCGCGTCCTTACCAAACCATGGCCATCTTCGCGGCTGTGGTAAGCGAGAACTATACACTGGCCATGGTCGATCACAACCGTCTCCTGCGCCTCCACGTGATGAGCCAGGGGGTCCTGTGGGAGGAGTGCAACTTTAAACCGGGTTCAAAGGTGTGTCTGCACTGAAGGATACATGTATACTGCTGACAAAACACTACTTAGATGTGGCCGATGTTGTGGTCAGACAACCACGGTCCAGACTGGATTCATAAGACCTCAGACGCCATGGCAGGGCTGCGCGAGTGCCACCAAGTCCTCACCTACAAGGAGCAGACGCACAATGAACGTGATTCCTATTGCATTGAACTGTCATTAGTCGACATCATGTGCAGCGACCAACTGACATCTAGCTGCTTCGGACAGCACACCGCACACGACGGCCTACATCAGGTCGCCGTGTACTCCACCGCGCCCCCCCCCCTCCCCCCGGTTTGTCTGCGAAGACGACACCAGGTTTGATTATTTCTGTGCAGGCTTACTAGCCGATGCCCTCCAGTTTGTATCGGCGACGTACCGCCAACACTCCTTGTCCAACGCCAATCAAGAGACACCACTGGCCTATAACTACACTAGTGATGACCACTTCCTAAGCCAATACCTCAAGGTGTAACGCAAGACCATGGTCCGCATGACCAGGGAAGAATACAACAACTTCACAAGGCAGAGTTTGTTCAATCACGAGCATACAATTGATACGCTGCCTGCACGGTGAACAGAAAGGACCATGATTCTAACAGTTCTCGATCCAGGGGCACCTTATGTCGTGCGCGGCACTGAGCTCATACTGGTGGCGTGGCCCGACATCCCAGTATATATGGTGACAGGTCCGCGCGGAGACTTGGTCTACACTGCTATAGTGGCATCCAGGCCTGCTACTTGGCGGTACAATGAGGCCAGTGTCCATGAGGTGAGCCCATGCATAATGTGATGGGCATGTATTGAATTAAGACCAGGAAGACGATTGCGCCCTATGTAAGAGGCGCAGGATTCACTATGACACTCGAACCCGCTTCCTTTGCCACGTTCAAGGACGGGCAGTATGGCGTCAAGAAGTGTGAGCAGGCTGGGAGGAAGAAGAAGGTGAGCTCGCCGTGTTGCGCATAAATGTAGCACTAAACAGCAATACAGGTGCAGATGGGAAACAAGGGCAGCCAGCAAGGGTGAAACCCTTGGCGTCTGAGTTGAGGGCGCGGGCAGCGCAAGCAGCGTCAACGATGATGCGGACACACCAGGCAGTAAAGGTCATTGCAGGGAGGTCTGCCACAGACAATGCAGGCCCAAGCAAGCGGCCCAGGTTGTTGCGCGAGGCCATGCGCGCAGCGGGAGTGTGGTTGGATGTGCAGACCGGGTCACACATAGCCCTTACAGCAAAATAGTTGAGCATATATATTATGTCAATTGGCTTTCAGCAGAGGTGTGCGTGCAACACACAGATTAACAGAAGGTGTGCACTACAACAGAGGGTGGGTAGTTTTATGCATAAAGCATGCAGGGGGGGCAACCAATATGAATGTGGGTGACACTGCGACCTTGGTGTTCGGAGGCGGTGGGTGGTGTTACAGGGTGTGTAGGCACGCCGTGTGATGAGGGAGTGGAGGGCAGGGCAGCGTTTGATGACATGGCCTGTGTAAAGAGGGTGAGTGCCGAAAGGGCCGTGGTAAGCCAAAGGCTGTTTACCGAGAGTGAGACGGTTGGTGGCGAGTGTTGAGGTGAAAATGAAGAAAACCGGCGCACAAAAGGTGGACTCGGTATGAGTTTAGAGCAGGGGCAAACACAGGCAAACATCAGTGGGCCGGCGTGGACCGTGGGTGCTGGTCAAAATCTGCTTCAATTTCTGGGGACCTTGCACACAAGGGAACATTATTGCCCCCTCCTTTGGTTTCTTTGGCCACTGCTCCTCCAGTGTTGATTCAAATGGCATGTGTAATATACTATTAGGAAGGTGCTCATGAGCTCTAAGACATGGGGGTGTTTACGTATATTAATGACCATTACATCTCCTCTGAAAAATGTCATTAGAAGGACTTATAAATCACTTACTCAACCTGTACAGCAGTGTACAGTCAATTTGAACTGATCACTATGATATCATTAGACCCTGCTTCGGCCTGGAAAGTATAAAGGGGTGTAATTGTGATACAAGCACCCCTCTGTCCCTTTAAACCATTGATGTCTTGTTCACCAAGCCAAAAAGCAGTAAATCACTGTTTACATAGTAGTCTCCTTACTAAATGGTGTATATCTTTGCTCCATAATACACCTATGGTCAAGGGCTACCTGATGTGATTGTTTCTGTGGCTCTATACCCTCTATTCATTGCGCTAAAGCTGTTTTACTACATCTTGAAGCAGAGCTCTCGAAGCCTTTTCCTCCCGCAAAATAAGCACCCAGGAGGCAGAATGTGGCTGTCTGTTTGGCGCTAGTAGAAGTCACAGGCCCCGCAACCAAGGGCCTGGGCCAAATGTTTTTGAAAATTGGGCGCTTTTTGCAGAATGTTTACCATAGCTCATTCATTTTATATCCTAATTTCAAGTATTTTAAACTGTCAGGAAGGTGTTTCTGAGAGCTATCAAATGGTGCTGAGAAATAATGGCATTGCATTGCACAATGCACAGGGTTCAGCAAAATACTGCTTGAAAGTGTCTACTAAAAGCCATGATGGCCACTTCTCGGCTCACACCTCCTACAGTGTATATCTAAATTGCATGCATTATATACCCTTATAAAGCTCCTCTAGAGCTCCACTGTATGAGGGTACAGTGCCATAGCCTAACCTCCTGATGCTCCATGATCAGGCCAGGCTGTTCATTGTGTAATAGAGGCCTGTGGCACAGAGAGAGATTACTCTTAATACCAAGTTGCCAAGATTATGGCATATGTAAGTATATGATGTTGAGCAGTTAACACAGCTACCAACCAAGCTATTACAGCATTCACAACAATTGAGTATAGTGCACCATAGCCTATACAGCAACAAACTATGACTGAGCAAGGCACTTGCACTTAGGTGCCCACACTAGCTCTGTACTGGGGCATGCGGACATGCCTACTGAAGACTTGCACTTGGCTAAGAGTGTACATCAACGAAGTATGGCTGCAACAAAGGGCAACATAGGTTAACATAGTGTGATTTTGCATACTGTCGCTATCCTACTTTCAAAGTATAAGCAATGTGTATGCCCCTCATAGAAGCATTGTTAGCGCCCTCTGCTGCTTTGAATAGTGGTTGGCAGAATGACTGCCCATGCTGTGCCATCTAGGGTTACACAGGCGCCCAGCAGTGAGCACTAGAGCAAAGTTAGCAAGCAGTCAGAGTGGCTGTGTGGGTATTCTAGTGTCTAACCCTAAAGTTTCTAATGGATGAGGACCCTAACCCTAGGTTTGTATGCAGAAGTTGTATGTGGCACTTATTTCAGATCTAAGGTCTGATTAGCTGAGTCTCAAAATATTTTCCCACGGGGTCGGATCAGTGTCACACATTTTGGCTGGGAGCTCACCCCATAAAAATGATCTCTTTGTTCCTCATCAATTGTAAAGAAATTTCGATCTGTGTGCAGACACAGGAGCAATTGTTTGTTCATTGATCAGTAGACGCTCGTTGATCAGTAGACGCTTGTTGATCAGTATGTGCAATAATCGCCAGCCAGTCGCCTGTCTCCCTTCTCTTCCTCCTCACCTCATCCACTTACCACACCTCCTCGCTGTGTCCTACTTTGTCTCGCTGTCTTCTGTTTTCATGCTCTTCCCACTCTTTCTCCTCACTCCCTTCCGCGCCACCCCCTCATCGGGCTCTCCTATGGCTCTCTCCTCATCTGCTGGTCGTGCTCCTTCCCAGCGCCCAATCAAACCCTCTCGCCTGTCAAGCTTGCCTTCCTTCGTTCCTCGTTGTTCCATCTCCTATCTCCCTGTCTTCCCATTACGGGGTCACATCCTTAGCTGCTTGTTACCCCGCCACACTCCCATCCTACACCGTATGTTCCGCACCCCCATCATTCACGAGCAGACAATTCCACACTCAGTGAATGTAGCATCAGTATGTGAGTCCACATTCATTGGTCGCTGATTATCCTCCCCTCACCATGACGTACACAGCGACCCCCGTCGTATATGGAACACCGTGTGTGGTGTACTGGTTTGCAAGTGCATTTGATTGTCTTGTACAAGTTAACAACTGCGGATCCGGCGAGATAACCACCACGCACGGTGTTGATGGTCCTCTCATTGCAAAAGGCTCTCCCCAACGAAAGCTGCGCTGACATGCCAAATACCTGACCAATATCCACAAAGACTTACTCCGTTCATCGTCGTGCTGTACAGAGCGGTCAACCTGTTCCCGATTTGGAGGCCGGATCTGGGCACTTGGGTTCGTGTCAGGGAGAAAGATGGTGAGTATTGGTTAATCACCAGTATGCACCATACTGACTTTGCAGTAGTGTGTAGATACCCGATTCGCCTGTGCCTCCGTCGTGTTTTGTACCCTCCCAATACACATGTCCAAATTGATCCCCTGCTCACGATTGGAAAGGATGTGCTCGATGCTACACACGACCTCGACCTAGTATGGGACAGTGTACGTATTTAAGGTGGTTTGTGCCTTCTGGCTGCACTATTCATACTCTTCCTCCAACCACCACCATCTCTATCATCTCAATATGTTGTTCATTCACAACCACTCCGGAGACGCGAACAAGGACACGGGTGACAACACCTACATGTACCCAGTCGGGCTGTATGTGAGCAAAGTGCTACATCATGCTACTAATTGCTTCATATGTGCAACAGTTCGTCGTTCGCCGGCACCACGGCACACTGACGTCGACCGTCGTGTGTACGCTGGTGACGTTTTACATCGTGCTGCAACAAAAATGGTGTGCGTTTACGCTCAACCGCAACACAAAGAACATTTTGTTGGGATCTGTTGGCGGCCATGCAGGCGGGCAGTACTGGTCGGACAAGGCCCCAAAGCGGCAGGTCACTTACGACGATGTAAGTGGGCCCTACCTGTTCCGAGTCCGTGTATATCTCATCTGACACAATCTTTTGCAGATTGCTTCCTGCTTTGATTACGTGCTAGACTACTATGTGTGCTGGTTTGAATGGCAGCTTGTACACAACGACTAAGAACAACCATGATTGTACATCCGGAATTCATTTGAATGGCGGTAGTTGTGCATCATGCATACTATACAGTGGATCCTTTGCTGCTACCGGTTCTGATTAGTGTCCTATACAACCTATCATGTTCGCTGGTCGGGCGCGGATGGACATAGTTGTGCCCTGGAGGCGCATGCATGCACCAAATATTGTCTCGCAAACACCATAACTGGCAGTCTATAGGTGAGCTGATCATCTGTAGGTTTCTAGCTTTGCATCCCCATCCACAAATAATGCTAACACCTGTTTTTCATAGGTAGCCGACACTGGGCTGCCACCAACAAAGAACAGGTGTTCTCTGCATCTGCCGCCGGGGCCAACTTGCTCGTTATGGGTGTGGTCTCTTTCGGCCCCAATATTGTCGATGTTTGCATGGACACCTCGTTTCTGTTGGACACTGCTGCTATTGGATGGGACCTTGTTGACTTCCCGTACAGCATAACACCACAAACTCAAGCTATGCCTATGGCGATGTCCTGATGCCTCTATAAGAAGCTCTTGCTGAAGTGCAACTTGAAGAAGACCACAGTAAGCCCCCTATTCTGCATCACGCCAACGAGCATACTCATGCCCGTTTTGCACAGAATACCTGAGCTTTCCAAGAGTCTCATTATGGTGTGTGCACCTCCTGCCCGGCGAGCTCCCCCACTCACTGGATGCACACTTTCTAGCATTTGACTTGACCATTCTTGCAGCTGGCGGGATGAGTCCCGTGGAATCTCCCTTGGTGACAGTTTCCGAGAGTAGTGGTGGCGCCGGAGGCAGTCCGGGGTGTACCATAGTATACCGGTATAACCGAATGGAATGCGAGGTGACCTGCATGAATATGGCATTATGAGGGCAGGCAAAGGGCCATGTTAACCTATATTTTATAAGACCGTGCGGCCTTAAAGTGTGATAACCCAGCATATGCGTGCCTTAAAGTGTGATAACCCAGCATATGCGTGATATATGTGTGATGACCCTTGGATTGGTACACAGAGGTCAGTACGGTGCCATGAAATTCACACCTGGACATCAATTTCATAGCACCAGCATGTAACTAATTGTTCCCCTGGGTACTGTCGCTGACAAACTGGGGACTGCTAAACTGGCACGCAGATGTGAGTACTGCACCATGAATTCCCTGTTAGGGCGACTATGAAATTGAGGTCAAAGAGCGAGCGCGAGACGAGAAGATCATTGAGGAAGCTGAGAGGGGGAGAGAGCGAAGCCAGGGCGCCAGGCACTGTGTTGCTTTAGCAGGGATACAAAGTAGCAGGCCTGAGGGCTATGCACTCCTGTCTGAAGTTGCGCTTGTGTATTGTAAGTAAGTCCAGACATATCTGCATTTCACTGAGCTCTCCTATGTACAGTAATATGAGGCATTGGCCATGACAGGACACAAGCGGGAAAACAACACCACGAGACTGCACCTGCGTGCCCAAACAGTAGTTGGCGAGTGACAACAACAAATCGGCCAGGCAGTGCACAGGCGGAACGCGAACGAGAGAGGGGCAAAGTCGGCGGTAGCGGTGGGAACGTGGAGACGACCAAACGGTGAGGAGGCAGGGTAATCGATCATGACAAGTGCAGGACCATGGATGACATGGCTGGGATTGAGATGGGAATGTGAATATGAGATTGCAAGATGAAAGTGCACTGGCGTCCAGTAGGAGGTTGGCACTATGAACGGTGCAACAGAGGCAGGTGCGCACTTGCGTCATGGGAGCGGTATCGGGACAGTGCGTGCTGCACCGCTGCGCACCCCGTACTGGGAAGGGGCTCGATGCCAGCTGACAAGATCGGTGCGACGAGGGGTGTTTGAACGAACGGGCAAGAGAGGGGCAAGCAAGGAAGCAGGAGGCGACAAGGGAACCTGACTGCAGCACTTCTGGAAGGCCAGTTGGAGGTTACAATTGATGAGGAACAAAGAAATCATTTACGATGGGGTGAGCTCCCCGCCAACTCGCATCACGGAAAGTCGACCCCGTGGGAAATTATTTTCAATCTCAGCTAACAAATCATTAGATCTGAAATAAGCGCCACATACAACTTCCACATACAAACCTAGGGTTAGGGTCCCCATCCATTAGAAACTTTAGGGTTAGAGACCAGATCACCCACACAGCCACTCTGACCGCTGTGCTAAGTTTGCTCTGATGCTCATCAATGGGCGCCTGTGTAACCTTAGGTGGCACAGCATGGGCAGTCACTCTGACAACTGCTACCTTAAGCATCAGAGGGTTTTCTATAGGGGCATACGCATTGCTTGTCCCTTGAAAGTAGAATAGTAGTAGCAATATGGTATTGCACTGTGTTGACCATAGTTACCCCTTTCCTACAACCAAAGTTCACTTATGTACACTAGGGTGATAAGAACAATCACAACAGCCAAGCTCAATACTCAAATAGGCAAAGTCTACATGCCCTAGTGTAAAGATGTAGTGCAGGCAGTTGCTAGATGGACTACAGTGCACTGTACTAGAACACTACAATGGCTTGATTGGTAGATGTGTTGAGTGTTGTACATCATATGTTTACATGTACCATAGTCTTGACAACTTAGTATCATAGTCAGTGCCTTACTAGCTGCTACAGGCTTCTATTGAATGATATAAACAGCAATGATTGCATAATTATGGACTATCAAGGGATTAAGCTATAGCACTGCACCCTCATCAGGTAGAGCTTCAGAGCAGCTTCATAATGATATATAATGCATGCAATTTAGATATACACTGTAGGAGGTGTGAGCCGAGAAGTGGCCATCATGGCTTTTAGTAGACACTTTCAAGCAGTATTTTGCTGAACCCTGTGCATTGTGCAATGCAATGCCATTATTTCTCAGCACCATTTGATAGCTCTCAGAAACACCTTCCTGACAGTTTAAAATACTTGAAAATGGCTCTCTCAGGTAGGTCAGCTAATGTGGCAGTGGGTACACAACACTGGGATCCGGGGAATGGAGGGCAAGAGCGGGGAGTCATAAGCTGTCATTAATAGTAAAGATAGTAAACCAATCTTGTAGCTGTTTCTCTACTCAAGTGACCATTCAATTATCAGTTGCTTAGATGGATAGTAGCTGATTTCACTGGCTGCATTGAACATATATCACAGTGCAGGCTGTCCTGCTATGCTGAGCAAAGGCACCAATCTTGTTGAGCTGTCTCTGCTAATGGTCTAGGAATGCTAGTAGCATGATTTCACAAATGGATAAGACAGTATAATTAACAAGAAACCCGACTGAATCACCATAAAAAGCTGTTTAACCAGTATTTGCCCACAAGCTGAGCTCTATGACACCAATGCCAATTTGCAATAACTGTTGTTGGGGAATGTCATACCTTATAAAAATGAACTGAGAACAGATACTCATCCACAGTGCTTAGAAGCAAAACTTGTGTTTATTCATTCAGTAATATATGATTATACATCCAGTACAGCTCAATCAAACACAGACAGTAACATCAATTGCTAGGAGTTCTGTAGGGGCTGCCACCTAATGAGACAATTGCCACAAATGGACATGTATGCTCACTGCTCTATCCATAGGAAATAAAGCATGCCCAGGGGAGTCAAGCACATATTTTGTGGCCTTGCTGCAATGAGCAATATGCAGATCCAAATTAACATGGTGTTGTCAGTGAATCTTGGATCTCAACATATGGAGGTACATCAAGGCCTTGAATCAAGGTGACACTATGCAATGCTCCATATCAGCTTTTTAGTGTAGAAAGAGGTGTTAACATATAATCAAAATCTTCTACAACACCTCATCAATCGGATATGCCAGTATTGGCCCTCTTCCCCCAAGTGTATCTTGGGGGCATGGCGGGCACCGGAAAGTCCAGTATGGGACTGCTGAATGCACGCTAGCACCTACTTCAACCCTTGTGTTCTGTGCGACGTCCGAGAAGCACGCAAAGTACATTTCCGCCCTTACTACTAGAAGTACATAGTCATTGTTGTTACTGCTACACCGAATGTGGTACCCAGATAGCATCAAACACGCGAAGTCCAATCTACCAGACCATGGCTACACAACACAATCTCTATATTATACATCACATCCATTCCGAACCAGTGGTTATCTAGCTCCGCTACAGCAGCGGTGTGCCTGCTTTTGCTTTGTCAGAACAGACCCGATTGGTGGTGTCGTCGTCAGGTGTATGCCAGATACTCTCAGTCATTGCTGCATGAATCGTGTCAATCTACTGGATTCAAGAAGGGCACTATGACAGCCGACATACTAAAGACAATCCCTGAGCGCCCGGTAAAGCGTGGAGTTGCGGTTGATGTCCTTGCGTGTGTCGCGGCCACCGTTACATTCTCCGGCTCCAAGAACGCATTGGCAAGGCGGATTGAGGTGCTGTTGATAAGCATCTACACCACACATGTTAGTCTCATGGTCAAGGGCTGGTATAGTATTGTTGTCACTTACCTTGAACCCCAACGGAGTTTCGCCGAGCTCCAGGCACGAGAGGTGCTTTACCTCAATGCCAGGAATAATGTGTGTGCCATCACTGAGCTCGAACTTCAGCATCAAGCAGGGGTATCTGGGGAACTCCCCGGGTCCGGGGCAGTTGTGTTTGTCACCATACACGCTGTGCAGCACTGCGTGTAGGCGATGTTCCTTGCATGCTCTGTACACGCCAAGTAGATCGACTGCGGACACGCCTACCTCCATGATGCTGACAATCTCTACTAATACCAAGTGCTCAAGAGCGGCTGTACGGGCACCAACGACGTTGGCTAGAAACGGTGAGATCCAACTTCATCAACTCCCTGTTGATGGTGTTGATGATGTCCTGCATCTCAGTTGCGGGATCATATTCATATATCGCCTGGACGCGATTGTACGACACATTGAGCCACGTCTATACAACATCAGTCAACACAATAGACAATGCAGCAAGTGGGTTACGTACCAAGTTGACGACTGTGCCCAGATAGACGCGACTAAACCACTGGGAGACCTCGCTCGGCACGGGTGCCATTGTAGAATGGGATATGTCAAACACGGATGGTGGCATGTAAGTGGTGGAGCTTACTGGCTGTAGTACGTGGTGGTCGTGTAAGTGTAAAGCAGCTGAGCGTGGACGGACGAGGCAATGTGTGCCCCAACACTGGCTCGCAATTAGAGTTTAACGCGTGTTTGCGTCCCAATAATGCCATTGTAATGTAACCCGAGTTTTAAACGGTAATGTACCGCTTCTTATTCAAATGACGGTGGGCCACTCGTTGTTGAAATGGTCGTATGCTAATGGTTCTTAACAGTGATTGCTACATGTTGGGCGCGCATAGTCCAGGTCTGCCCGGAGTGCCATGTTATAAAACCGCTTTAGTGCAATAACCCAAGGGTATAGATCCACAGGAGCAATTGCATCAGGTAGCCCTTGACCACTAGCATATTATGGAGCAAAGCTATACTCAATATAGTAAGGTGACTACTGTGTAAACAGTGATTTACTGCTTTTGTTTGAGTGAATAAAACATTAGTGGTTCTAAGGGACAAAGAGGTGCTTGTAGCGCAACTACACCACCAGTATATAAATTGCATACATATAAGCAGAGTCAAATGGGATTCTAGTCATCAATTTGGATTGACTGTACACTGCTGTACCGGCCGAGTAAGTTTATGTGTCCTTCTAATGATGTTTTATAGAGAAGATGATAGTCATTGATACACATTAGTACCCCCATATCGTAGAGCTCAGGAGCACCTTCATAGCGGTATATGACACATGCCGTTTGAAGCAGAACAGGAGGAGCAGTGGGTCAAAAGAAGTAGAGGAGGGGGCAATAATGTAAGCTGTGGCTGAGAACAAACAAGTACAAAGCGGGAGGCACGACAACACGAATCCGTGTCAGCGTGCCTCCCGCTTTGTACATGTTTGGCTCCCAACACAAATGCTTTCATCTTGGGCCACTAGATAGTCCAAATATCATGTATCATATGTCATTAGAAAGCTATCATTGACTAGAATCCAACAGTGTACAAATGGTGATGCAGTATTTATTATGGCAGTCATGATTAGAACTTCAATTCCCCATTAGTGCCACAATTCAGCCACATTCAACTTATATGGCTCATATCTCATTATAATGTGCACAAACCCCCCAAGTATTATATACCGTTGGATTCAGCCTTTCAATAACTATTTAATGGGATATGCCATTTGTTGTCAGAGTGATCACAGGCTGCATAAACACACAAATTGTGCTCAAAATGGCAGCAGTGTATAGTATAATCAATTTGTCCAGGGTTTTTAGCATGATACTATGGCCCAGTCAATGAAACACCTCCTGTAGTGTGCTAGGCAGACAAATGCTGAGGTGTTACATTATGTTGATTATAATATATCAAGAGGAGAGGAGGGTTATTTATGTCAGCTGTGGCTGAAAACAAACAAAGCCAAAGCTGATGGCAGGGAACGCAGAATCTCACACAATTCCCTTGATATCTCAAGCTCAGGTAGTCCAAATCAAGTGAAACAAGTGTTGGCAGGAAACTATCTATGGGTAGGATCACACTATGTAAAAAGGACAATGTAATGTCCACTATAGCACTCACAATTGGAGCAAGAATTCCCTATTAGTGTCACAGTTCAGCCACATTGAGCTTTGCTGGCTTACATCTTAGTCCTTTGTGCACAAACCCCTGCAGTGATATATGTCATCAGATTCAGATATTCAAGATCTGTCCAATGGGGCACACTCAATATCCCAACCATGGTTACAGTCCTTGAAACCATTAGTAGTGTTAGATCAGCTCTTGTACATAACAAGCTAATAAAGTAAACCCTTGTTGATATGCTGATTGAGTGTTACTGCAGGTGAAATAGACACAAAAATGCCCCTACATTCAAGTAGTCCATTATGTTATTGATAACAGTGACGATAACATACCAAGTTCATTCCCTCAGATCTATAGCTGCATCTGATATGTATCTGCTACATCAGGTAAGTTTCAAGTTGTGTTAGGTTGTTTCTGCTGATAAAATCTCTATGGAAACGCCAGAAGGATGACTTGGAAATTCAATAAGCCAGCAAGAAAGGAGATCAAACTATCACAAGAAGCTTGAGCAATACTAGTGTTCAAACATCTGGAGATATAGTCAGTAAGGCCAGCCCTTCTATGCTATGGTGTTCAATTATCAGTAAGCAAGACTGAAATACTCCTTCAATCAGATGCCAAAAATCGAATCAGTTGCTCACAATGCTGTAGAAAATGTTCCTAATAAGACAATTGCAACAAAGGGACATGAATACTCACTCAATCAGGGCAGTGTCCTGTGTACATTGCTTGCCCTGTGTGTAACATATTGAGCACTCCTTGTACTCTGTGGCAAATGTCTTCTGGCCTTACTGTAGGAGCCCGGGGGCAGCAGTGCTATCAGCCCGAGATAAGCTCATTGGGCTTATATTGGCTAGATAGCACTGCTAGCAGATCTCCGGCGCCCCTGGGCACTTTTTTTAATCAGCCACATCCTGATTAGGCAGGCCTGCCTCTACCTACCACACTATGGGCCACTCTTTGCTCAATTTCTTGGCGACACCTGCACGAATCTGCCTGGCAAGTGGCTTGTTACGTTCGCATTTTCAAGGGCTACAGGATGCCGCAAACGCAAAGACGATCAGGTAAGTACTCACCACCCTACAAAGCTGTGCAATAGGCAGTTCTGGGCGACGCGATCTGGGCGATAGCTCGCCCGTTTTGCATCGCCCTTGCGTGCGCACGGGCTCCCCAGAAAGCCCTTATACAGGGCTTTCCAACGAGCCCCCGCGCGCGCAGTTTGGTGCAACGGTTGCGACGCTGCCCTCCATCCACTCTGGGCAGGAGGGCAGGGTAACCTCCCTGCCCCAGATCTCCGTGGATTTGCATCGGCTGCCCCCCATACGTTCACTAACCTTCTCAAGTGTGTAGGGCATGTCCTCATTCGACCCCCTGGCATGGTGGGACCCCCAGGGAAGGCCCGGGAGCTTGGCTCTCTGGGCCAGACCCTGGGCAACGATTTTGGACATAGCGCAACGGCGTCTTCGCGCGCCACCACGATATGCATATCCCCGGAAAGCTGTGTTCAGCAGCTTTCCGTTGGTATGCTTATTGTGGCGATCCGACCGCTGGGTGCGACACGTCGACCTCCCCTTCCTGTTACACCCTTCAGGGCCTTCCCTCATACACTACTCCCTTGTTTCCCGACCGTTTTGCCTGATTCCTGCTTCAGATGGTCAATGTATTGTATTACGATTGATGAGGAACAAAAAAATCGTTTCTTATGGGGTGAGCTCCCAGCCAAATTCTGTAACGCCAATCTGACCCCGTGGGAAAATATTTTCAATCTCAGCTAACAAAACATTAGATCTGAAATAAGCGCCACATACAACTTCCACATACAAACTTGAGGTTAGGGTCCGCATCCATTAGAAACTCTAGGGTTAGAGGCTAGATCATGCACACAGCCACTCTGACTACTGTGCTAACTTTGCTCTAATGCTCATGGGTGAGCGCCTGTGTAACCCTAGGTGGCACAGCATGGGCAATCACTTTGCCAACCACTATCTGAGACAGGAGAGGGTGCTAACAGTGCTTCTATAGGGAGTAACACATTGTATACAATTTGGCACTGTCATAGTGATAGTCATAGTGATATGGCATCACACCATGGTAACATTAGGTAGATAGCTGTGTGTTATAACTATACTTTAGTAATGTATACCAGAGTAGTAAACAATCAGGTTAGTGAAGAGCAATGCTTTATCAGGAAAACACTGCAGGCTCTGGTACAAACCTAGGGTAGGTAGCTCACTACAAGTGCCACCCTGGCTAATCATTGTTGTTGGATAGGCCAAGGTGCACTGTGGGGTATCCTTGGTCTTTAGGCTTGTACAGCAGCCTAATTGGTAGCTCTATACTGCAATCAATGTCTCTCTGGCTTGTAGAGGTTCTTACAGGCTGATAAAAACTGAGATTGTGTCAGATATTGGAACCAGAGAAGCTTAGGCAGAACACTCATACCCTAATCAGATAGAGCTTTGAAGCAGCATCCTAATGGTATATGACCATGCAATTTAGATGCACGCTGGAGGAGGTATGAGCAAAGCAGTGGCCATTATGGCCCTTAGTGAACCCTTTCAAGCAGTAATTCGCTGAATGCCATGCATTGTGATATGCAATGCCACTCTTGGTTGCCACCATTTGATAGCCCTCATAGACTCTTTCCCAACGGTATACAACACTTGTAATTTGGATAGAAAATGAATGAGCTATGGCCAAAATATCGCAAAAAGCACTCATTTTTCAAGAAAATTTGGCTAAGGCCCTTGGGCGCTAGTAGAAGTCGCTGGGCTGGGACTTCTACTAGCGCTGAACGGAATTAGCCATATTTCGCCGTTTGGGCGCTTATTTTGCAGCAAGAAAAGGCTCCAGAAGTCTTGCTTTATATTGCAGAAATATCGCTTTTTGGAGCAACTAGAGCATATAGACCCACAAAAGCAATCACACTGTGTAGCCCTTGACTAGTAGAGAATTATGAAGCAAAGAAATACACTATTTGATAAGGAGACCATGGAGAAAAACAAGGTTTACTCTGATGTGCCTCTGTTTATGAGGCATAGTGGCCCTCTAATAGTCCACCTATGATGTAAGTGGTATTTTCAGGAAGCTATGAGTGATTAGAATCTGATGGTGCATACAGTATGGTGTAATACCCACTGTAGCACTGTCTATGAGTGCAATAAATTCCCATTAGTGTTAAACTTAGGCGCATTCAGCTTTAACCATACTGTAGTATATGATGCACAAACCCTGGGAGTGTTATGGAACATTTGATTCAGGTTCTCAATATCTACCTGATGGGGGAGGCTCTATGTCACAAAAGCCACCAGACACTCCAGGAATATCAAAAGATTACCCTAGTGGGCTGTAATATCTGTTGATGTCTCACATTGATCATGTCACTGTAGTACAGCCACTTTCAATATGATGATAGGGCTAGCTAGCACGCAACACCAATCTAAAGGTGTCTGAAGAACAAAGCTGTTGACTATTACTGATGCATAAAATATCAAGTCTAGTTAGATGATGACAGCCTGCAGGCTATACTGTTGACATGACCTAGTGATTCTTCAATGACCAATTTCCCAGCTTAACATCAGCTACTCTCCCTTACTTAAGCTTTGGTAAGGGCTCTCCACTATCCCATGAACTGGATGCCAAGACCAAAAATGGTGCTAGTAGGATGGTTAGGAGAGGAATATGTCAGTGTAGCCTAAACAGAGAAATGCTCTAAGTTACCATTGTGCAGTTTTTCTGGGAGAATTGTGCACCCTATTACTCGGATGTGAGCAGATTCCTTCTGGGTTGAGTATATGCTCCTAGCATTCACAAAAAAATAACATGATGGCTCAAAACAACACTGGTTTTTCACCTACTTCTGAATGTATCTCGCTGCTGAGGTGCAGAGTTTTTTTGAGAGGCATTTCAAGGTTATTTTGACATTGACACCACCTACCAATGCACACCAATAGCCCTTGAGTGTACTGTTGACATATGATAGAAATCTTGTGCATTATCCCATCAATCGGACATGCCAGTATTGGCCCTCTCCCCCAAAGTCATAGTACATATATGAAGTGTGATTAGAGCCCTTACCCCTCACTGCCCGACTGTGTGCTTATCAGTTGCTTCAACAAGGGGTGCACTTTCCAGCACCCTCCCTGACCCTCCTCCCACCCGATTAGCCTGAAAATACAGATCCCATTAGTTGTACTGCGTAGCTACTATCCTGCAAAGTTTGAGGGCTATGCAAGCTTTCCTGAGGGAGCTATGGACAAGATCTCCTCGGAGAGCGCTCAGCCACAGGCCGTCTTAAGACGGTCTCGGCGGCTGCCTGGGGCTTGCACATACTGCAACACTGTGGTATGCCCCTGTAGAATAGTAAAATGTGTATCTCTGCAGGTTTCTCCCCGTTTTCCTTCATTCCGGATGCTATAGAGAGCTATAGGCTACCCCTATGTACCCGAGCTATTTGTAGTCCAACCCAGACCTCCCTTCATAGCTAAATGGAGCATAATGTTGTGCATTCTGTGCTGCAAACAGGCAGTGTCAAATTACTGGGGATCAGAGGGAATATATGGGCCTGTGGTCGACCATTTAGTGTACAAAGCATATGGGAGAGCCTAATAAACGAGTTTTGAGAGGCCTCAGGTGGAAGCTAGAAGAAGGGAGGGGAAGGGAGGGAGGGAATGACATGGGGAGGTGGAGTGGGGACTGCGCAACAAAGAGCGGTCGGATCGCCACAATGAGCATACCGACGGAAAGCTGCTGAACACAGCTTTCTGGGGATATGCATATCGTGGCGGCGCGCGAAGACGCCGTTGCGCTATGCGCAAAGTCGTTGCCCAGAACCTGGCCCACAGAGCCAGGCTCCCGGGTGTTCCCTGGGGGTCCCACCACACCCGGAGGTCGGATGAGAGAATGCCCTGCGTGTTTTAGAATGTCAGTGAGCGTACAGGGGCTACCGATACGAATCCATGAAGATCTGGTGGCAGGAGGTGACCCTGCCCTCCTGCCCAGAGTGGGCAGAGGACAGCGTCACAACCACTGGATG
Source organism: Trametes villosa (assembly GCA_002964805.2). NCBI lineage: Eukaryota > Fungi > Basidiomycota > Agaricomycetes > Polyporales > Polyporaceae > Trametes > Trametes villosa. Next base: position 109,841 of record PUDQ02000131.1, on the reverse strand, counting down.
GATTCGCGCGCGCAGGGGCTCGTTAGAAAGCCTTGTATGAGGGCTTTCTGGGGAGCCCACACGCGCATAGGGGCGACGCGAAACGGGCGAGCTATCGCCCAGATTGTGTCGCCCAGAACTGCCTATTGCACAGCTTTGTAGGGTGGTGAGTACTTACCTGATCGTCTTCGTGTTTGCGGTGCCTTGTAGGCCCCTAAAATGCGATCAAAACGCGCCATTTGCGAAGCTAATCCGCCCAGAGGTCGCCGAGTAATCGAGGAGAGAGAGCCCCTAGTGTGATGGGTAGAGGCGAGCCTGCCTAATTGGGCCGATGAAAAAAGCGCCCAGGGTGCGGGAGATCTCCCCAGAGTGTTATCTGGAAGAGATAAGCCAAAGGGGGCTTATCTCAAGCTGATAAGACTGATCCCCCGGGGCTCCTGCCATATTCAGCAGGGCCCGCAGGCTTCACCGGGGGGAGAATTACGGCATAGGCCCAGGCCAGAACATGATGCAATAAGGTGCAGGCCATTTGACGGAACCTGATGCATCAGAACTGCAACAGCTGCTGGCCTTGTAGTGCTCGATGGAGCCGTCTGCCTTGCACTTCAAGCGCTGGCCCGGGGAAGTGCCATTGACTTCCCATCTGCCATTGGGGCGATGGCCTGCCAGCTCCTCGTCCATTGCCTTGCACCACTTGTCCGCATCAGGACAGCACATGGCCTCCTCATACGTCAAGGGCTCAGCCTTGGAAACAAAGAGTGCGCACTTCTCATCATCATCAAGCTCAGAATGAGCAAAGACGAAGTTGACAGCTTCCTCGACATCCTCATCCTTATCCCCAGAGTCTGCAATTGCAGGTGTGGGCTTGCAGGCCTGCCACATGGACCCTGACACGACGGGCAAATCTGGGGGCGACTGGAGTGACGAGGGGGTCTCTGGGATGGAGTCGAGGGGAGGATGCTGCTGGCGAACAGAATGGTCGACAGGAGGAGGAGATGGAGATGGAGCTGCAGAGGGCGCAGGAGAGGGTGTGGCGGAGTCGTCCTCTCCCCCCAAATGCGGCACAGGAGCATAGCACTCGCCAGCATAGGGAGGGGCCATGGGCCCGGGGCCGTGGGCAGGAGCTGGAGGCTCAGCGACGTGATCCGGCTCAGCGCTCGACTGCTTCAGGCCAGGGAAGAACCGCTCATCAAACTCAGTGCGTTCACTGATTACGATGGATGAGGAACGAAGAAATCGTTTCTTATGGGGTGAGCTTCCTGCCAACGCGCGTTACGGAAAACAATGTCCGTGGGAAAATTTTTTGAAACCCAGCTAATCAGTCATTAGTGTTAAGGTAGACGCCGCATAGAGCCTCTGTATACAAAGATAGGGTTAGGGTCCCAATGCCTTACAAAATCTAGGGTTAGAGACTAGATCATGCACACAGCCACTCTGATCCCTTGCTAGCCTGCCTCTAATGCCCCTGAATGGGCACTTGTATAACCCTAGGTGAGTAGGTGCAGGCAATGGTGCTATACTGTGTAGAAAAGATGTATGCAGTACTACTAGCCTAGCATACAGAGATAGATCAATGATAGATCACACTGAGATGAGAAATGAGAAGCTCAAATCAAAGCTGGCTCTTGCACAGTGGCCTAGAGAATAGTCTTTTGGCTAGTGAGTTGGAGCTCCACTACTGGTCAAGAGGTCTGCATAGGGTCAACAGAATTGAAACCATGTGTATGCATGAGGGCACTCTGAATACTGAGCATGACTCATTCACAAGGATATTCAACTGGAAGAAGTGTAATCAGATGGATGCTGCCATGTCTTGAAAGGACAAAGAGGGTGTAGATATCCTTAGATATGCTATGCCCCACATGTTTGCTAGTACTGCCCTAGCAGCAGTAGGCTGTTATCCAATGTGTTACAATGAGTCCATTGCTGCATTGTAGCAGGAGCAAGTGCAAAAAAAATTCATCCAGTACCCTGATTGGATAGACTTGAAGAGCACCTGTATAACAGTATGCAGCACATGGTATTTAGATAGAAATTGGTGAAGATATGGCCAAAAGCTCCCACTTGATACTTCCATCAAGTGCTACAGAGGTGGTGTTCCTTCAATTGTGATGGTAATAATAGACTTATAAAGATGTACACACCCACATGTAACAGAGCTTTGAAATGCCTTCCAAACGATATGCTACACATGCATTTTGGATGAGATCTGGGCACACTGTGGCCGAAACACTGCCAGAAAGCGCCCATTTTTCAAGAAAATTTGGCCAAGGCCCTTGGGCGCTAGTAGAAGTCGCGGGGCCTGCGACTTCTACTAGCGCCGGTCGGACTTAGCCATATCTCGCGTTTGGGCGCTTATTTCGCGGGAGGAAAAGGCTCCAAGAGCCTTGCTACAAGATGTAGTAAAACAGCTTTAGCACGATGAAGAGAGGGTATAGAGCCACAAAAACAATCACATTAGGTAGCTCTTGACCACCGGTGTATTATGGAGAAGAGATATAAACCATTTAGTAAGGAGACTACTGTGTAAACAGCGATTTACTGCTTTTTTGCTTGGTGAATAAGACATTAATGGTTTAAAGGGGTAGAGGGGTGCTTGTATCACCATTACACCCCTAGACACTTTACAGGCCTAAGCAGGGTCTCATGATAGTATAATGATCAGTTCAAATTGACTGCACACTGCTGTACAGGCTGAGTAAGTGATTTATGTGTCCTTAATAAGGCTTTATAGAGGAGATGATGGTCATTAATATGTGTCAATACCCCCATCATGTAGAGCTTATGAGCACCTTCCTAGCGGTATATCACACATGCCGTTTGAAGCAGAACAGGAGGAGCAGTGGGTCAAAAGAAGTAGAGGAGGGGGCAATAATGTAAGCTGTGGCTGAGAACAAACAAGTACAAAGCGGGAGGCACGACAACGCGGATCCGTCGTGCCTCCTGCTTTGTACATGTTTGGCTCCCAACACCAATGCTTTCATTTTGGGCCATCGGATAGTCCAAATATCATGTATCATATGTCATTAGAAAGCTATGATTGAGTACAATCCAATGGTATAAAAATTATGATGTAATAACTACTGCAGCACCCATGAATAGGGTAACAAATGTCCATTAGTGCCACAATGCAGCCACTTTCAGCTTCTATAGCTTATATCAGAGTATAATGTGCACAAACCCCCAGGTATTATATACCATTGGATTCAGATTTTTGAACCCTATGCAATGGGCCATGCTATAACCACAGGCTGCATAAATGCTCAAATTGTGCTCAAAATGACAGCACTGTATGGTATAATCAATTTCAGCATGATACCATGGTGTAGTCAATGAAATGCCGGCTGTGGTGTGCTAAGAAGACAAATGCTGGGCTGTTACATCTTGTTGAATGCATTACATAAAGAGGAAAGGAGGGAGATTAATCTCAGCTGTGGCTGAAAACAAACAAAGCCAAAGCTGATGGGAGGGAACGCGGAATCTGTGTTCCCTGCCATCAGCTTTGGTCATGTTTGGCTCATAACATAAATCCCTTTGTATCTCAGGCACAGGTAGTCCAAATGAGATGGAACAAGTGTTGGCAGGAAACTACTTACGGGTAGGATCACAGTGTAGAAAGTAAGGTGTAATGTCCACTATAACACTCTCTAACAGTGCTGCAATTCCCCATCAATGCCACAGTTCAGCCACATCCAGTTTCTCTGGCCTACATCTTAGTACTTCATGCACAAACCCCCGGAGTATTATATGTTATTGGATTCAGTTTTCTGATGCCTACCCAGTGGAGTAAAGCATATGCCTTGAACATGACCATAGATGGCATAAATCAGGGAACACTGCTAAAAAGTTGTGGTAATATAAAATCACCCAGTTCTATACAAATATAGTAGTCTTGCTGACCCCTTCTAGCATAACAGATTAGTCCAATGAATGTGGTGCATTATAATGTGGGGCACACCCATAAAACTGAGAGCTAAACTACAATCAATCTGCAAAGCGCCTAGCATAGCTCTGCACGTGAATGGTGTCACATGACATCTTAGATAAGCATGTTCAACTTGCATGTGCGTGTGCTCCTCTTTCTTACCTCTTCCCCCCTAAGTACAAGTCAGCTTTGCAGTCGAGAGGTAGCTATATGCTATAAGCCAGAGTTCAAATCAGTCCAGACATTGGCCAGGCTAGTGAGAGTTATGTCTCAGCGCGGTAATTACCTTCAACATGATTTCCGTGTCATACTGCATAAATGCTTGGCCCACCATGCCCTGTCTGGCTTGACCAAGAGCTTGTCCATGCAACAGGCACCTTTACGGGATACATTGAAGGGAGGTGCAGCTGCACATAAGGGCAGATCTGCTAATGTGTGGCTGGCTACCGAGGTCAATGACTTTGTCTGCAGGAACACCCTACAGCCAGATGATGATACTAAATATGTGTTTCAAAGCTACATACCAAACTCAATGGTTAGTAACTATAGCGGCATAGATAGTGTACTTGTTGCAGATATCCCTATCCCCACTCTAGTGACCAAGTTATCCAAGCAACATCTTTGGTACGTGGCACAATCCCACCATTTGATGCACATATCCCAGCGCAAAAGCAAGGAATTCATGGTCACTGAGCTCATAAAACACAAATGTGACACACGTGTGCAACATGTTTGCTTGTTTGTCCCCTCTAAGAAGCCCAAAACTCCTTTGGTGAGAAGTCAACAGTACAAAGATAACCGCAAGTCATCACAAGCTGAGGAATTGCATAGATTCCCTCCACCACCTGTTACTCCAGATATAATTGAGAAGGTTGTCAAAGGCTTCTCCAAAGATTGTTCTAACTTCCAGGAGTCTGCTTGTGCGGTCTGTGCGCAGCTTGTACCACAAAAGCTCCTGACACCAATTGGAAAGGAAGACTTTAATCAAAGCCTATTGATGTCTGATAATCTTGTGACAAGACATGGTGGGCCTGTTCAAGTCCGACATATGCTTGATCATCGAAGACTGATCCGCCGCCCATGATATCGGAGCCAGAGCGAGCAGCCCCATGGCTCTCGCAGGGTTGCTCGCTCTTGCAAATACAAGTACAGCAGTTGGAGTACGATGGAGACGCAGGGAATGACTGAAGAGCGAAGCAGGAGTCTCCAACAAGATTGCACTCACTCAACGCAAAGTGCAGAAAACCACTAATGACCCAATTGCTGATATCCCTGGCCCAATTTTGCTTCCTGATTGTGAGGATATCTGCATTCCATGCTTGACTAGTTTGAAGGATGGTTGTATGCCCACAGACAGTCTTTACGATTGATGAGGAACGAAGAAATCGTTTCTTATGGGGTGAGCTCCCAGCCAAAATGTGTGACACCAAGTCGACCCCGTGGGAAAATATTTTCAATCTCAGCTAACAAATCATTAGATCTGAAATAGGCGCCTATAGAACTTCCACATACAAACTTGGGGTTAAGGTCACAATCTAGGGTTAGAGGCTAAATCATGCACACAGCCACCCTGACTGCTTGCTAGCCTTGCTCTAATGCTCACTGCTGGGCGCTTGTGTAACCCTAGGTGACACAGCATGGGTAATCACTCTCCCCATCACTGTTTGAAGCCATAAGATATGCTACTAATGCTTTTATAAGGGGTATACACATTGATTACACATCAGGAGTATGGCAATAATGGTGACATACTATCATTCCACACTGAGATTAGGAAGCCTTTCCTCACCACCATACTTCAGTCACAATACACTGAGGTGTGATCTTGCTCCAACAGCTCGATTGGTAACTGTACTAACATCTTACACTGTATCTTCATATATACTGAGGTCTTTACAACACAGTATTACAGTCAAGGCCTCTCCGTCTGCTCATTCAATGATAAGACATCAAATTGTGCATAACCATGAGAGGATGTACCCTAATTAGTTAGAGCTTGAAACCAGCCTCCTGATGGTATATAACAAATGCATTTTAGATACAAATTGAAGGAGGTATGGGCCATACATTGCTCACTGTCTCTCATTGGGTGCTTATAAGTGCTCTTGTATCACATACCAGCAGCAGTGATGATTCAAGTCAGCATTAAAAGCCACTATTAGATAGCCCTTAAGAATGCCTTCCTAATGGTACACTGCACCTGTATTTTGAGCAAAAACTGGATTCGCTGTGGCCAAAAACCTGCAGGACAGAGAGTGTTGGCGTCGTGATGCGCTGCAATGCCGTGCACATGAGCTGAATAAGAGAGAATACTACTACAAAGTGCGCGTGCAGCATGCGGATAAACAGGAGAGGATAACAATTGGAGGCTTGCTGATAGAATCCGTGTTGCGACCGCCTTGGACTTGCGTCCTTGGCCGCGCTGCGCCGCAGACTACCTATCCGTATCCCTTCCTGAGTGTCACTGAGCAGGTTTCAGCCGCAGTGTTCAACCAAAACGCACATCTGTGTCGCAAGCTCCCTGCATTCGTCGGATCATCGCTATACACAACATACAAGACTAATGTACAAAGTAAAGACTTCCCGACACGTTTCGGCCATTCTGCGCAGGAGAAGAGGAGCCTGGTCACCTATCGTACATCGTAAAAGTAATGGAACGTACAACAACATCTTTCGCTGGAACTGGTCATACCGGCCTATCATACAGCAAGCGAGGCACTCCGTTGGTGACCATAGCAGGGAAACGTACAAGCTGCAAACTGTGTGCGAAGTGCGGGACGACTGCCTCAAGCCAACGTGTTCCCTTCTCTGCCCGTTCGGCTGGCCACTGTTCTTCTACTCACCGTTTCCTTCTGGTCTTCTCTCCAAATCTGGCAATGCTGCCAAGATATCCGCACAAGATCCTGGATGCTCCTGCAAGTAGTTGGCAAGCAGACGAAGGATGTTGTCAAGAGCGTCCTGGTTGTCCCATAAGTCGTCCCTACCACTCCGCGGGAGGTCGGAGCTGCCACTGCGTTCAGGCTGCCTGCCAAATGCAGGAAGCCTGGAAGGCCCTGCCTCCGAAGGGCCTGGGCGCAGACCATCGCCTGCACCATCGGCTTCCCCGCTGACCATCAAGTGGGAGTTGAGGCCCAAGAGCGCACCTGTGCCCAGAAGGATTCTCTCAAATTCACACGCTTGAGCTTCATGGTAATGATGGCGCCTGAGAGCGAAGTTTCTGACATTGACCAGGGTACTACAGGTCATAGAGCCACAAAAACAATTATGTCAGGTAGCCCTTGACCACTAGTGTATTACGGAGGCCAAGATTTGCACCATTCAGTAAGAAGACTACTGTATACAGTGATTTACTCTTTTCTCTGCTTGTATGAATACCACTTCAATGGTTTAAAGGGACAGAGGGGTGCTTGTATCACAATTACACCTCTAGCTACTTTTCAAACGTAAGCGGGATCTAATAAGATTATATTGGTCAGTTCAAATTGACTGTACACTGCTGTACAGGCTGAGTCAGTGGTTTATATGTCCTTGCAATGAAGTATTATAGACAACATAATGGTCATTAATACATATCAATACCCCCATGTTGTAGAGCTCGGGAGCACCTTCCTAATGGTATATGACACATGCCATTTGAAGGAGAACTGGAGGAGCAGTGGCCAAAAGAACTAGAGGAGGGGGCAATAATGTAAGCTGTGGCTGAGAACAAACAAGTACAAAGCGGGAGGCACAACAACGCGAATCCGCGTCGGCGTGCCTCCCGCTTTGTACGTGTTTGGCTCCCAACACAAATGCTTGCATTTTGGGCTGCTGGATAGTCCAAATGCCACATATAATATGTCTTCAGAAAGCTATGAGCGAGTAGAATCCAATAGTGTACAAAATGAAATGTGATACTCATTCTACTACTGATAAATAAGGCAGCACATGCTCATTAGTGCCACAATTCAGCCACATTCAACTTATATGGCTCATATCTCATTATAATGTGCACAAACCCCCCAAGTATTATATACCGTTGGATTCAGCCTTTCAATACCTATTCAATGGGATATGCCATTTGTTGTCGGAGTGATCACAGGCTGCATAAACACACAAATTGTGCTCAAAATGGCAGCAGTGTATAGTATACTCAGCGTAATACCATGGCCTAGTCCATGAAACCCTGCCTGTGGTGTGCTAGGGAGACAAATGCTGAGGTGTTACATCCCCATGATTGTAATATATCAAGAGGAAAGGAGGGTCATTGCTGTCAGCTGTGGCTGAAAACAAACAAAGCCAAAGCTGATGGCAGGGAACTGGTCTTGTTTGGCTCTTCACACATATTCCTTTGTATCTCTGGCACTGGTAGTCCAGATGAGATGAGAAGCTATCTATGAGTTGGATCACCCTGTGTAAAAAGTGAGGTGTGATGTGTACTACAGCACTGTCTGACAGTGCTACAATTCTCCATTAGTGCCACAGTTCAGCTACATGCAGTTTCTCTGGCTGATATCTTACTACTGCATGCATCAACCTCCAGAGTGTTATATGTGATCCAATTAAGCTTTTCAATATTTATCCAATCATCCCAAACATGGTCAGAGGCCTGAAAAATATCTGTAGTATTAGATCACTCCCTGTACAGACCAAGTCAATATATCTCACTCCTGTTACCACAAGTCGTCTTGCAGATGAAATGTATATATGAGAATGTCCTTGCATCAAGGTAGTCAAGAGCTATGGCAGATAGTAGAGATAGGAAGAAAAGTCAATGAAAACACTGGAGCTACTAATTTCACAAGCTACCTTGCATGTATATTGCAGCTCAGGCTATTTGGTATGTTAAGCAAATTAACAATGTAACACTTCTGTTAACCTCACTTTGCTACACCCATGTGAGATATGTATAGTTTGAGAGGGCTCATAGAATCACTTGGAAAATGGATAGGTCAGAATAATCAACCAGGAAGCAGGCTGCATCATTGGGAGAAGCTTTAATCAGCTCATGCACACAAACTCCAGCTCTGTGACAGCACCTCAGACCTGTAATCACTATTTGTTGGTGAATGCCATAGCTGCTGTGATTGGTCTTAATAAATGTTCAAACACTAGTATTGCTTTCAAGCAAGTTGGTTTATTGTGCATTCTGAAATATGAAGATATGGGCAATAGAGACAGACCTCCTATGCTAGGGTACTTACCCACGAGAGGATAATGCTGGGATATATCTATAATCAGATACAGAAAAATTAGATCAGCTGCTAATAATGCTGTAAGGGCTATGGCGTAACAAAGTAATTGTTGCAACTGACATGCATATCAACTCAATCAGTGCAGTCCTCCGTGTACACTGCCTGTCCAGTACATAAGATTATAAATTTGCTTGATAGTCTCAAGTGAATATCATCTGGTGTAGTTAATCCAGAAATCAGGCAGATTCAAATCAACATGATGTTGTGAGTGGTGCTCTCTACCAATATTCTGAGCCCTGAACTCCAGGACTGCCTGTGGAATCTCTCACATACCCTGACAGACCACCTGCCTGGCAAGCTCACGCTGTGCGTTGGGATGCCAGTGATGATCAAAATCAATGAAGCGACAGAGTGCTGCGTGACCAATGGTGCAGAGGGAGTGGTGGTAGGCTGGAAGTCCAGACCCATCAGTGAAGACAAGGAGACACTGGAGACATTATTTGTGAAGCTCACTGCTGCACCCACTCCAGTGAAACTGGAAGGACTCCCAGAAAATGTAGTGCCCATCAGCCACCAGTCGCGCAAGATCAGATGCAAGATGCCCAATGGAAATTTTCTGTCCATCTCCCGGGACCAGGTGTCTGTGATTCCCAACTTTGCCATGACAGACTTTGGTTCACAGGGGCGCACCCGGCCGCACAATATGTGTGATTTACAGAATTGCCGCTCTCATCAGTCCATATACACGTGCCTGTCCAGGGGATCCACATACAATGGGACTATTATTGTGCAGCCCTTTGACCCACGGAAGCTGGCTGGGGGAATAGCGGGAAGTCTGCGCCAGGAGTTCAGGGAGCTTGAACTACTGGATGAAATAACCACACTGCGCTACCTGGGCAAGATTTCACCTGCAGTCACTGGCATCACACGCAATGAGCTGGTCCATTCATTCAGAAAGTGGAAGGGCGAGAAATTCATGCCAAAGACAATGCATGCTGCCCTGACTTGGAATGCCAATGACCCTTTCCCAGTTGAAGACCTCCAAAGTGATGCATCGTGGCAGGTGATTGAAAAACCCAAACTCAAGGATAAACAGCAGCCCAAGCCAACAGAAATTCAGGATCCCCAGACTAAGACATCTGGATATGTTGCAGCAAAGGGCACACAAGCCCTGACCACTGTAAGCAACACCATTGATAAGAAAGCAGCTAAGCGAAAAAGGGAGGATGATTCTGATGATGTGGTTGCTCCCAAAAAAGTGCGTGGTGAAGAGTCGGCTCCCAGAGTCAGTCTGATTGGATTCAAGTGGGACAGTGCCAACTACAGCTGTGCCTATGACAGCATTCTCACAATACTGCTCACAGTATTTAATGAGTGTATACAGCAGTGGGGTGAAATGATCCCTGCACAAAATCCTCTGCTGTCCAAAATTACTGAAGGCTTCAACCGCAGTTCTACAAATATTAGTGACTACACAATCACAATCAGGCAGTCAATCAGAAATATTCTTCATGCCCAGGATCCTGACATTTATCCTAATGGACCAGTGGGAACTGACATCTATGCCCTTGTCAGAGAGCTGCTGCAAGCCTCTGAAGACACCCAGACCCAATATTATGCATGTCAATCATGCCATTACTCTAGCGAGGCTGAGGGGGCCAGGAATATTCTCTGAGACACCTCTAAGCAAATCTAAGAAAACAGCTTGTACGGGGGAGGGTCATACAAGGGCCAGAGTATCACTGCCTGGATGGGTGCCATCTTCAACCAAAAGACAAGCCAGACATACCCCCAGTGTGAGCGGCCATTGCACCAGTGCATAACATATGAGACTGCCCCTGCTTTTGTAGCATTCAATATCCACAATGTGAAGGCGGAGATCTGCACTGAAGTCACCTTGCCAGACCATGTAGACAGATATAGGCTGTGTGGGTTAATTTACTTTGGCAAGTTTCACTTCACATGCCGTGTAGTGGACAAACATGGTGATGTATGGTTCCATGATGGGATTAAAACTGGGACCAGCCTGGTAGCAGAGGGAAACATCATCAACCTTGATTCTAATTTGCTACAGAAAGCAGGGAAGAGGCGGGTAAGTGTTCTTGTGTATACCAGGTTGTAGACATCAGTTCACTGTTCATTTATTGGAGTTGTTGCAGTTTTATGTCCCTTACAATCCTTCAACCACCAGTAAATAGCAATGTTAAAACACTATTATGATCAAACATTATATCAATAATAAACTTCAGTCCTCATCAATTGTACCTGCCGGAAACGGCCCTCTCCCCCCAAGTCATGGTGGGGCTGGGAGTTTGTCTTTCCCCAAGGCACTAAATTCTGCTCCCAATTGTGATTATAACTGGTCCTGGCGACTATTGTGGTCATTTCATAAGGCCTAAACTTCGAAACTGATGTTCTTAGTGCCCTTACACATGTTTTCAGCTTTAGCAGGATCAACACATTTCTTGCTGCATCATGTGAACTTCAATGGAAAGCAGTTTGACTCCTGCAGACAGCACTGAGCTTCTCAAGAGACAAATGAGCAGGAGTGAACAATGAGGTGAGTGTGCATGGAGCAGTGCCTTGAACATCCGCCTCTTGCTTACCCGGGTGAAGGTAGTGGAGCTGCAGGCACTAGCTGTTACATCCCGTGCGCCACCTCCGAAGGTTCGGACCTCATGTCCGCTATGTCCGCTATGTCCGCTCATGTCCGATACTTACTCCGCTCCTTATCTACGGCATTGACTCGGAAGGACGAAGACGATAGCTTATTGTATTCGGACTTCCTTCTTTCGGACTTCCTTCCTTTTACGTCGCTCCTTATTGTTTCACCAGAACAATTAGATTACTTCTATAAATACCCGCCTGGATGTAGACTATTCCTCAGTTCGTATATCTCGTTGTAAAGTGTCTTATCCGCACTCAATCTACTTCCTCCGCATTCCCTTCCTCTTGTCCGATCTCCTCTGCTTGTCCACCTCCGACCTCCGACCTCCGCCCGACCCTTGTCCCGAAGTCAAGGACCCGACTTAGACTCGAGGCGTTGCTAATAGCCTCGCTGAAGTCCTTACCTTGTGCATTCGTCCCGAGTCCAGGTCTGACCTGACCCCCGACTCCGTCCTCTGATCCCCAAACTCCATCCTCCGAAGTCCGACCCCGAAGTCCGACCCCGACTTGGTCCCTTGATCCGCACAGTCATAACACTAGCTCAGTCTCCGATGCAAGGATAATCACCGGTGCACACCTGTTTGACCTGTGCCATGGATTCTTTGCAAATCTCTGCTATTGTACCGCCTATCAAAGCAGAATCAGACCCCATTGGTAACGCAGTCATAGCAAAGTGTCCGTGCTTGCAATGGCTCTGTTGAAGCACCCCAATATACATCCCCATTCCTATTGCAATGCTCAACAGGTCCATGAGTTTTGCTCCTGAGTCACATGGCTATTGGCAGTGGAAAGATGCACTGTGCACCTGCAACCCTCAGCATGTTTACTGAACTCACCCCATAAATATCCCACCCTTGCAGAAAGCCAGATGAGCTGTTTTGGGACTCTTGGATGCGACTTTGGGCTGATCCTGCACTCACAATCAGCTCACTTGACATTCATAACCCAGCCTGCTTACCACGTTTATCACCGACACTTTGGGTACCATCTAGATGTTCGCAATTGACCTGCAGGTTGATTTGGTGCCTGTCAGCATTCCATATGGGAAGCTAATGCAGTATCTCTTGTTGGTAATTTCTTGCCATTGCCTCTGTAAAGTCAAATCAGTGTCAGAGTACATTGCTTTGAATGCTCAGTGGAGGATATGGGTGTCATAGGTCCGCACCTGGCGAAATATTGTGTCCAGTTTATGAGGCAAGGCTGCTACTCTGAATCCCCATAAATTTTCTGAAGCTCCTCCATTGGAGTCTGGTTGGTTGTCAGTTGACTAGCTGGTGGAAGTTGGTTTGGTATTGTATATCCTGACGTGCTGATCGAGAAAGGTATGTAGGCTGCTCTGAGTCTGAGCCTAGTCATGTCCTGATTTGTACCTCAGAATGTGTTTGGTCATCTCATCTGCAACAGGAGGAGTGTAAAGCAGCCTCTACACCACCCAATGGATTATTAGCACATAGGAAGCCCTGTTCCCCGTAGGATGGGGTGTCTTATACTTCTTGCAGAACGACACACACTTTTCTTTGAGCTTTAACCAGGCTGGCTCACAATTTGGAAAACATGCGCTGTCTTGCATTGGTGGGCGACACTTTCCCAATTCACAGTCAAATTCTTCAAGGTACATCCTTCAACACACACAACAGCAACCAACAAGGTCAAAAATTTGTGGAGTGCTTGGTCTGAAAATTCACACATATCCTACAGCTCAAGGTACATTTTCTGTTGATTGGAGGGCTGCATCCTTGCCATGTATCATCCCAATGCCTGCTTGCCCCATCTTCCCTGAGCAGCTGCACTGAGGCTACCCTGCATGCACTATACAGTGTTGACTTGGCCCACGGAACTTCAGCCATCTAAGTCATCCATTGGTGGGCACATTTGCCTGCCCTGGCTGAAGACTCGAGCATAACATGCAGTGGCTGGGTCCCAAGATCACACATAGTGCAGTGGGAAGTCTCATACTGCACTCTGTGGACTTGACCATGGGACCTGCAAGTGTCGTCAGACTAGGAGGCTCCTTCACCTGCAACAGCCTTCTCAGCATAAACTCAACCCTGATGCTCTTCTCTTCGTTCATGATCCACTCACTGCCCTTCAAGTTCCCCTCTGCATCCTGAAGGTAGGTTCTGTTTTGAGCTTCCGGGAATGCAGTCTGTGCTTCACACTCGAGCTCCTGAGGTAGTACTACAACATGACAATAGTTGTACACGTTGTACCCGGCAGTACCAAGATACCTGCAGTAACAGCCTTCGTCCTAGGACCTGGCTGATAGAGACTACATACTAACCCCCAGCTGTGAGTGCTGATGCTTTGTCAGGTATAGTATTGTAGCAGTCACCATGGAGCAGCACGCACTTGCACAAATCAAGCATTGAAGTTTGGGCTCAGGCTGTTCTTCTGCAAAGATGCCCAAAGCAATCTACGCTCCAATGCATACACTGAAGAAGCACTTCTACGTATCTTCAAAATGTTCTCTGGTCAGATACCCTCTAAAGCTATCAAATGTTTAGTGTAGCTCTACAAGTAGTTTCCCAATACATTCAAAGAATGTTCTCAGGTGCATTCCAGGTTCACGTTTAGCAAGCTTGCATTAAGGAACAAAATGTCCTGTTATCTATTGGAAGCCAACCTGAAATTTTTGGATATGAAAGGACAGGATTGTGAGATGTTTCTAGTTGAGCGGTGAAGTGAATGTCTGCAGCTGCTCAAATGTTGGTAGTAGGTGTCCGGCATGAGCAGATATTCATCCAGAAGAGCACATCCAGCAGCACTGTTTAATTCCTACTGGATAAGGAATGGTTGCAGCTTGGGACATGGCCCCTTAATGATGCAAAAGCATAAACGTACAATATACAACTGTTCCATGACTTGGGGGAAGAGGGCCAATACTGGCATATCCGATTGATGAGATGCTGCAGAGCATTTCTATCATTTATGAACACCTCTCAGTGCCCATTATAGTCACTATACATCACTATAGTGCATAAATCTGACAACACTATTTTGATTTGAATCTGCTTATTTTCCAGATGTAATAATGTCTGATAATATTTACTCAATACTACAGAGCAAGTCGACTGTTTTATGGACTTGGGGATAGAGGGCCAATACTGGCATGTCCGATTGACGAGGTTTTGCGGAGGTCATAATCATATATCAACACCTCTAAGTATGCTGAATAGCTAACATAGAGCATTGCCCTGTGTGGCTTTGACAAAGGGGTCTGATCTACCTCCATATGTCAAGGTTCAAGATTCACTGACAACATCATATTGATTTGAACCTGCCTACTCCTTAGGTCAAAAGACATTTGCTAAAGGGTACTAGGGGTGCTGAATATCTCACACATAGAAAAAGCAATGTCCACTGGACACTGCTTTGATTCAGTGAGTATACATCCCCCTTTGCCACAATTGTTTTTTTATAGAACATTTTCTACAGCATTGCGAGCAACTGATTGGATTTTTGGCATCTGATTGGGTATTTCAGCCTTGCTTACTGATAATTGAACACCCTAGCATGGAAGGGCTAGACCTTACTAACTATAACGATTGACTTCTTGGATGTAGGGGCATTTTTGTATATATTCCCCCTGCAGTAACACTCAATCAGCATATTAACAAGGGTTTACTTTATTAGCTTGTTATGTACAAGAGCTTGATCTAATACTACTAATGGTTTCAAGGACTGTAACCATGTTTGGGATATTGAGTGTGCCCCATTGGACAGATCTTGAATATCTGAATCTGATGACATATATCACTGCAGGGGTTTGTGCACAAAGGACTGAGATGTAAGCCAGCAAAGCTCAATGTGGCTGAACTGTGGCACTAATGGGGAATTGTTGCTCTAATTGTGAGTGCTATAGTGGACATTACATCATACTTTTACACAGTGTGATCCTAATTATAGATAGTTTCCTGCCAACACTTGTTTCACTTGATTTGGACTACCTGAGCTTGAGATACAAAGGAATTTGTGTCAAGAGCCAAACAAGACCAAAGCTGATGGCAGGGAACGCAGAATCCACGCCAAACATCCAGCAATTCCAGGGCCTCTGACATGGGCACAATCCTGTACCGAATTAGAAATGTCTTTGCTGGGACAAAGGGATTTATGACATTTCTAGTTCGTTACAACATCATGGCCCCTATCCAGGGGTCCTGGAATCCTGGGATGTTTGCCGTGATCTGCGTTCCCTGCCATCAGCTTTGGCTTTGTTTGTTTTCAGCCACAGCCGACATCAATGTTCCTCCTATCCTCTTGATATAATACAATCACGGGGATGTAACACCTCAGCATTTGTCTGCCTAGCACACTACAGGAGGTGTTTCATTGACTGGGCCATAGTATCATGCTAAAAACCCTGGACAAATTGATTATACTATACACTGCTGCCATTTTGAGCACAATTTGTGTGTTTATGCAGCCTGTGATCACTCTGACAACAAATGGCATATCCCATTAAATAGTTATTGAAAGGCTGAATCCAACGGTATATAATACTTGGGGGGTTTGTGCACATTATAATGAGATATGAGCCATATAAGTTGAATGTGGCTGAATTGTGGCACTAATGGGGAATTGAAGTTCTAATCATGACTGCCATAATAAATACTGCATCACCATTTGTACACTGTTGGATTCTAGTCAATGATAGCTTTCTAATGACATATGATACATGATATTTGGACTATCTAGTGGCCCAAGATGAAAGCATTTGTGTTGGGAGCCAAACATGTACAAAGCGGGAGGCACGCTGACACGGATTCGTGTTGTCGTGCCTCCCGCTTTGTACTTGTTTGTTCTCAGCCACAGCTTACATTATTGCCCCCCTCCTCTGGTTCTTTTGGCCACTGCTCCCCCAGTTTTGCTTCAAATGGCATGTGTGATATACGGTTATCAAGGTGCTTCTGAGCTCTACAATATGGGGGTACTAATGTGTATTGATGACTATCATGTTTTCTATAAAACATCATTAGAAGGACACATATTTCGCTTACTCGGCCGGTACGGCAGTGTACAGTCAATCTGAATTGATGACTAGAATCCCATTTGACCCTGCTTATGTATGCAATACGTATATTGGTGGTGTAGTTGCGCTACAAGCACCTCTTTGTCCCTTAAAACCACTAATGTTTTATT
Organism: Trametes villosa; assembly: GCA_002964805.2. Classification (NCBI taxonomy): domain Eukaryota; kingdom Fungi; phylum Basidiomycota; class Agaricomycetes; order Polyporales; family Polyporaceae; genus Trametes; species Trametes villosa. The sequence continues at coordinate 92,957 of PUDQ02000131.1, read as the reverse complement.
CACTCAAGCAAAAAGCGGTAAATTACTGTTTACACAGTAGTCTCCTTACTAAATGGCGTGTATCTTTGCTCCATAATATGCTAGCAGTCAAGGGCTACCTGATGTGCTTGCTTCCGTGGCTCTATACCCTTTAGTTACTGCGCTAAAGCGGCTCTACTCCATTTGAAGCAGTGCTAGCACCCAAGGGCCTACATCTTTCTGCAGGTTCTTGGCCACAGCACAGCCAATTTTTGCTCAAACAACAAGTGCAGTACACCCTTAGGAAGGTATTTTTGAGGGCTATCTAATGGTGGCTTTAAGCTCTGACCTGAGTCATCACTGCTGCTGATATGTGTGTGGGCAAAGAACACTTATAAGCACCCAATGAGAGACAGTGGGCAATGTATGGCCCATACCTTCTTCGATTTGTATCTAAGATGCATGTATTATATACCATTAGAAAGCTGGTTTCAAGCTCTAACTGATCAAGGTACATCTTTTCAGAATAGCCTTGAGGCTCCATGATTATGCACAATTTGATAACTCATTATTAAATGAGCAGCCAGAGAGGCATTGACTGCAATACTTTGTTGTAAAGACCTCAGTATACGTGAAGAGACAGTGTTGGATGTTGGTACAGTTACCAATCAAGCCGTTGTAGCAAGATCACACCTCAGTGTCTTGTGACTGAAGTATGGTCATGAAGAACAGCTACATGATCTCAGCATGGAATGATGTTATGTCACCATTACTGCTATACTCCTGATGTGTAATCAACGTGTAAACCCCTTATAAAAGCATTAGTAGCATACCTTGTGGCTTCAAACAGTGGTGGGGAGAGTGATTGCCTATGCTGTGCTACCTAGGGTTTCACAGGCGCCCACCATAGAGCATTAGAGTGAGGCTAGCAAGCAGTCAGGGTGGCTGTGTGCATGATCTAGTCTCTAACCCTAGAGTTTCTAATGGATTGGGACCCTAACCCCAAGTTTGTATGTGGAAGTTCTATGGGGCGCTTATTTCAAATCTAAGGTTGGATTAGCTGAGTCTCAAAATAATTTTCCCACGGGGTTCACTTTCCGTGACGCGAGTTGGCGGGAAGCTCACCCCATAAGAAACGATTTCTTCGTTCCTCATCAATCGTAACAGGACAAGCAACGTACACAAGAAACTGCATTGATTTGGTTGATCTACATGTCACTTGCAACAATTGTTTCATTACAGGATAGCTCATACAGCATTGCTAGCAGCTCATCTGGACTTGGGGGGAGAGGGCCAATACTGGCATGTCCGATTGATGAGGTCCTGCAGAGAATTAACTATTCTATCAAAATCTCTAAGTATGCTGAATAGCTAACATAGATCATTCAAAGTTCAAGACCTATTGATAACATCCTGTTAGTTTGAACCTGCCTATTCATCATATGTAGTAAGGCCAGAAGACATTTGCCAGAGAGTACAAGGAGTGCTCAATATGTTACACACAGGGCAAGCAATGTACACAGGACACTGCCCTGATTGAGTGAGTATTCATGTCCCTTTGTTGCAATTGTCTTATTAGGAACATTTTCTACAGCATTGTGAGCAACTGATTTGATTTTTTGCATCCAATTGAAGCAGTATTTTAGCCTTGCTTACTGATTATTGAACACCCTAGCATAGAAGGGCTGGCCTTGCTGACTATATCTCCAGATGTTTGAACACTAGTATTGCTCTTCGGCTTTTTGGATGATATCAAAGCTTGTCATGATGGTTTGATCTCCTTTCTTGCTCATTATGCTGGCTTATTCAATTTCCAAGCCATCCTTCTGGCATTTCCAAATCGTAGAGATTCTATCAGTAGAAGTAGCCTAAGAAGACTTGAGAGTTACCTGATGTAGCAGATATATATCAGATGCAGCTATAGATCTGAGGTATTGAACTTGGTTTGCTATCTCCACTGTTATCAATAACATATTGATTGATAACTTGGATGTGGGGCCAAATTTCATATATATTTCACCTACAGTAACACTCAATCAGCATATCAACAAGGTTTCAATGACTGCAACCATGTTTGGGATATTAAGTGTGCACCATTGGATAGATATTAAAAAGCTGAATCTGATGACAAATAACACTATAGGGGTTTGTGCACAAAGGACCAAGATGTAAGCCAGCAAAGCTCATTGTGGCTGAACTGTGGCACTAATGAGTAATTGCAGCACTGTTAGACGGTGCTGTAGTGGACATCACACCTGACTTTTTACACAGGGTGATCCAACTCATGGATAGCTTCCTGGTAACACTTATTTCATCTCATTTGGACTACCAATGCCAGAGATACAAAGGAATATGTGTGAAGAGCCAAACAAGACTGAAGCTGATGGCAGGGAATGCGGAATCTGCGTTCCCTGCCATCAGCTTTGGCTTCGTTTGTTCTCAGCCACAGCTGTCATCAATAACCCTCCTTTCCTCTTGATATGATACATTCAACAGAATGTAACACCTCAGCAATTGTCTGCCTAGCACACCACAGGAGGTGTTTCATTGACTGGGTCATAGTATCATGCTGAAAACCCTGGACCAATTGAATTTACTATACAGTGCTGTCATTTTAAGCACAATTTGAGCATTTATGCAGCCTGTGGTCACCCTTACAGCGAATGGGATATCCCATTACATTGGGATTTAAAAGCTGAATCCAATGGTATATAATACTTGGGGGGTTTGTGCACATTGCACTGAGGTATGAACCATAGAAGCTGAATGTGGCTGAATTGTGGCACTAATGCACATTTTTGGCCCTATTTATGTGTGATGTAGTAGTTACTACATGATCATTTGTACACCATTGGATTCTATTCAATCATAGCTTTCTAATGACATATGATACATGATATTTGGACTATCCAGTGGCCCAAAATGAAAGCATTTGTGCTGGGAGCCAAACACATACAAAGCGGGAGGCACGCCGACGCGGATTCGCGTTGTCGTGCCTCCCGCTTTGTACTTGTTTGTTCTCAGCCACAGCTTACATTATTGCCCCCCTCCTCTGGTTCTTTTGGCCACTGCTCCCCCAGTTTTGCTTCAAATGGCATGTGTGATATACTGTTAGGAAGGTGCTTCTGAGCTCTACAACATGGGGGTATTCACATGTATTAATTACCCATCATCTCTCCTGTAATGCTGCATTCTAAGAGGGCATGAGCCACTTATTAACCCTGTACAGCAGTGTACAGTCAATTTGGACTGATCACTATAGTCACATAAGACCCTGCTCAGGTCTGGAAAGAATCTGAGGGTGTAATTGTGATATAAGCACCCCTCTGTCCCTTAAAACTATTAATGTCTTATTCACCAAGAAAAAAGCAGTAAATCGCTGTTTACACAGTAGTCTCCTTACTAAATGGTGTATATCCTTGCTCCACAATACACCTATGGTCAAGGGCTACCTGATGTGATTGTTTTTGCGGCTCTATACCCTCTGTTCATTGTGTTAAAGCTGCTTTACTACATTTTGAAGCAAGGCTCTTGGAGCCTTTTCCTCCCGCAAAATAAGCGCCCAAACGCGAGATATGGCTAAGTCCGACCAGCGCTAGTAGAAGTTGTAGGCCCTGCGACTTCTACTAGCGCCCAAGGGCCTTAGCCAAATTTTCTTGAAAAATGGGCTCTTTTTGCGGTGTTTTTACCATAGTGTGCTCATTTTCCATCCAAATTACAAGTATTGTATGCTGTTAGAAAGGCCCTTTTTTAAGGCTATCCAATGGTGGTATGCAATGGTAGCATTGCACATTACAATGTCTGGTAATCAGCAAAACACTGCCTGAAAGTGCTCCATGACAGCCATGGCAGCCACCTCTTTGCTCATAGTGCCTCCAGGTTCGACCCAAAATGCATGTGCTATATACCATAATGAAGCTGCTTTGAAGCTCTATTCGATTGGGGTACAAGCCTCCCACCTAAGCTCTTCATATTCCATTTGGCACAATCTCACTTTTTATCAGCCCACAAATGCCTGTAACAGTCAGCAAGGCATTGATTGTATACTGGGTTGTTAGTGTTTTAGTATATGTAGGCATGCAATGTCCAATGTTTGATATAACTACCAATTAAGCTGTTGTATCAAGTTCAAGGGCAAAGAATGCACCACAGTGCACCTTAGCAATGCCTGAATCAGGCACTTATACTTAGCTATCCACCCCTGGATGTGTACTTGGACGTACAGGATTTCTGTAATAAAGCATTGCTGTTGAGCAACCTGAGCATTGATTACTTCACCAGAGTATGGATGTGACAACTGACTGGCTACCCGATGTCAACTTACTGTACCATCACTATCATACTGCCAAAGTAACAGGTGGGTACCCTCATAGGCGCACTACAAGCAAGCCTGCTGCTCTAAAAAGTGATAGGGAGGGTGATTGCCCATGCTGTGCCACCTAGGGTTACACAGGCACCTAGCAGTCAGCATTAGAGCAAGGCTAGCAAGCAGTCAGAGTGGCTGTGTGGCCAATCTAGGGTCTAACCCTAGAGTTTCTAATGGACTGTGGCCCTAACCCTAGTTTTGTATGTGGAAGTTGTATGTGGCGCTTATTTTAGATCTAATGATTTGTTAGCTGAGATTGAAAATATTTTCCCACAGGGTCGGATCAGCGTCACACATTTTGGCTGGGAGCTCACCCCATAAGATATGATTTCTTTGTCCCTCATCAATCTTAATGTAGCATGTCCACGCTGATCCCAGTAGTAACTACACCTCCACCAGACCAGGATTCCCCAACACAAATCACAGTTGAGTCACACATGAAGCAACGTCTAGGGATATCACAAAATGCTGTCTACTGCATGCAAGCCACTGTTGCCTTGGACCGTTCTCCCTATTCACACAGCGCACACAAGTTCAATATCCGGGACCAGGTATCAAGATTATAACAGACTTGGGGGTAGAGGGCCAATACTGGCATGTCCAATTGATGGGATAATGCACATACCCCCTTCAATACACTCAAGGGCTATTGTTGTGCATTGGTAGGTGGTGTCAATGTCAAAAGAACCTTGCAATGCCTCTATATGTCAAAACAAAACTACACCTCAGCAGCGAGATATATTTAGATCTAGGTAAAAAAACCAGTGTTGTTTTGAGCCATCATGTTATTTTTTCACTAATACTAGGAGCATATACTCAACCCAGAAGGAATCTGCTGAGCATATAATACATCCAAGTAATAGGGCACACAATTCTCCCAGAAGAACTGCACATTGGTAACTTAGAGCATTTCTCTGTTCAGACTACACTGACATATCCTTCTCCTAACCATCCTGCTAGCACCGTTTTTGGTATAGAGCCCCTGGCAAAGCTCAAGTAAGGAAGAGTAGCTGATGTTAAGCTGGGAAATTGATCATTAAATGATCACTGGGTCATGTCAACAGTATATCCTGCAGGCTGTCATCGTCTAACTAGACTTAATATCTCATGCATCAGCAATAGCTATGGTCAATAGCTTTGTTCTTCAGACACATTTAGATTGGTGTTGTGTGCTAGCTAGCCCTATGATGATATTGAAAGTGGCTGTACTACAGTGACTTGATCTATGTGAGACATCAACAGATATTACAGCCAACTTGGGTGATCTTTTGATATTTCTGGAGTATCTAGTGGCTTTGTGACATACAGCCTCCCCCATCAGGTAGATATTGAGAACCTGAATCAAATGGTACATAACACTCCCAGGGTTTGTGCATGATCAACCAAAGTATGGGCTCTAAAAGCTGAATGCGCCTAAGTTTAACACTAATGGGAATTTATCATACTAATATACAGTGCTACAGTGAGTATTACACCATACTGTATGTACCATCAGATTCTCATCACTCATGGCTTCCTGGCAATGCCAGTTACATCATATGTGGACTATTAGAGGGCCACGATGTCTCATAAACAGAGGCACATCAGAGTAAGCCTTGTTTTTATTCATGGTCTCCTTATCAAATAGTGTATTTCTTTGCTTTATAATTCTCTACCATTCAAGGGCTACACAGTGTGATTGTTCTTGTGGGCATATATGCTCCAGTTGTTGCAAAGACGCGGTATTTCTGCAATTTGAAGCAAGGCTGTGCCACCTAGGGTTACACAGGCGCCCACCCGTGAGCATTAGAGCAAAGTTAGCACAGCAGTCAAAGTGGCTGTATGGGTGATCTAGCCTCTAACCCTAGAGTTTCTAATGGGTTGTGACCCTAACCCCAGGTTTGTATGAAAAAGTTATATGTGATGCTTATTTCAAATCTAATGATTTGTTAGCTGAGATTGAAAATATCTTACCACAGGGTCAGATCAGCATGTAACGACCCTCCGTGGTCGTTACGGGTTCTTACAGGACCTAGTGCTAGTTGCGCAAGGATTAGATGCCGCATACATAGCGTGTAATAGGTAAACATGTACAATGTGCGGGTATTCAGAGCCCATGCGTCTGGTGTGGGCAGCCTTCTACACCTGCCCCACCATCTCCCGAGTACGCTGAGCCCTAATAGAGCCCGGACCAGAGTGCTAGGAGACTGCGGGCATCAGAAGTGCCCAACACTGTGAGTTTTTACACTTTTTTACTCTTACTGTGTTACAATCACCCGGTTTGGGGCTCAATGTGCAACCACGTCATTGAACTCTAATCCCCGCATCCAGCAAGAATGAGCCACCATAGCTCAAACAACCCCATGGACCTGTGAACTCCACGGGCTTTGACTCCCACCACGAACCAGCCCACCTGCGCTGATCTCAGCACAGGTCAACCCACCACATCGCTCCCTCGACCAGTAGAGGGTGAGGGCAGACCCTCGATATCACAACTGTGGTATCCAGCAGATTAGACAACATCATGAACACGACTTGGGGTCGTGCTACTGCCAGCGTGCATGCTGGACTACCGGCATCAGCTCAAGCAGGCCCGTCTCAATGGTCGGGCTCCACTGCAAGCTCGCTCAACAGCCGGAGTCTTGCCAACATTGGGCAAGACTAGCAAGACCTGTTGGAGTTCGAGCACGCGGTAGTGAGAGGAACGGAAACTGATGATGTATACGAGTAGCTAGCGTGCGAGTAAACATACATGAGTGATACTAAGGCCTATAGTAAGAGTGAACTACAAAGATAAGCAATGAACTAAGAAGTGCGCGCTAAGGGTACTAAGGTAAAAGTAAGTAAAAGAGTCGTAGTCTGCATACAATCAGGCATAGTCCATATACAAAGCCCATACTACAACAAGACCTGCATGAAGGACACTCACAATAGCTAGCTGCGAGCTCATCAGTGCCGGCAGCACCAACACTGAACCTTGCGCCACTGCGCCTGGTAGTATGGGAATCAAAGCGATGATTCCATACTCTGCGGGAGCAGATACTCAATGCAGAGAATGAGACTAATCTCGCTCCGCAGTCCGTGTTGGCAGAATTAGGCCTAGGTGACCTAATGGAAGACAACGACGAGGAGGGCCTTACCGCTCGTGCTATAGCGGTAAGTGAGGATGCCAATGTGGGGCACCACAGTCATCAGCCAATTGTGGCTGGTGAGGATGAGAGCAACGAGTTGCCCATGACAAGGGCAATGATAGACACCCATATCAGTAATTTTACTGATCCCCAAATGGAGAACCTCGTGGTTGTCCATGAGGTGAAGGATGCACTAGTTGATCCTCACCAGCACATTGCCGCTGGCTGAATTGAACTACTGAGCCGTGCAGGACTGTATGATCTACTGCACATGACGGCGCAAATGCCGCCGTCTTCCTCAGCTTGCCACATTGGCAAGACTCAAGCTGCAGTTCCTATTCGGAACGTAGCATTCAATCAACAGCAAGGCTCGACTAGGACTGCGCACATCATGCAGCCGATACCGTCCTCACCCAGCGATTATCCCACTGAGCCAATGTCTGCGTCTCAAGGACCCGTGTACCGTCAAGAACGGCCGCCAGGACTCTGGGACTGAAAACACCCTCGACGCTCAATGGGAGTGTTTGCATATTACGGAGGGTTACCTCCTATGCAGCCAGCCGAAAACACTGAGCCGCTGGCATACACAGGGCCCATAGTAGGACCTCGTAATGGTGTAATGGTGTAACAATAAGCCGTCTTGTTACGATTGATGAGGAATGAAGAGATCATTTTTTATGGGGTGAGCTCCCAGCCAAAATGTGTGACACTGATCCGACCCCGTGGGAAAATATTTTGAGACTCAGCTAATCAGACCTTAGATCTGAAATAAGTGCCACATACAACTTCTGCATACAAACCTAGGGTTAGGGTCCTCATCCATTAGAAACTTTAGGGTTAGACACTAGAATACCCACACAGCCACTCTGACTGCTTGCTAACTTTGCTCTAGTGCTCACTGCTGGGCGCCTGTGTAACCCTAGATGGCACAGCATGGGCAGTCATTCTGCCAACCACTATTCAAAGCAGCAGAGGGCGCTAACAATGCTTCTATGAGGGGCATACACATTGCTTATACTTTGAAAGTAGGATAGCGACAGTATGCAAAATCACACTATGTTAACCTATGTTGCCCTTTGTTGCAGCCATACTTCGTTGATGTACACTCTTAGCCAAGTGCAAGTCTTCAGTAGGCATGTCCGCATGCCCCAGTACAGAGCTAGTGTGGGCACCTAAGTGCAAGTGCCTTGCTCAGTCATAGTTTGTTGCTGTATAGGCTATGGTGCACTATACTCAATTGTTGTGAATGCTGTAATAGCTTGGTTGGTAGCTGTGTTAACTGCTCAACATCATATACTTACATATGCCATAATCTTGGCAACTTGGTATTAAGAGTAATCTCTCTCTGTGCCACAGGCCTCTATTACACAATGAACAGCCTGGCCTGATCATGGAGCATCAGGAGGTTAGGCTATGGCACTGTACCCTCATACAGTGGAGCTCTAGAGGAGCTTTATAAGGGTATATAATGCATGCAATTTAGATATACACTGTAGGAGGTGTGAGCCGAGAAGTGGCCATCATGGCTTTTAGTAGACACTTTCAAGCAGTATTTTGCTGAACCCTGTGCATTGTGCAATGCAATGCCATTATTTCTCAGCACCATTTGATAGCTCTCAGAAACACCTTCCTGACAGTTTAAAATACTTGAAATTAGGATATAAAATGAATGAGCTATGGTAAACATTCTGCAAAAAGCGCCCAATTTTCAAAAACATTTGGCCCAGGCCCTTGGTTGCGGGGCCTGTGACTTCTACTAGCGCCAAACAGACAGCCACATTCTGCCTCCTGGGTGCTTATTTTGCGGGAGGAAAAGGCTTCGAGAGCTCTGCTTCAAGATGTAGTAAAACAGCTTTAGCGCAATGAATAGAGGGTATAGAGCCACAGAAACAATCACATCAGGTAGCCCTTGACCATAGGTGTATTATGGAGCAAAGATATACACCATTTAGTAAGGAGACTACTATGTAAACAGTGATTTACTGCTTTTTGGCTTGGTGAACAAGACATCAATGGTTTAAAGGGACAGAGGGGTGCTTGTATCACAATTACACCCCTTTATACTTTCCAGGCCGAAGCAGGGTCTAATGATATCATAGTGATCAGTTCAAATTGACTGTACACTGCTGTACAGGTTGAGTAAGTGATTTATAAGTCCTTCTAATGACATTTTTCAGAGGAGATGTAATGGTCATTAATATACGTAAACACCCCCATGTCTTAGAGCTCATGAGCACCTTCCTAATCATCATCCTTCTTGACCTGCGACCACCATCATCTGGTTAGGCGCCGGTCCACGTCACTCGCTGCTCGTTGTCCCCTCACACTCTCCGGCGGGCTCCCGCCCCTCGTCTTGCTCGAATGGACTTACGGGCCTCCTCAGAGGAGGCTCGCAGCCCTCCCCAGACGTTCGCGACACCGCTGAGCACCCCGCTGCGCAATAAGCGGCTGCGTTCTCCCAGTGAGACAACGCCGCCCGAAACCCCCTGCCGCTCCAGGCGTCGCCTCCCAGGCGGCGGCGCCCTGTCCCTCGCGCCCCATCCTGAGGCCGAGAAGGAGGGGGGTGCGTCCGGAACCAACTCACCTGGTGCCGACGCCCGCCCGCCCCCGGGGAGCGCAGCACCCGGCTACGACGAAGAAGCCTCCGCCCAGGCGGACCCTGACGCGCCAACCCAAACCCAAAGCGACGACCTCCTCGGCTTTGACAACGACGAGGACCCCCTGCTCGAACTCGGCGGTGCACCGCCGGTCTCCAAGGAGGCCGCCATGTTCACCCCCATCGCCAACCGTATGGTCAGTCTCATGTCCAACATCACCCACGCCATTCGCCGCCATCGCCACCTCCTGCACGATCTGCCTGAGCAAGAGGCGGAGGACATCTGGGCCCTCATCAACACCGCGCTTGATTCACTCAACGTAACGGCCTCCGACACCAGTGGCTCCCTCGACAACGTCCAGGGGGTGCTGTGCCGGTACAGTGACGACCGCCTGAAGATGCACCAGCTCTGTGGACCGGCCGTCCCCCCGTCCCCACCCTACGTTCCCGCTACCCTCCCCCGGTCTGCACCCGCCACCGGCATGCTCAGCGCTGCCGCTGCGCCTGCCTTCCCGTCACTCCCTCCGGCCTCCCCCCGCAACGACTATCCCATGGACGACACGCCTTCGTCGCCTGCTGGCGGCCTAGCGGACTCGATGTGGCACCCAGGTGCTGCATCGCCGTCCCCTGAACCCCCGGCTGACCTCCCCGCCCCCGCTCCGACCCTCTCCCTCTTGGACCGCATCGGGGACCTTGCCCCGGCCGTCCTGGCGCCGGCGGCTGAGCAGCTCCTGTTCGGCGAGCCGTCGTCCGCCCCAGCTGACTGGTCCATGGACTTCGACACCACCAACACCGACCCCTTCTTCGACCGGCCCTCCTCGCCTGTGCGCCCATCGATGCCGCCGTTCCCCCCACTGCCCTCTCGCCCTGCGGACAGACGCGACCTAGGTCGCCGCCTCCGCTCGCCTGCTCGCCCTCACCCGCAGCCGTCCCGCGAGCCGTCGGTGGCCTCGTCGTCCCCGTCGCGCTCGTCGTCTGTGGCTCCTCGCGGGCGCGGACGTGGCTGTGGCCGCGGCCGGGACCTGAAGGGTATCTTCCAGAAGCCGCCGCCTGACTGGGAGCGCACGGTATACGTAGTGTTCTCCAGCTCCCGGCCGCTCGACGACACCCGCTACGGTCCCTCCGTCATCAGCACTAACCTCGACACGGCCCTAGAGCGCTCCGGGGATCTGCGCGGTTACAATGTCACGCGCGCGAAGTGGTCGTCCACCGGCAATCTCACCCTCATCATGAACAAGCCCCCGTCCCGCGACCTTATCCTCTTCCTGCACTCGCGCCTGGTCTTGCTCCTGCAACCCATCTCTGGCAACGACTTCCGTGTCCGTCCTCACATCCATCGAACCACCTTCGTCTTCCGACGGGTCCCCTGCAGCGACCCCGCCGCCGGGTACTGCCCCTTCTCGCCGCGTGAAGCAGCCGCCGCGCTCTTCAGCCACTCAGAGTGGCAGCGCTACGTCGAGGATCCGTACGTTGACTTCCGCTGGGCCAAGGGCCAGGAGTTTGACACCGCCCGGAAGCTGATCGTGGAGATCTCGGATGACCTCGAGCACTCGATGGCTACCCACCTCACGCGATTCCCCATTGTCTTCCAACCCTGCATCTACCGCGTCTACCCAGAGGTCGTCCCCGGCCGTGAGACCGTGTCGCTGTGCGGCCTCTGCTTCCAGTGAGGCCACTCGGAGCGCGGCTGCTCGGTGTCGCACGACACCTGCCCACGCTGCGGCGGCAACCACAAGGCCGACGCTCACCATCTACTGGCCGCCTGCTGCCGCGACCGCCCCGACAAGGAGCAGGTCCGCTGTGCATGCCCTTCCGTCTGCCTCAACTGCGGTGGCAGCCACTACGCCAACGACTCCGCATGTGAATTCTTCCGCCACCGCCACGACGAAGAGTGGTACCGCTCCCGCGTGCCCACTATCGCCGCCCGCCTCTCTGTCGCCGCCGGCGCTCCCCCCTCTTCCTCCCCCACCCCCGTCAAAGACTCGGCCCAGGCCGACGCGCCGAGCCAAGGCCAGCGCGTACGTTTCGGCCGCAAAATCACTAAAATGTTCCGTGCTAACCTACCCCCTCAGATCACGTCCAACGCCCGGCCACAGGCTGATCGCGAAGGATCGAGGGGGATCAGGGTCGGTGGGAACCGCGGCTGAACGTAGTCCATTATGCGTACATCCTTACATGTAGTATTTCAAAATGTCAATCACTCCCCTCAGCATACGCACTTTCTCCTTGAGCGCTGCGCCACCAACAACGTCGATGTTGTGTGCATCCAAGAGCCGTGGTACGGCCCGATTCGCCCCATCCCCTCTGCCTCGCCGGCTGGTCCGGCTGAGCACACTGACGACAACATGCTTTATGGCACACAGCTACACCCAGTGTGGACGCTTGTGGAAGCCCAAAAGGATGCTCGTGTGGTGTGCTACGTCAACCGCCGCCTCGTGAACGCGGTCCTCATGCTCGACTCCTCCGTATCTCACCGCGACTGCATGCTACTGCTGCTCCGCCTCGAGCAGTCTCAAGACCCGCTCGCTATCCTCAACATCTACAACAACGTGCGCAATCACGCCGTTGAATATCTCGCCGACATCATTGAAACCCTCCCCGTCATCGACCTTGCCGGCGGCGACTACAACACGCATGCCTGCATGTGGGACCCCGACTACCCGCCCGACGCCGTCGCGCGTACAGGCGAGGTCATCGACCTGCACGCTCACCTCGGCCTCCGTCTCCTGTCGCTGCCCTCCGTCCACACTCACTTCCCCCACCGCCGCAGCCTCCGCCCCACTGTCATCGATCTAGTGTGGGTGCCGGACGACCGCCCGCCCATCCTGTACGAGATCCGCGTCGCGGCGGACGAACGCGGCCTGTCTGACCACGCGGTCATCCACGTTGACATCCCGGTGCCCCTCTGGTCTCTGGAGGGCGAGCCCGGCATCGTCCCAAAGTCAGACGCGGTGCAGGCATTCCTCGACCACACCCTCGCCGCAGTCCAGCACCGCCTACCGCAAGACGTCCCCCTCCGGTCCGAGCCGGAGCTGTGCGCCGCCGTCGACATGCTCTACGACTGCCTCCGCAGCGCGTGGAACACCAACGCGAAGCCCGTCCGTGTCTGCGACAAGTCGCGACAGTGGTGGGACGGCGCGTGCGCAGATGCGCGCGACGCTCTGACACGCGCCCGCCGCCGCCTCGACTACGTCCGCCGCTACGCCCCACGCCTCGCCGCCGCCGCCCAGGTGTCCGTGCGCCGAGCCTTCCGCATCCTCAAGTCTACGATCTGTGCACGCCGCCGCCGCCACCTCGACGAGCACATTGAGCACGTCGCTGAGAAGCAGCGACGCGTGTGGGACCTCACATGCTGGACTGGCCCTCGCGCTATGCCCATGTACCGCTCCCTCGTGCACAACGGCCAACCCCCGCAGTTGCTCCCAATGCTCTGGGACGCGCTCGACTCATCCTTCCACTCCGCCGCCGCCCGACCTGTCGACCCGACTGTTCTCGACGAGCTCGACGAACTCCCTGAACGTGACTGCCCTCCGATTGCACGGGCGGAGATCCGCGACGCGCTTCAGAGCGTGTCCACGACCTCCACGCCCGGCTGGGATCATCTTCACTGGCGCCACCTCAAAATCCTCGTCGGCGACGACCACTTCCTCGTCGTCGTCCACCGCATCTACAATGCCATCCTCACACTCGGTGTCTGGCCGGCGCAATTCAAACGCGCTGTGTCTGTCGTTATCCCCAAGCCCTACAAGGAAGACTACTCCAAGATCAAGTCCTATCGCCCCATCGTCCTGCTCAGCACACTCGGTAAGCTCATGGAGAAGGTTCTCAGTGAACGCCTCCATTACGAGTGTCAGAAGTACGGAATCCTCCACCCTAACCAGTACGGCGGCATGAAGGCGCACAGCACGATCGACGCCGCCACGAGCCTCGTCACCCACATCCGCGCCGGGTGGCGGGAGAACCTCGTCACGTCATGCCTAGCGTTCGACGTGGCGCAGTTCTTCCCGTCCATGAACCACGACCTCCTCTGCCGCATCATGGTACGCCGCGGCTTCTCTGCGGTCCTGGTGCGCTTCTTCCGCAACTACCTCTCGGGACAGCAGTCCTGCTTCCGCTGGGGACGCGCCACCTCCCCGTGGTTCGATGTTCCGCCCGTCAGCGCCGGTCAAGGCTCGGCGCTCTCCCCTGTCCTCACCAACCTCTACATCTCCCCCGCTCTCCACCTCCTCTTCCCCGTCACCACCATCTAGTCCGATGCCGCTCTGCAGTTCTACGTCGACAACGGACTGTGGACGGTTACCTCCCCCACAATTGCCGACAACTGTGTTGTCCTCCACGCCCGGTACCACGACACCTCGACGACCCTGACCCGCCTCGGCCTACTCGTGGAGCCCAACAAGAACGAGCTTATGCATTTCGTCCCCACCCGCCTCGCCACCTCGCAGAACGCACAGACCCCGCTCGAACTTGACGCCAACACCGTCATACGGCCCAGCGCCGTGTGGCGGTACCTGGGCATCCGGTTCAACTCGAAACTGACGTTCAAGGCACACGTCGCCTACTTCGCAGAAAGTGCGGTTACGCCCGTCAACTCCATGCTGATGCTCGGGAACTCCGTCCGCGGCCTGGCCCCGATGCAGCGTCGCACGCTGTATGTGTCCTGCATCCGCCCCCTCCTCACGTACGGTGTCGAGGTCTGGTTCCGCTCGAAGGGCGTCAAAGGCCTCATGAAGCCTCTGGTTGCCGCCCAGCATTGCGCTCTGCGGTGGATCACCGGCGCGTTCCGCACCACTCCGACCGGCGCAATGCAGACTTTCGCCGGCCTCCTCCCGCTACACCTACACTGTGAAAAGCTGCCGGAGCGGTACTTCCTCCGCATACACACGCTCCCGGCCGCACACCCCATCCGTGCCTCATTCCTGAACATCTTCGACCGATCAGTGCACGCCCCCTACATCCGCTTCCTCCCCGACGTCCTCCCGCCCATGCCCAGCATTCCCCTCTCCGAAGTCTTCAGTCGGCCCAGGCTGTGGATCACGGAGACGTTCGACCCCCTAGACGGCGAGTGTCAACCTGGCGTATGTGTGCGCGACCTGTACGAAGATCGCGTCACGATGCACCTCAACCACCCGCGCAAAAAGGACGAGGACACCCTGAAGGCCTGGATCGACGCCGACCTGCGTCCTCGCATCCAGGCCGCGCATGACGATGATGGCGCCCTCGTCATCTTCACCGACGGAAGCTCGTACGTCTGTTCCCAGACTGAGCTCGGCCTAGGCTCCACTGCCGGCTTCCGCGCCTACCACGGCGGCCGCCTCCTCTCCCGACGCTCGATCTATATGGGCGACGCCTTCTCCTTCGACTGCGAGCAAATCGCCGTCTCCATGGCGGTCGGCTTCCTCTACCTCAAGCGGTTCCACCGCGTCCATATCTTC
Source organism: Trametes villosa (assembly GCA_002964805.2). NCBI lineage: Eukaryota > Fungi > Basidiomycota > Agaricomycetes > Polyporales > Polyporaceae > Trametes > Trametes villosa. The sequence continues at coordinate 77,492 of PUDQ02000131.1, read as the reverse complement.
TCGGACAGTGAGAACACGCTGTCGAGCATCCTCAACCCGACAGACGGCCGCATGGCCGCCGTCAACACCTGCTGCATCCTCCGCGACTGGTTCGAGCGCCACCCGGACAACCATCTCGACCTCGACCTCCACTACTGCCCCGGGCACTCCAACATCGCGGAGAACGACGCCATCGACATGGACGTCAAGTACACCGCTCACCAGACCGCGGCGCAGCTGTTCCGCGACGGATGGCGGGGACGCTTCCCCGTGTCCTACGCGTTTTTCAAGAGCAGCATCACGTCCCACGTGCAGCAGGAGTGGGAGGAGCTCGCGAACGCGAACCCAGCCAAGTACTGGGGGCACACGCAGCTCTGGCACCCAGCCTTCCGGCGCCTCATCCATACGGGCTCCTTCCCCCTCAAACGCCTGTCTAGCCGCCCCACGCTCACCGCCCGCTTCATCCGCTGCATCACGAACCACGCGCCGACGGGGTACTACCGGGATCGATTCCGCTCAGCGCTGAACAAGCCCACACAGTGCACCCTCCACGACGGCCCGCCCACATACCACACACGCGAACACATCCTATTCCATTGCAACCACTACACACGCCGCTACCGGCACTTGAGCATCGAGGACCTCCTGTCCTCGATGGACCCCTTCTATGACATCGAACGCTTCCTGGAGGATAACCCCTCCGCCTTCTTCTTCGACGACACCCCCGGCGACTGATCGCCCGCGCCGCCCCCATGCCCGGCCTATGCCTATGCCCCATGCCCATGCCTGCCCGCCCATTCCGCGTACCCATACGATACCTGATACACGGTATGCGCGGCTGCGCCGCCGTAGTCGATAACACCCCGCTCTTGTACCTTAGTAGACGGCTGTAAAGCACTACATGAATATAGTCAGATCCAAAAAAAAGAGCACCTTCCTAATAGTATATTACACATGCCATTTGGATCAACACTGGAGGAGCAGTGGCCAAAAAAACCAAAGGAGGGGGCAATAATGTAAGCTGTGGCTGAGAACAAACAGGTACAAAGCTGATGGCCACACGGCAGAGGCCTGGGGTCGGATTTTGACCCCAGGTCTCTGCCGTGCAGCATGACATAAGCTTTGGTTATGTTTGGCTTCCAATGCAAATCCTCGCACAAATCCTTTACATTCAGCCCCCATATAGTCCAAATAGTATGTATGTCATATCACCAGAAAGCTATGAGTGAGTAGAATCCAATGGTGCACAAATTGGAATGTAATGATCATTCTAGTACTGATCAATAAGGCAACAAATGCTCATTAGTGCCACAATTCAGCCACATTCAGCTTCTATGGCTCATTTTGAGCACAATTTGAGTATTTATGCAGCCTGTGGTTACTGTTGTAGCAAATAGCATATCCCATTGAATGGGACTGAAGAGCTGAATTTCATGGTATATCATATTTTTGGGGTGTGTGCACATTATACTGATATATGACAACAGTGTATAGTAAAATCAACTTTTCCAGGGTTTTCAGCATGATGTCATGGCCCATCAATGAAATACCTCCTGTGGTGTGCTAGGCAGACAAAGGCTGAGGTGTTATATCCTGTTGAATGCATTATATCAAGAGGAAAGGAGGGACATTGATATTAGCTGTGGCTGAGAACAGACAAAGCCAAAGCCGATGGCAGGGAATGCAGAACATGTGTTCCCTGCCTTCAAAGTTTGGTCATGTTTGGCTCATAACACAGATCCCTTTGTATCTCAGACCCAAGTAGTCCAAATGTAATGGAACAAGTGTTGGCAGGAAACTATCTATGAGTAGGATCACACAGTGTTCAAAGTGAGATGTGATGTCCATTACAGCACTGTCTAACAATGCTACAATTCCCCATTAGTGCCACAGTTCAGCTACATCCAGTTTCTCTGGCTAATATCTTAGTACTTCACGTACTAACCCCCAGAGGGATATATGTCATCATATTCAGCTTCTCAATATCTATCCAATGGTGAACTCTGAATATCCCAAAAATCGACATAGGCTTAAAAGCTACCAAGTGTTGGATCCACCCCTGTACAGATCAAGTCAATATCTCCAACTCAGGTTAACATTATGATTGTGTATTCTTGTGGAATACACATAGACAGAAAGGTCTTGCATCAAAGCAGTGATCAGCTACTAGCAATGGTTGAGCTAGCAATTTCATCAGTCAATGACAACCTTACAGCTGTTGATAAACAAGGCACTACTCGATTGTCAATTGCTTATATGTATAACTGCCACTTTCCCTCAGCGGATTGCATTATATAACAGCCTGGGTTGTTTGCTATGTTGAGCTAATTCTCAGCTCTGTTGGGTTGCTTCTACTAATAGCCATGTGAAAAATCTATGGTTTATAAATACTAGCAGGATGGCTTAGAAATATCAGCTTGATAAAGAATCATCAAACTATGCCTCAATTGGTGCCTGTACACAACCCTTGGCTCTGTGACATCAGCTCAAATATATGATTATTGTTTGCTGATGAATGGCATGGCTTATATGAATGATCATGGAGCATATAATCACCCAAACTGCCTGAAAGCGATACTGATTCATAAACATCTCTGAACACATGAGGATGTGGGTGGTAGAGCCACCGCTTCCATGCTAGGGTTCCCAAACATTGGGAAGCATTGCTGAAATATTTCTTTGATGACATACACAAAAATCAGATGAGCTGCTAGCAATGCTGTATGAGCTATCTCATAATGAGTCAATTGCTACAAGTGACATGTATATTAACTCAATCAGTGCACTTTCTTGTGTACATCTTTCTTGTGTACATTGCTTGTCTAGTTCATAAAACAGACAATTTGCTCTGTAGTATTGAGTAAATATTATCAGACATTATTCCATTAGGAAAAGAAGCAGATTCAAATTAACATAGTGTTTTATACACTGTAATGATGTATAGTGAACATCAAGTGCACTGAGAGGTGTTCTAAATGATCAAAATACTCTGCAACACCTCATCAATCGGACATGCCAGTATTTGCCCTTTCCCCCCAAGTTCAAAACTGTTTGTTCACATATACTGAATTTCTTACAACACAGCATTGCAGTCAATCCCCCCTGGGTGCTTGTTGAATCATGAGAGATTAAATCTTGCATAATTGTAGGGCATAAAGGGCTTACACTGTGCAGATGTACCCTGATCAGATAGAGCTTGAACCAGCTTTCTAATGGTATATAGAACATGCAATTCAGTTTACAACTGGAGGAGAGATGGCCAATACATTATCTACTATGGCTCTGACTAGGTGCTTATAAGTGATCATTTGCCAGATACCAGACACAGTAATAGCCTAGGCTGATATTGCATGCAACCATCAGACAGCCCTAAAAATGCCTTCCTAATGGTATACTGCACTTGCAGTTTGAATAGAAAATGGACAAGCTGTGGCCAACAAAATTTGACCCCTTGGGCACTACCACTGCTTCAAATGGAGTGAAACCACTTTAGCACAATAACTAGAGGGTATGAAGCCACACAAACAATCACATCACATTGGCCTTGACCATTGGTGCATAAAAGAGCAAAGATATATATGAGTTGGTAAGTAGGGTACTGTGTAAACAGTGATTTACTGCTTTTTGCTCGAGTAAATAAGACATCAATGGTTTAAAGAGACAAAGGGGTGCTTGTACCGCAACTACACCTCTATATATCTTGCAGACATCAACAGGGTCAACTAAGACGCTAGTATTAGCAGTACACTGCTGTACAGGCTGAGTAAGTGGTTTATATGTCCTTGCAATGAAGTATTATAGAGGACATAATGGACATTGATACAAATCAATACCCCCATGATGTAGAGCTCAGGAGCACCTTCCTAATGGTATATGACACATGCCATTTGAAGGAGAACTGGAGGAGCAGTGGCCAAAAGAACTAGAGGAGGGGGCAATAATGTAAGCTGTGGCTGAGAACAAACAAGTACAAAGCGGGAGGCACAACAACGCGAATCCGCGTCGGCGTGCCTCCCGCTTTGTACGTGTTTGGCTCCCAGCACAAATGCTTTCATTTTGGGCCACTGGATAGTCCAAATATCATGTATCATATGTCATTAGAAAGCTATGAGTGAGCAGAATGCAATGGTGTACAAATGGTGATGTAGTATTTACCATAGCAGTCATGGTTAGAACTTCAATCCCTCATTAGTGCCACAATTCAGCCACATTCAGCTTCAATGGTTCATACCCCAGTGTAATGTGCACAAACCCCCCAAGTATTATATACCATTGGATTCAGCTTTTCAATCCCAATCTAATGGGATATCCCATCCGCTGTAAGGGTGATCACAGGCTGCATAAATGCTTAAATTGTGCTTAAAATGACAGCACTGTATATACTAGTATATTCAATTGGTCCAGTGTATTCAGCATGATACTATGACCCAGTCGATGAAACACCTCCTGTGGTGTGCTAGGCAGGCAAATGTTGAGGTGTTACATGCTGTTGAATGTATTATTTCAAGAGGGAAGGAGGGACATTGATGTCAACTTTGGTCTTGTTTGGCTCTTCACACATATTCCTTTGTATCTCTGGCACTGGTAGTCCAAATGAAATGAAATAAGTGTTGCCAGGAAGCTATCTATGAGTTTGATCACACTGTGTAAGAAGTGAGGTGTGATGTCCACTATAGCACTGTCTAACAGTGCTGCAATCACGCATTAGTGCCACACCTCAGCCACATGCTGTTTCTCTGGCTAATATCATAGTATTTCATGCACTAACCTCCAGAGTGTTATATGTGATCAGGTTAAGCTTTTCAATATTTATGCCTTTGTTTCAAACATGGTCATAGGCCTGAAAAATAGATCACCCCCTGTACAGATCGAGTCAATATATCTAACTCCTGCTGCCGCAAGTCGTCTTGCAGATGAAATGTATATATGAGAATGTCCTTGCACCGAAGTAGTCATGAGCTATGGCAGATAGTAAAGATAGGAAGGAAAGTCAATAAATACACTAGAGCTACTAATTTCACAAGCTACCTTGCATGTATATTGCAGCTCAGGCTGTTTGGTATGTTAAGCAATGTAACACTGTAACACTTCTGTGAACCTCGCTTTGCTACACCCATGTGAGATATGTATAGTTTGAGAGGGCTCATAGAATCACTTGGAAAATGGATAGGTCAGAATAATAAACCAGGAAGCAGGCTGCATCATTGGGAGAAGCTCAAATCAGTTCATGCACACAAACTCCAGCTCCTCAGACTTGCAATTACTATTTGTTGGTGAATGACATAGCTGATGTGATTGGTCATAATAAATGTTCAAACACTAGTATTGCTTTCAAGCAAGTTGGTTTATTGTGTGTTCTGAGATATAACCATGTGGGCAATAGAGACAGACCTCCTATGCTAGGGTACTTACCCACGAGAGGATAATGCTGGGATATATCTCTAATCAGATACAGAAAAATTAGATCAGCTGCTAATAATGCTGTAAGGGCTATGGCGTAACAAAGTAATTATTGCAACTGACATGCATATTAACTCAACCAGTGCAGTCCTCCATGTACACTGCTTGTCCAGTACATAAGGCAGTAAATTTGCTGAATAGTCTCAAGTAAATATCATCTGGTATTGTGAATCAAGACATCAGGCAGATTTCAATCAACACGATGTTGTGAGTGGTGCTCTGTGGTCCAATTCAAATAGTGCAATGTTTACGGTGACTATAAATTGTGCCAAGAAGTGTTTATGTCTGATAAAAATACTCTATAACACCTCATCAATTGGACATGCCAGTATTGGCCCTCTCCCCCAAGTCCTAGTCTCCCCATTCATCCTCCGCGGCCTCTGTTACCTTCAATCCCATTTCTCAACTGGCCTCGATGGACCGGGTTTGTCTCCTGCAAGATTTGGCTGGCTCTGAGCAAGACTACCCAGAAGACATCCCGGACTTTGTACGCGAATTTCTCAACTCCAACTTTGGGCCAGCTGGCTGCAGCGACCATCAGTATTTCTGCAAAGTTCTGAAAACGTCTGGCACAGACCTTTCAGACGCCGTCAGGCCCGATTCAGACACTGTCAGACCCTTCAGACGTTCAAGTGTCAAAATGGGATTTTGTGATGACCAGACTTTGTGGTTGTTGTACAGTCAGACCCTTTCAGACGTGACTTTTTGGTCAGACATGTCAGACTTGTATGGATAGACATTGTAATGCAGTGAATTCCGAGGATACAACTGAATGCATTGATAACATGGCTACTAAGAGCTGCTGAAACGACGCGTACACACACTTACATCGATCTGGTACAGTACAAAGCGGGGGTGAGGGCGGGGGCGGGAACGAGGAAGCCGAGAGCAAACTCGGCAGAGACGGGCATAAGGCTGCACATAGGTCAATCTGTAGGTGATCTGGATCTGTACCTATAGGTAATGGGAGATCATGAGCTATGATCTGGAACTGGGGTTGATCTGCCTTCTAGGTACCTGTGACCTAGTGATCTGTACCTAGTACCTACAGGTCGACCTATACATGGTCTGTTTTGTGTATGCTGTACCAAGTTTGGGTCATAATAAGTCTCATACAATGTCTAAACACATTATGACAGTACAATAAGGTCTGTATATAGCTTGGGTGCATACCACCAACCCACATGCCTTGAGATTTACAACTTTTGAGGCCAGATATTATGATTTTGCACCTTCATTTGAGGTCGAGTGAGTGAATGTATCCTACAAACAGATCATGTAGGTCAATTAACCAGATCACAAGCCTTGATCCAGAGCTGGAGTCAATCTGCCATCTAGGTACCTGAACCTAGTTGACCTGAACCTACAGGTCAATTTGCGGGTCAGATCAGGTCGACCTATGCAGTGACCTGAACCTATGTGCAGCCTTAGACGGGCACAAGCTCGGGGACGGAGCGTGGCTTTCAGCGCATGGACTTGGGTCCCGTGCGGAAGGTCCTCGCATAACAGGGTGCCCCGTCCTCATTACCGTTCGAGGCAGACACAACACTCCTGTGATGATGCATAAGCACAGAAGATACGGCCTTTCAAGTTGCTACAGCCCTCGAAACACGACTAGTAGAGGGGCCATCAATCAGTATTGGGTGAAACAGGACGGAACTGTTGGCTCACTCACCATGAGCACGCGACTGACAGCCAATGATGCAGGATACTGTCCTCGAGGCCGGACATGTCCTCCTCACAGGCGCCGCAAGTGTGCACCAGAGGGGATCACGGGTGGACACCGACGTGCATACATGAGCCGGGCACGTACCACTACTGCAGACTCACCAATGAGAACCGGATAATCAGCGGTGGGTTGACGGATACTGCCTTCGTGCAACAGACTCTCCCACAGATCATGACGGGAAGTTGATGAGAAGAGCTCACCTTGTGAGGGAGAGCCTAGAGAAAACCCGTGTCACGCACTCCTATATCCTCAATGGCGAAAATTTCCCGGGTGGCGAGTTGAATGGTCCATTAGGCCGAATCCCTAGCTAATGCACCAAGGCCGAGTATGTTCACCCAAGAGACGCAGTACACCTATAGCCAGCAGGAGGAGAGACCGAACACAAGACAGACCGAGAGAGGAAGCAAGGGGAAGTGACGTGGCAGGAGGAAACTCGCGTTAGGCGCTTAAGGACGATTTCCTAGCGGAAGCCAAGTACGAAGCGCCCGCACGACGCACTAAGCGCTCAGCCTCTGCGATATCCCGCGAGCATGAACACTGTATACAGCCGTAACAAACACAACTCTGGCTAGGGTATGTCAAGGGTATGGTGGGTCCATACGGGTTTTCACAGGTTAGGCGCCCGGGTACGGGTACAGGTCTCAATTGGGTGACCCACGCTGCACCCGCGACCCGTCAAGCGCCTGGGGACCAACACCTGTCTTTTTGGGAATGCATATCTCATCCGTCTGTCGGCTTCGCAGACTTGGCCAGCCCAGCAGCGGAAGTGGAATTCATCAGCCACTGCATGCCAAATATAGTAGTATTGCATAGTTCCTCAGTGCCTGCAGGCGTGCAATGTATCTACAAGTGTTAGGGCCGTGCGGGCTTTAAGTCCGGAACCGGTCGGAGTTGACAGCTCCGAAGCGCGGGAAAGTGGAGCTCCGAACTCCGAAGGCACGGGAAAGCGGACCTGGGCTTCGGAGGTCGGACTTGTCGGACGGAGCGGAGCGAAGGTCCGAACGGAGGCCCACACAAGAGAGGACTTCAGCGAAGCTATTAGCAACACCAGAGACCCTTGCCACTTGTCCTCAGATTTCGGAGGTGGACAGGTCCAATGTCCGGAGGTCCGACGCCGGAATGTCGGACTTACCGGACTAGGAAGGTCAGAGCTACCGGACAACGAGCGGAGGAAGCGGAAGAGATAGATTCAGAGGGGAGTAGAACAAGTGTATGGGGTAACGAGTCAACGAGATATCCGAACTGAGTAGCTACAACATACCAGCTACGTATATATAGACTACGAGCTAATTGTTATGCCACAACAATAAGAGCGGACTAATAAGGAAGGTAAAAGCGGAATAAGGTCGGAGTTGGGGAAGACAATAAGGCTATTGTTTTAATCGGAATAGAAGCGGAAAAGCGGAGTAAGTAAGTCCGAAAGTCGGACAAGCGGAGTTGAAGTCCGATAAGTGCGGAGTAAGTGGAGTTAAGTCCGATAAGAGCGGACTTAGCGGACTAAAAGCGGAGTAAATGCGGACCAAAAGCAGAGTAAAGCGGAGTAAAGCGGAGTTGAGTCCGCAGGTGTCGGAGGTCGCACGGGGTGTAACAACAAGTGTCCGTAGAGGCTGCAATCACATCAAAAACCCCGTCTCATTGCCTTCCCCTTCCCAAAGTCCCTCTCCCACAATGGCCAAAGGCAATGCCGCTGGCAAGCGACCGCGAGCACGAAAAAGCACCAGCCCACCGCCACCGCCCGTGAAGAAAAAGAAGCCGTCTCAGGAGAAGACCACGAGCGCGGGCAACAGTGCGAAGAAGAGTGCACAGCCCAGCCGTGCAGCAGCCGCGCCGAGCCAGCCGAAGGCGTGAAGCAAGGTGCACGCAGGTGCGCGCAAGGAAGACGCGATCGACCTGGACGCGAGCGGGGAGTTGTCCAACATGGACGATGAAGCCGGTGCTGAGGCCGAGGAAGAGCAAGAGGAGGAGGTCGACGAGGATGATGAGGCCCTTATCGGTATGTTCGCATCCGAGAACGCGCGCAGTGTCGGCATACTGATCAGTACATCCACAGAGCGGCTTCGGAAGGGGTGGAACTCCCCTATATACGCATTCTACCGCGAACCCACGGTTGAATACACTGGCGCGCAGGGGCGGCGTGCGCTGTCCTTCAAGTGTGCGGCCCGGGGGTGCGACGTTTTGGTCAATCACTACCTCGACAAGGGGGACTCCGCTTCTACTGGTAACCTGCACCGCCACACCAAGCGGTGCTGGGGGGATGACACTGTGCGCGCCATGTCAAAGGCAAAGAACGTCGAAGTCGTCCGTGAGAAGATCATCGGGTCGCTGCTGCGCGATGGGTCAATCACCGAAATGTTCGAGCGCAAGGCCGGGACCGTCACTTACAGTCATCGCCCGCACATGCGAGTCGAGACGCGGACCGAGTGCGTGCACTGGGTGGCCGAGAGTTTGCGCCCGTTCAAAATCGTGAAAGATCGCGGCCTTCTTTCGCTGCTGAAGACCGGCCGACCGGAGTATTACGTACCTTCGCCTTCAACGGTGTCGCGCGATCTGAAGGTGGTGTTTGCGCGGACACGCAACCGGATCACGAAGGTTCTGCAGGTCAGTAGGGTGCTTTACGGTATCTACGGAGGCCGTACTCACCTATGCCAGGACTACGACGGAGATCTCCACTTCGCAACGGATGAGTGGTCCGTGCCGAACCATCACGCGTTCATGGCGATCACTGTCCACTTTGTCCAGGATGGCAAACCCGTGTGCCTGCTGCTTGATTTCATTGAGGTTGCCTGGGCGCATAGCAGCGTGAATCTCGCAGCTGCGTTCGCCCGCGTCCTGGAAGAGTTTGGTATCCAGGAAAAGGTCCATTAGTTTGTGACAAGTACGCATGGGCAGGTGTGCTGACCTCTGTGTGGCTAGGTCCTCGGGGTCACCTGCGATAACGCGACCAATAACGATACGATGATCGACAAACTGATGAGCCTGCTCCCTGAGTTCCCGGCGACGTCAATCGCGTGCGCTGCTTTTCGCACGTCCTCAACCTCGTGGAGAAGTCGCTAATCAAACAATTTGACATTCTCGTGGAACGGGACGAGGCGGAAGCTGAAGCCGACGAGCGTGAACTCGAGGAGCTCTTGCGTGAGATGGAGAGTGAAGAGCATACCACTCAGGGTGAGGTTGACGCGTCTCTTGACGAGGACGAGGAGGATGCGGGTGACGATGACGACGATGAGGTGGATGCCATGGCGGATTTGAGCGACGAGGAGCGGGCAATTTTCGAGCGAGACGTCCTCCCAGTGAAGCTCGTCCTGGCAAAGGTGACGGTGGTCCGCATACGGTTCAAATGTTGTGCACGTACTAATTGGGCCCCGTAGATCCACAAACTGGCCTTCAAGATTGTCCATTTGACGACCAAGCTCCTCCCAGCATGGAAAGCCCTTCTTGAGGGGCTGGGCAACGCCGGTGTCTTGATCCCGCGCAATGTGCGCACGCATTGGAATTTGACCTTTGAAATGCTGGACAGCGCACTGACGCACAGGAAGGAGCTAAGTATGTTGTGCAATGAAAAGGCGAACGGGTTGCACGCGTTTGAGCTGTTGGACGAGGAGTGGGAGATCGCGCAACAGCTGCGCGACATCCTCAAGGTGTGTTCGCGTACAAACCTTAATACCGCATTTGGCATGCATTGACGCCCGCGCATGGCATTCCTCGCCACTACCTCTACCTCCTCCTAGGTCTTCAAAGATGCCACCTCCTTCTTCTCGCGTGCAACACCCAACCTCGCCTCTGTGATACCAGCCATGGATCACATAGACGCTCATCTCACCTCCGCAAGTCTTGACGACTCAGCGTACGACAACACAATACGAGTCTTGGCTAGGCTCGCAAAGAAGACACTCAACAAATATTACTCGCTCACCGATGCATCCAACGCATATCGGATCGCCATGAGTAAGTACACCCTTGTCCCTTGTCCCTGACTCTCTAGTGCCGCAAGCGCATCCGCGCGTGTTCGTTCGCGTGCTGCGCAGGTTCGTTCGCGTGCCGCACGTGTTCGTTCGTGCGTGTCCATTCGTGCGTGTCCGTTCGTGCGCGTTCTCGAAGCTCTTTGAGCGCGGCAGGCTGACTATGCTTTGCAACTAGTACTACACCCCCGCTACAAGATGTCCTACTTCAAGAAGATGAAATGGACAGATGAGTGGATCGAGACCGCACGCATCATGGTAATGGAGGAGTACACGACACGGTACTCTACTCGCAAGCCGCGTGAGCCCACCAAGAGCGCATCCAACGTGTCGAGCACCAGCACGGATGAGAGCAACGCCGAGAGCTCGCCCGGCATGAAACCATCGCGCCGCGAGCGTCGTCGCGCGTCAAAACGCGCCAAAGAGGCTGTGCGTGTCTTCCTATGTGCCGGTCCATTCCACTCATGTCCCGTACATCTAGGCCGCGGAGATCAATATCTTTGAGGCTATGGAGGAAGAAGACATCGCACCCAACGAGCTTAGCGATGAACTGACCCACTATCTGAGCACAGACCCAGAGCGCGTGAAGGATGCACTCGAATGGTGGAACGACCGATGCACCTCTTATCCCAACCTCTTGCGCATGGCATTAGACTATTTATCCATCCCTGGTGCGTCGTATGCAAGGTCATGCATGCTCCTTTTATACTTACATGACATATTACAGCCACATCCATTGATCCGGAGCGCACATTCAGCTGGGGTCGTCTTGTCCTCCCGCACACGTGCAACCGGCTCTCTGCACAGAGTACCCGCGCAATCCTGTGCGTCGGGAACTGGAGTCTCGCCGGGTATATACGCCCCTCGGATGCGCGCAAAATCAGCCAGCTGGACGACCTAGCCGGGGACTCAGACGTGGAGATGGATGACGGGTGGGATAGGATAGATACATCTGCTATGTCTACTAATGTAGTACTCTCGTTGGGCCCTCGTCCGCCTACGCATACACCACCGTTGTCAGTCTTGCTCACACCAGAATACGGCCGTGTGCACGCGCTCCTTGTTGCTCGTGCGCTGAGACGGTGCGCGCGAGCCTGCGCGTGTTCAGTCTTCGTGTATCGCGTGCGAGCCTGCGCGTGTTCAGTCTTCGCGTATCGCGCACGGCGCGCCGGTTACCACTACGATTGCGCGCGACTCTTATTATGCCGCGCCCTCGCGCTGTTTGTGCGTGCACGCGTGTCGCGGGGATGCTTTGATGGACATTGATAAACCGTGCCTAGGGAGGGAGGTGCTGTGAGCGAGAGATCAAAAGGACATCCAACAATAACTCAGCTTGCTCTTAGCCCATCCTCCCCGACCCTCCTCTCCTACAACCACGAGAACCGACAAGCCAGAATGCCATGGCCGCAGACAACGCCCGTAATGCCGACCCAATCGTTCATGAAGGGCCCGAGCACGACAAAATCGGCCTGCGCGGCGAAGATCACCTCGCGCGCGCTGGATCTCCAGATCCCGCCTCACGGGCGTCTCCATCGCCGCCGGTCGACGTGCAGCTGCGATTCGAATACGACCCCTTTGTTCTGGAGGCCGTGGACGACTTGTTCAATGTCGGGTTGGTGATTGAGTGTGTCAGCGAGCATGCTGGGGAGGAGATTGCACCCGTAAAGGTCCGTTTCACGAGATATTGACTACTCACATAGTCAGTTCAGCTCGTAGACCCTTTCGGCTTGTTCCTTTAGATCTCCCTCCCTTCAACAGCCGCGCAAGTGCGTGCTCTCGGTCTGCGCACCTGGGAAGTGGCCACAGCCAACGTTCTGGCAAGGTTCCATGGCCGGCTGTCCAAAGATCAGCAAGATGCACTCGCCACAATTGGCTACGTCCACCACTGGTTCACACAATCCCCAGTCGACGCGCGGTACAATGCCGCATGGCGCGAATACCGCGAGCTCCTCCGTACGGTGTGTGTGTGATGGGCACATGTCTGCCCGAGACCCCGGGCGAGAACTTGGTGCACAACATCGCGCTGTGGGCGCGTGCCTGCATACGGGTAAGTTGTATTCAACTTCACGCGTGTACACAGCTATACTCATGGCTCACATCTATTGTGCTAGGACGCATATCCGCCGGAAGTGATTGTTTTCGGCCTCTTCGACTCAGAGACCAGTTCAGAGGGTGAGGATGATGCCGAAAGTGATGCTGAGGGTGTAGATAGGACACCAGGTGCACATTAAGTATGCTAATGAATGTATACATGTCCGAATGGAGTCCTACAACCAATAGCTTGTGTCTACGTCGTGCTCTTCTCTGCCAGACACGCCAAGACCCGTGACGGGTAGCGCACCCGCGGCACCCACGGCACCCGGCGCCTGTACCCATACCCGTGGGTGCGCGGGTACAGGTTTTTGGTGGGTACGGGTATGGGTCAGGGCAACGGCACCCGGGGGTTGACCCGCGCTACACCCTAACTCTGGCTCTCTCCTGTGATACAAGGCTGTGCGTTAGGATGATCTTGACATCTCAGTCATTCTCTACAAATTTTTCGATGTAAGTAATCTCGGGAGTGTCTGGTTGATCTGACATGTCTGATTTGTCTGGCGGTTTCACCGTCAGACACACCAGACCGTCAGACTTATGCAAAAGTACTGATGACGTGCTTGAAGCTGGGAGTAGCTCATATGTACTCCTTTCTCTGGCTCCAGGGTCTGCCCAGCTAATGAGACTTTCTGTTAGGTCTCATTACGACCCAGTTTACCTCCTCGACACTTTCGAGATCACACCGCTTGATAGCTTGATGGAAGGCGCCTCAGTTAGTAATATCCACTTGGCACTGTAGGATATCCCTCCGGCCAATTTGACAGGGGCTATATTATATGATGTGTACTATTGGCTGCTACAGTGCTGTATATTCCTCTCGGCTGGTTTGCTGATGCCCTCTGCATTCTGTTAGCTCCTTGTGCATCAGTGAAACATGTTCACCTCTTAGGGCTCTGTATCCTCTGTGTTAGAAGTTACAGTGGTTGCAGGGGTTTCAGGAGTTAGATGATATAGAACCTCATCAGTATTTCTGCAAAGTTCTGAAAAGGTCTGACCCAGACCTTTCAGACCCTGTCAGACCCGATTCAGACCTTGTCAGACCGGTCAGACATTCAAACGCCAAAATGGGATTTTTCGACGACCAGACTTGGGGACCACTGTACGGTCAGACCCGTTCAGATGTTCGGTTTTAGTCAGACATGTCAGAGTCGCATAAGGGAGTGTCGAGACGTTGTATATTGCGCATATCCGAAGCAAAACATTCGTTACATGGCTATTTACAGCCCCTTGAGCGACGGGTACGCCTGGCTACTCTAATCCCAGGCCGTTCAGTGCATCTGCACGGGACAGAAGCCGGTCGCCGTCAGACATAGCCGCACGGGAGCGTGTCATGAGCGGGAGCGAAGCAGGGTGGTGGCGCGCTGTGCGAATCCGGTCGTTCCGTGCACCCCCTCGAGCTTGCTGTGCAACTCAGCCGCGGTGTGCGTTTCGGGTGCCCGCCACATGAGGGATAGGCCGCCGACGCATCTCACTGTCTTGCCCCTACTCGATACACTGAGGGGGACAGGCGCGGAGAGCGGCGGGTGCACTCTGCCCAGCGCGAGTGGTGTTATGCTGTGAGCCGTGCCGCCGCTGAGAGGCCAAGAAGCCGTGTTCGAGCACGGCAACGGCGGGAAAGGGGAGCAGGTTCCTCCTCGTCAGTGTTGACTCCGGCAGAAAGCAGCATAACAGGGGGCTTGAGTATGTGGTACTGTACCTCGGTGATCACACGCATAGGGACTTGCTCCTTGCTCGTCTGCGTGGTATCCTGGATGCGCGGAATAGGGAGCTTGGGTTCGAGCTCGGCTCACCTTGCACGTCCGTCTTGATTGTCGCAGGCGTGACACAGAACGGAGGAAGCAAATGTTAGGGGGAGGACGCCTCGTACCGGTTTGCACGCCGAAGTCCGCTGTCTCAATCTCCTGACCAAGGTCCTCGGCGACGGGGGAGCCAGTAATGCCAAACTCAGCTTCTTCTGCAAGCGTCTCAAGCATCCACACAAGCCCACAGGCAGTAGGAAGAGCTCACCTTGTACAATCAAAGCCAGAACAACCGGCATCGCGCAGGAAAATTTTTTGGTCGCAGAGCGAGGTTGCTGGAAGGGTAAGATAGCCGGACGGTAGGCCTCTGCCAAATTTGTTGACCTCAAGGAGAAGCCATAGGTGTAGCTAGCATAGTATGGAGGCTCCGAGCGAGATGTTGAAGAGAGGAGGCGAGAACGGACGACGTGGCAAGAGGGAACCCGTTAGGCGCCAAACTGGACGATTTCGCGCTGTAAACCAAGTACGAAGCGCCCAGGCTGTCTTTCAAGCGCCCATCCACTGCCAGTGTGCGCGCGGCATGCAGCGTTAACAAACTCTCTCTCGACTCTCTCCTATGACGAGGAAACACATAGTAGGGTGCCAATGACACTGCCAACGGACTTGCACCAAATTCATAATGTATGTAATTTTTGAAAGTGTTTGATCCATCTGACAGGTCTGAATGTCTGACCGTTTCGCAGTCAGAGGCGCCAGACCGTCAGACTTATGCAAAAGTACTGATGCTCTCACAGAGATCTTCAGAAGGTGCAGAAAATACAGAGCTGCAGAGACTTTCTTAGGCAAGCAAACACTATAAATTTGCATTGTTTGTTGAGATCTATGTATCATGTGCAAACGTGTGATGTAGACACTGCACAGATATACGTAAAACACCTCAGTCTATCCAAAACCTTGGTGCCTCTATGATGCTACCAACCTCTGTGATCTCTAAATACCTCTGCAATATCTGAATGCCTCTGTAACCTCTATACATATCTTGCCAAGTCCATCAGATGTTACAGGATGTTACAGGACTCACAGAGGAAAACATGTTTTGCTGATGTGGGCAATGTGCCTGGTGTAAACTCGGAGCACATATTTGATCAGTTATTTGCTTTTCCGTCGCACTCTGTAAGTTCTTGCATAGATTTCTCTAGTATTGCTTAAGGCAGGTAGGGAACTACAATATATTCGTAGCCCCAGGCTATATACTCCGGAGCGCTGTAGTATGTTCGCAGCAACCGGCAAAGTACGGGTAGAGCTCGTAGCTTATGATGTCAGTGGGCTGTAGCGCCCTACAGTACCTCGCCCGATCCGGCGGGCGCCTCACAGCGCTCTGCCAGACTCGTAAGTAGCGCCCTGCGGCATCCTGCATGCGAGTAAGGGTTTTGCTGATACGACAACGAGAGCCACCGCGTCTGCTTCGAACCGCATCGTAATACGGGAGCGAGGCCTCGCTCCCGGTTCAGATCGAAGCTGGATTGGACGTAGGTATGTATGTACACCGTGACGGCGGCACAGAGCAGACAAGATGAGGTAACGAGAGACTTCCAGTGTGGCAAAACAGACAGTGACCGAGTGGTATGGTATGGAGGGGGCCGGGAACGGGGCCGGAGAGAGCTGAAGGAATGAGTTAATAATACCATGAACAAATCCCAGACAGGCGGAGGGCGGGATGCGAGATGCGACGGTGATGAGGAAGATAGATAGTGAAGGAGTGGGTGCGTGCCCTGGACGATGAATGATGATGCATGATGACCACGACGAGCCTCGAGGGAATGATAACAGAACCAGCCGGCGAAAGAGCGCGGCGAGCCGAGAACAACGCGCTACGACGTGCGCGCCCCGCCGTGCGGGGCAGCAGACGCGTCTACACGCGCGTCGTCCTCGTCCTCGCCGCCGAGGAGTCATACGTACGCGGCGCTCTCGAGGCCCGCCTTGCTCACGCGGCGCATCGGCTGCAGCGTCGCCTCGTCCACGGGCGCGCGCCGCGCGTGGCGGTATCGCCCCGTCGCGTCCTTGATCTCCATCTCCTGTCCCGAGTCGCCGATCTGCGTCGCGTCCATCACCGGCGGGCCCGAGTCGCCCGCGAACGAGTGCGGGAGCGAGAAGAGCGGCGGCAGGCTCTCGCGGATGTGCTGCGGGCGCCGCCCGCCGAGCGCAACGCCGTAATTCGTGCCGCCGTTGCCCCCTCCGCCATTGCCTCCCCCACCATGCGCGCGGTCCGCATCGCCATCCGTCTCGGCGCCAGCGGAAGAGGAGGGTTTGACGACGCCGACGGACTTGCCGCCGAGCTCCTGCTCCTCGAAGGTCATGAGCTCGGAGACGAAGCCGATGTTGGGCGAGATGCCCTTGCGGCGCTCGAGCACGAAGGAGTAGGCGCGCGAGAGCGTCCAGTGGTTCGCGTGGATGAGGTACGCCATGACCGCGGTGACGGAGCGTGATTTGCCAGCCTTGCAGTGCACGTACGTGGGTGATGAATGCAGTCGCGCGTCGTCTGCCAGGGAGTCATGTGAGCGGAGAAGGGGGATATATGTAACGGGAGGACTGACCAAGGATCTCGCAGACTTCGCGCACGCCGCGCGTGATGTTGTCTTCCTCGACCGTATCGCGCATGGGTATGCGAATATATCGGTCGAAGCGCTCCCGCAAGCGCAGTCCATGATCATCATCACATTCGATGGCGATATTGAGGATACGCTTGACGCCCATGGACAGCAGCTCCTCCACATGCTCTTCTGTCGTGAGTTCCGGCCCGAGGAAGAGGAAGTTGGGGAGGATGGTAGATACGGTGAAGTCCGGGAAAGGCTCCTCGGTGGTCGGAGGCTGTGAAGAATCGGGGCGCGCGGTGGAGGGTGAACGGGAGACAGGCGTATGTGGCGTATGTGGTGTCCTGGGAGTACTAGGTTGCGCCCAAGATGGTGATGGTGGCGGAAGAGAGTCGGGTCCCCACGCGGAGCTCGCTGAGAGCAGGCGCGCGGATCCTGGTGGAGACGGGGCAGGCAGGTCGAGCCGTAGGTGGGAGGGCGAACGTGAACGCGAGCGGAGGCCTGATGGAGGGGCAGCGAGCGTAGCAGCTTTCTGAGGCATCTGTAATCTCGGCAGGCCAGCATTGAGGCGCTCTGTGGATGTGGTGTCGAGCTTGCGGAGGGCGGGGATGCTTGGTCTGCGCGGCGGTGGTGGGCGAGAGAAACCGAGCTGGGAGGGAGCGGGTGAGGGAGCGACATGGCCAGATGGCTCTTGCCAGGGGCTGATAGCGGCAGGCATCATGGGTTTTGGCGAGACGGCGGAGAACTCGAGCTCGGGCAGATCTCGAGGTCGCGTTGCGACCGAGATGTCGAGCTGGAAGAGCCCCCCTCCGAGCGTTTTTGCTTTCTGGGCCTTGTGTGGACGGGCATCCGTTCGGGCGTGATTGGAGAGTATGTGCTGCCGCAAGTAGGGATGCTGCTGTGCTGCCGAGAAACCGCCCTGCAGGTAGTCGACTGTTCCGTGCTCGAGGAGAGGCTCGACTAGATTGAGGAGTATCCAGGAGGTCGCTTGGGGGTTCATCCTCTCCTGCTCGTCCATCGACTCGTCGTAGACGATCACGTCTCCATCCCAGTCACCGTTGTTCATCAAGTCGTCCCAGGAGTGCTTGCCTTCCTCGGTAGTGATCCATTGGCGGAGGGCGGATATGTCATGCAACCCACCGTTTGGCTTCTTGGACCGCTTGAGGATCAAGCTCGGAATGGTAGGGATATTGACGCTGTGCTCGAGGCGATCGGCGAGGTATGCTGGGGTGGAGCGGGTATCTATAAGTATTGGGCGGGTTGGGGCGGTGACCCGGGATATTAGGAGAGCGGGCTCGATACCGCCGGCCACTGAGGAGGCCGAGGATGAGGACCGCCAGTCGTCAGGTTCGCTGTACAGCGCGGACGTGGGGGTGTAGTACACGCTCGCTGGGCTGAGGCTGGAGGCGGGACTCGGAGAGCGGTTGTCTCGCACGCTGGAGGGAGAACCATTGTAGGGCGAGGCAGCCTGGACGCGTAGACTGGAGGATGAGGAGCGAATGGGACGTAGTTTCAGATTGCGGTGGACGCTCCTGCGTAGCTGCTCGAGGGCTGCGAGGTCCCTAGAGATATCATCCGAGTTGGGGTCTGAGTCGGTCTCTAGAGTAGATTGGGAGCCAAGTGGAGAATCCGATGAGGTCGAGGAGGGAGAAGAGAGCTGGAGTAGGTCGTCGTCATCTGGCGGGTCGACGGGGGTCTCGAGTTCAATGATAGTATTGGATTGGGAGGGGTGCTTCACAGACTCAGTCTGGAGGCGGAGGTTCGGGGGACGGCCCTTGGGCATGGCGAGCCGAGCAGTGCGAGCGCGCAGAGGTCAAGAAGGTCGAGAACGGCGGCGAGGTGAGGGCGGGGATGAGGGCGGGGAGGGCGGCGTCGGGGGCAGGGCGTTGAGTGATGGCGGGATTCGCGATCGAGTTTGTGCGTGCCAGCGCCGGAGCGCAGGGGCCGGGACACTTATCTGCATATCTAAGGGGTGGATAACTCTAAAGCGTAAACTCGGGGGAAATGCGGACAGAGGCGCGGCGGATAGACGCCCACACACGTCCACCGCGTTCCTCCTCCCGTCCAGCAGAAAAAAAGCGTCCGTCGTCGTTCTGCTCTCCCCCACCATGTACAAGTCCTCCAATTTCCGCAAGGCCCAGCCTCAGCAAGACTCCACCTCCTCCAAATATGGCCCCCAGGTCAAGCAGCTCAAGGAAGCGTTTCCCACATGGAAAGAGCTGGGTACGTCACGTACCTGCCCGAGACACCCCCCGCACCGCTCAATCCTCGCCCCCCAGACCTCGAGTCCCTGCTCGTCGAAGTAAACGGAGATGCTGAGCTCGCTTCCATGCGTATCCTCGAGGGTAAGCCTTTCATGCCGTGTCTCACTCGGTCGTGTGGCCAACAGCAAGTGTTCTCCAGGCCACGCAGAGCAATGGGGCAACGTCACTCGCAAGAAGGACAAGAAATCATCCGCCCCGACCTCCTCCTACTCCAAGGATGCGGCTGCTGGTAGAGAGCGCGGTGACTTCCGTGGTGGCAGAGGCGGACGCGGTGGTGCCAGGGGCGGGCCTGCTCGCGGCGGGGCGCGCGGTGGTGTCTCAGCTCGCGGTGGTCACCACGATGTGAACGGCCACAGGCCTAAGCCGTCCCAGTCTGGGGAGGCTCCCAAGGACGCGTCTGCCTTCGATGCTGCCGCTCCCGCTGCAAACGGTGAGGCGACCGATGCTGACGCAGACGCGTCCTCCGCCTGGCACTCCAGCACCCCCACCACATGGGGAGGAGATACTGCCGCTGTCAACGGCGCAACCTCTCAGCCTACCCCCGCACCTGCTCCCGCTGCCCTTGCGCACGCGCCTGCACCAGGACCGGCTGCCACGAAGGCGAACGTCACGCCTGCTACCTCCAAGCTCTCCTGGGCGCAGATTGCACGGTATGCGCGAATCCGTCGTAACACCGGCGTTATCTGACCTGTATGACAGCAAACCCCAAGAGAAGCCTGCCCCTCCTCCCGCTCCTGTCGTTGCACCGCCACCCGCCGCTCCTTCAGCCCCCACCCCCTCCCCTCCCCAGGCGCAACAGCAGGAACCCTCTCCCCCTACCGAAGCTCCGGAGCCACCCACTACCTCTACCGGATGGGAGGAGCCCACCACCGTGCAGGCGCCTACGTGGGACGACGAGCCTCGTTCGTCGCAGCCGGCGGAGCCGGCGCCTGTTGTGGAAGAGGCGAAGCCCGCCCAGCCCGAGCCGAAGGTTGTCGAGGAGCCCGCCCCGGAGCGTGCTGCCCCTGCAGTCTCGCCCGTAGCGCCCCAGCAGCACTCCCCCGAGATCGCTGCAGCACTTCCCGCCAAGCCCCTCACTCCTTCCATTCAAGCCCGTGCCACTCCCATCTCGCACCGCGCGCCCAAGTTCAAGACCACTGACCAGCCCGTCGTCATGCCCGCCAGCTTCGGCTCGGGCCTTGAGAAGATCGGCATGCAGTTCGGAAGCTTGAGCCTCGGCGGAGAGGACATTGACTCGTACGTTGCTTCCAGATGTCGTCGGCGTATCGCTCACGTCTTGCAGGCACGAGCCCGCGCCCGTCGAGCAGAAGCCTGCTCCGCCGGCTGCACCGGAGCCCGTAGCTGCACCCGCCCCTCCCCCTCAGGAGCCTGCCGCTCCCATCGCTTCGCCCCCTTCGCAACCGCCTCTGACCTCTGGTTCGCTGTTCCAGAACTCCCTCCCTCAGCAGCCCCAGCAGCAGCCCCAACAGCCCCCGCAACCCGCTCAGCCTCCCCACATCGCTGCCCAGGCCCAGCAGCCCACGCTTACCACCTCCCTCACCCAACCCTCCCTCTCCACCCAGTCCGCCCTCCCCTCGTCGACGTCGACGTCGGCGATCTCCCCCTACTCCCAGCAGTCGCAGGCGCTTTCCCAGCAGTCGCTCGCCAGCCACCAGAGCCAGCAGCCGCAGGCCCAGTCGCACCACTCGTACGGCCAGCACGGCCTCTCTGCACACCTCGACCAGGTTCAGGCCCAGCAGCAGCACGCGGCGCCGGCTCAGCCCCAGCAGCCGCAGGCGACTCAGGCACAGAACCTGGGCGGCGGTCCGTCGTCGTACTTCCGCCAGCCCGAGGCGCCATACTTCCACGCGCCCACTCCTCCCGCCGGCCAGAGCCAGGACAGCCCGTATGGCTCGTTTGGACAGCTCAACCAGCAGGTCCAGCACCAGGGCCAGGGCTCGCACCTCGGCAACTTCGGTGGTGCGGACTACGGGTACGGTGACAACCAGAGGGTATGTTCTATTCCATGTTACATTATTTTGTCGTCGTGTGCTCACTTTCGTAGTTGCCGCAGCAGCAGCAGCAGCAGCAGCAACAACAGCAACAGCAGCAGCAGAACTTCTATGACTCGTACTCCGGCCCGACTGGCTTCGGCAACCGTAGTGTCCTCAGCCACGACGACCTCAAGGGCTTGCCCGGTTCCCAGCAGCCCCACGCCGCCCCCGGTCTTCCCCCAGCGAGCGCTCAGTCCTCGCAGCAGCACCCTCCATCCTCCCAGGCAAGCAGCCAGGGCCAGCCCAACGCCGGCCAGGGCCCGCAGCAGGGCTACCCTCCCCCGCTCCCCTACTACTACCCCTACCCGCAGAACCAGTACTACGGCTCGCCGTACAACTCCGGCTACACCGTCCCGCAGCCGTTCGTCAAGTACCCCACCGTCTTCCAGGGCCCGCCCGGGCCCCAGTCCGCGCCGTCCCCCGCGACGAAGCAGGGCCCGAGCGCCGTGCAGCCGCAGTCGCCGTACGGCCAGGGCCTGTACGGGCAGCAGCACCCGTCGAACACGTACGACGACCTCGGCTACCAGCACCACGCGCAGCACTCGGTCGGGCAGAACGTGAACGTCGGCAGCGGCCTCCCCTCGTCCGAGTACGGCAAGCACCAGTCGCTCTACGGCTCCGGTTCGCAGGGCATCCAGGGCTTCATGGGCCTCGGGCAGTCGTCCGGGCCCGCGTCCGGGCCTCCGCTCGGCCAGCGCGCGAGCGGCGGCTCGCCCGAGGCCGCGTACAAGCCGTACGGCGGGAACGTCGGCGTTAAGGACGTCGGCGCGGGCGTTGGCGTCGGCCAGGCGGGTGTCGGTGTTGGCGTCGGCCAGGGCCCGCAGGGCCGTGGCGGCGTGCAGCAGCCTGGTCAAGGCAGCTTCTACGCCCAGCGCTTTGCGGCGAGCCAGGCGGGTGGGCCCCAGGGCGGCCAGGGCCAGCAGCCGCAGGGCCAGGGCCCGCAGGGACACCTCGGGTACCCGCAGGGCGGCTCAGACGGGAGCACGTTCTACTCGTACCAGCCCCGCCAGCAGCAGGGGTACTGGCAGTGAGCGAACGATGCTGAATGCTTGATGCTTGATGTTGGACGTGGTGCGGACGGAAGTACAAGTACGATACGTATACGATGGTAGTCGGTTCCCCCTGCTTACTGCTCCTGATGCTGCGCTGCGCCCCTCTACTCTCCGCTCCGCCGTGCCGTGCGTGCCGTGTTTAGTTTTCTGTGCAGCTTGTTCTCTCGTCCGATACGCGTGTGTGTGGTCCGCTGTCTGTGTGTTTGTCTCACTCCCATCTCATCTCCGTCTCTTCTCTCTCTCCGCTCCTCTTTCCCTTTCTTCTCTGTCTGTCCTGTCTCTCCTCCACTCTCGTCGCGCTCTGTACGTTACGATGTAATTGGCCGCGACGACTCGCGAGCTGATGCAAAGAATGCCGCGTAAAGACAGTGCTGCTCTGCGTGCGTGTCCTTCCGCAAGGAAACTGGAACGTAAGAATACCATGCGTACGTCGAGGGACTGACAACAATGCTGCAAACATGAAGCAAGACTGCATGCATAGTACCCGACAAGATAGTGCACACTGACTGAAAGGTTACTTCTTGGTGAAGAAGGATGTGATCTTCGCAGAAGAACCAGCCGCCTGATCCGCCGCCTTCGTTTTCCGGGGCGTTGCAGCCTGTGAGATAACGAGCTCAATAATAAGCGGTAGGAAATACGTTTGTGATGTGGACATGCCTTGGAAGATTTGGCGGTCCCAGTTTTTCGCGTCTGTCACCGGGAAAATGAGCGGTCAGCAGCCTGATGTGATTATACCGCAACGCGAGGCAAGCGGCTTACCTCAGGCGGAGTCTCGATACCGGCTTCCTGCGTAGCTTTGCTGCCTCGTTTCGGGGTCGACGATGTTGCGGGCGGCTGCCAGTGGAGAGAGCACGACCGCTAGATGAGCGAACGTCTACCGAGGGACTGATGCGAAGCCAGCTTGCCTTGCGGCCTTCGCTGTCAGCTGCGCCGCGCTCCTGCGGCGGATCGTCGACGTACTCGACGTCCGAATCGTCTTCCCACGTATTCAGCTTCTCCACTTTCGCCCTCTTCGCTGCACTCCCGCTCGCATGCGGCGGAGACGCTGTCGACTCAGACTTCAGCTTCAGATCCGCAGGAGACGCTCTGCGTTTTGGGGGACGCTTGGCGGGCGTCGAGGGACCCGGGTGTACGGCGACGGTATCTTTCGATGCCGGTTGCGATTGCTGCTTCTGCTGCTTGGCGAACATCGCCTGGATGCCGTCCTTGCGGTCCTGGATGGGCTGTACGAATGTGGGCGACTCCGTCCCTATCTTTCCAACTTCCTTTGGCACCTGGTAGCTGTACCCCGCGCCCGGCGTCAGCAAACCATCGAATGGATCGTCGCAGAGGCCCCGACTTTACGCCGAAAGTAACAGCATGATGAGACGTACCAGACGAGGGAATGCTCCGCCGCGTGGTAGGGCTGGCAGAGCTTGGTCAACTCGGGGGTCCAAGTGCCCGAGGATGTGTCGAGCCAGGTAGCAAGCGCGTCCTCGTCAGGGAGTATGACGGGTTGGCGGTCGTGCAGCCAGCTGAACTCCTTGCATGCGTCCGTTGTCACGATGCTAAATGTCCATAGGGGTTCTGTGCTACCTGATTTATAGACGGGTCAATGAGGCGTCGTTGGCTGGTAGCAAGTGCAGACCTTCGAGGACGGTGCAATCCCAGAGCCCGGCAAGCAGCATCAGCCGGCCGTCCTTGTGCTTCGTGAAGTGCGGCAACCGTTCCTTGCCCTTCTTCAGCCACTCGTAGTATCTATATGCCGGGTGGCGTTAGTTGCAATCCCCACCTAAGGCGACTGAACCGAGGGCAGGGGAGCGGACGTACCCCTCGCAAACGACGGCGCAGCGCTTCTTCCCCTTGATGCTCGCCCACATGCCGGCGTGGCCCTCGACGAGCGCCTCGCTGCGGGCGTTGATCGTGTTGAGCGACTTGTCCTCGTGCTTGCTGAAGTGCGGGACGAGGCCCCACTTCATCGTGTGCAGGATGAGTAGCTCGTCGGCTTGCGAGCGAGCAGACTCCGACTCGTTAGTAGCCACTGCTGGCTCAGGGTGGATCTCGGCTTGTGGCGCGTCGTGTTGAGACGTTCCGGGCTGGGATGCATGTTCGGATTGGCCCTGAGAGCGTGAGGGTCCTGCGGAAGGGGCGTCATGGCTCTGGTCTCGTCGACGGATAACAGGTGCTTGCGAGCGCGGCGCGACATTGTGTCTGCAGAGGGCAACGTTCAGAACTCAAATGCTTCATCTTGTGAGCTTTGCGGCATCCAGAATGTACCTGGGGACAAAGTTGTTACGGCCGACCCACTCGCCGACGCGGACGTTGTATCCGTGCAGCTGCTCGATCTCTTCAGGCTGTGCGGTCAAGAAAGGTCAGGACTTAGGTGTTAGTTTACGTGGACTGGTACGAGGCAAAGACGTACTGGAACGCCCAAGGAATACCGCCCGCACATCTCTGTGAAGGCTGAATGTTTGCCACGGTGATGTGTTGTGTCTCCGACAGCCCGCCACAATGATACGGGTGCTACTTAATTGAGTGTCCCAACGGACGAGAGAAGGAGTGCTAGCCCGAGCCAGTCGCAAGACCTTGTAGTACACCGATGTGAATTAGAACTCAGAGGAACCTATGCAGCAGAACGAGAGATGCACCGAAGCCGCGAACCCCATTCAGAAAGAACGTCATTTTGGTGGCGGTGCTCCGACCTACTTGTACAAGGAAGCGCGCGTACATTGTACATCTGTGGCTTCCGAAGATCTTAGCGGGAGATGGTGCATATATGCATAACAGACGACCCGGGGCTCACTTCTCCACCACCGCATGAAAGGGGGCTATGAACAGATTTAAGCACGCTCCCGGGAAGGTGACTCGCACCAGATCAAACCTACCCATACTACCCACCTCATCGATTTCGCCATCGCTGAACGCACGAGAGCGGGGCGCTGGTCCACCATGGACCGGCAGAACATCTGCTAGCACCGTAAACGTTGCATATTCGCTACACAGTCCACCTGTCTTGTACTTGTATTCATACGGTATCCGACACGTCTAGTATCCAAGCCCGCTCCCGCAAAGCAGCTGCAGCAGCCTCCGCGGCAATACACGTGTGTACAATACTTGGTTCTTCTCTTCTCTTCTCTTCTGCGCCCTTTCCTTTACCCTTTGCCCCTAATAGTTTCTTCACTCCACTTACCCATTACTTACTTCCCAATCCCTCCTCCCACTTCCCTTATCCCGCCGAGCACCCAAGGCTGCTACTGGGGAAGCGGACGGGGCCGACGCGAGGGCGAGACGCGCGCAGACGGCGCCGCGCTGCTGTCATCATAGTCGCTGCCCTCTGCCATGAGCTCCGCGTGGCCCATGCGCGCGAGCTTCTTGTCGAACAGACGGTGCCGGTACCCGCTCACGATGCGCTCGAGCAGCTCGGACGTCGATACGCCGGGCGTGCGTCGCGTCGGGAGGAACTTGCCTTTGGGATGGTTAGCGAACACTACGAAAGGTAGGAAGGGGAAAGGGGGTTACCGAGGCTTTTGGCGTAAGCGTAGACGTCGTCGTGCCCAAGGGAGGCGTATGGGTCTTCGTCGTGCGCGACGTAGTCGATTTGGTACTGTAGCGGGTCAGTATGTTTGTTCTTCATTTAAGACTGGTTTGATCGACGTACCTGAAAAGAGAGATAATCAGTATTCGGACGC
Source organism: Trametes villosa (assembly GCA_002964805.2). Taxonomy (NCBI): domain Eukaryota; kingdom Fungi; phylum Basidiomycota; class Agaricomycetes; order Polyporales; family Polyporaceae; genus Trametes; species Trametes villosa. Next base: position 50,924 of record PUDQ02000131.1, on the reverse strand, counting down.
GCAGTAGTAAACACGGATGTGTATAACAGATGCATCGGTTGAAGGCCGGCGTGTGCGCAGAGGCTCGAGTGCAAAATACATCACGTACCTTCTCGATGAACGCGGCGTCGATGACCCAGGGGGCTTCTGGGACGACTTCATCCACCCACCTACAATGCCTCACAGACTCGCACCTGCGCATTCGTTAGTACTGTGCAAGTGTGCATAGCGCTAGCGTACATACCTCTCGGCATGCGTCATGATCGGCAAGTTCTTATGCTCCTCGCACTGCTCGTCCGAGTTCACGCCCACCAATAAATGCACGCCGGAAATAACATGCGGCAACGCGTCCTCCGGCGCCGGGAACGCCAGCTTCGCCTGCCTCAACTGCAGCGCATGTCCAAAGTGGAACAAGTCATACACCCCATCCGCATAGATGCGCACGGGGCGATCGGCCGGCGGGGGGTTGATGCGGTACTTGCGCGCGCTACCCAGCGGATCGGTGCCCGCGATGCACGCGCGGGCGAACTCCTGGATGTCCGCCGGCGACAGGTTGGCGGGGTTGAACGCGCTGACGGCGATCGACGCGGGCGCGGGCTCCGAGGGCGCGAGCGCAGGGGCCGTGGGGGAGGGCGTGCCCTGCGCGCGGGGCGGCGGCGAGGCGTCTGGAGTATCCGGGGCCGCGGGGTCGTCCGATTCGTGCAATACGGACGAGGAAAGCAGGGGCGAGGTGAGCGTGGAGGCGATGGAGGAGGGGTAGTGCGCGGAGGAGCCGGGCGTGTCGCGCCCGTGGCCGTGTCCGTGGCCGAGGCCGCGGGTCGTGTGGATGGACTCGACGTCGCCGTCGTAGGTAGGCGAGTCGATCCCGCCGTCGTCTGATGAGACGACGGTGGCAGCAAGCGCATGGCGCGGGCGCGGGCGGAGGGCGGCGGATGCGCCTGAGCCCGCCGCGCGCGAGGCAGACGCAGAGGCGGAAGCGTTTGTACGCGAGGCGGCGGCGGGGGAGACGTGGATGGAGAGGGAGGAGGCGCCGTCGTCGGTGAGCGGGTCGTTGTCCTCCTCGGAGGCGTCGTAGGCGGGGGAGTCGAGGACGGGGCGGTTGTGGGCGAGGGAGTGCTTGGTGCCGAAGGAGCGCTTGGAGTGGAGCACCTTCTTGGGCGCGGCCGCGGCGGCGTTGGCGAGCGTGGACGCGGTCGCGGGCGAGGACGCGGCGGCGGGCGGGGTTGCGCTGGAGAGCGCGGTGGTCGACGATGTGTCCATCGTCGCAGGCGGGAGAGAGACAGAAGCAGAGAGAGAGAGATGGGGAAGAGGGAAAGGAGACGGCCCAGATGATCGCGGCTGCATCTTTCTCCACATCCCCCGACTCCCCACCCACACCGTCCCCCCCTCCCTCATCAACGTGCGTCCGCTCTCGCCATCGCGCACGCGAACTCGACCATGTCTATTGCCTCCGAGCCTGTCTGAATATTCCTCTTGCCCTGCTCAGCAGGTCTACTGCTTTGCCTGATCGCCTCTGAGATAGTAACCCAGCGCAGGTACGCGCTTTCAAGGCCCGCGCAGGCGAATTTGATCGGAGCCTGAATACGCGCCCCAGCGCCCGATCCCGCCTGACGCTTCGCCACACCCACCGTCGAGTCGCAGCCAACGTCGAGCTCGCCCCTCGCCGTCCGCGTCCTGCCTGCCCTCTTACCCATCTTACTCTCGCCATGGACAGCGGCGCGAAGAAGATCCTCGAGTCCGTCACCGTCAAGACCCTCCACGCCCACAACTTCGCCCGCTCCTCCACCCAGGCCAACCAGGTTCTCACCGACCTCCTCGCCCGCTACCTCACCCTCTTCGCCTCCACCTGCGCAAAGTACGCCGAGCACGCCGGCCGCCTCCGCCTCTCCATCAACGATGCTGCTCACGCGATGGACGAGCTCGGCACCAGCGTCGAGGAGCTCTCCGAGTACTGCGCCACGGAGGGCAGGGACATGGCCCGCTACGCCGTCCACTCCTCCAAGCGGCTCGAGGACCTGGCCGAGCTCAAGGGTGCGTTCTGCCTGATGTGCACGTCGATGTGCACGCGCTTATGTGCGAGCATGCAGCGCAACTCGCCCTTGGCCTCGGTGGCGACCTGGATGATCGCATACCCCTCCACTGGGGCCCCGTCCCCGACGACCTCCCCTCTGAGGAGGAGGAAGAGAGCGACTTTGACGAGGTAGAGACCCCAGACGAGCAGAGCGTACACGCAGACGTGAAGATGGCCGAACACCATTCCGAAGACGAGGACGTGACGATGGACGGCGCAGAAGTCGTGCCGCCCAAAGACCCGCTGACGCGCCCCCCGCCCACGCCCCCATTACCTCTCTCCCCCGTCTCCAACCCATCCTCCCCACCCCCACGCAAACGACAAAGGACAGCAGGCTGGCAGCCCCCAGAATATATACCCGACTTCCTGCCACCCTTCCCAACCGACGAACCACGGCGCTCCCCAAGCCCTGCACCCCCCACCGACCCCACCGCCATCGGCGCAAATCCAGTCAAGCTCGAGCGGCCCAACACGCCCCCGCTGCAGCAGGCCGAGGTCGCCGCCGCAGCCACGACGTCCTCCGCGAACCCGTCCGCGGACTACCTCTCCGTCATCCCGTACGAAGAGTCAACGCTCGCGAAGCAGCCCGCGTGGCACCTCCCGCAGGCGCCCCCGCCCCACGGCAGCAGCGCGGCGAACCGGTCATCGATGCCCCTCCCGCAGACGCAGCCTGCGCTCCTCGGCGCGTACCACCACATCCTCACGCACCCGCCGCCTGCGCGCGCCGCGGCGGTGAACCCGGCGCGGTACCGCGCGGCGCTCGCGTTCCTGGCCGACGCGGAGGCGAACCCGCGCTGGGACGCGCCGACGACGCTGTTTGGCGCGACGGCGCCGAATCCCCCGCGAGTCGCGCCGATGCCGCCGAGCTACGCGGTGCCGATCGGGAAGAGCCCGGGGACGCCGGAGGGCAAGGAGAAGGAAAAGGAGGAGGAGAGGCGGCTGGCGCTCCCGGGCGCACTACCCAGGACGATCGCGATGTGCGAGCGGATCGTGCCAACGGTGAGCCAGCCCGGGTCGAGGCTTCCGAAGCTGGCGAGACAGGTGCTATCGGTAAGTGACTATACATCTACAAGGGTGTATGCAAATGCTGAGGGCTTATGTGCTTCCAGGGCCCGGTGTACGCGCGCACGACACGGTTGACGCACCCCCCAGTGCTGCAGCGCGGCGCCCAGAAGCTAACCTACGGTCCTGGAGTAAACGCACCCTGGAACGCGAGCTTCTCGCCCATGCCCGCCGCGACGCCCGCCCCCGGCAAGGGCGCCAAGGGCGGCGACGGCGCGGGCGCAGGCGCAGGCGGGGTGAACGGCGTCGCGGCGAACGGGAAGGAGAAGGAGAAGGAGGCGCCGCGGCCGCTGCCGGACGCGCGGCTGTACGCGACGTGGGCGTACGAGCAGAAGGCGTTCGAGGACGTGCTGGTGGTGCGGCGGCGCGTGGGGAGCGTGCACGCGCCGCAGCCGCCCCAGGCGAGGAGCGAGAGCGTGAACTGAGCGCGCTCGCAGGGGTGGGAGATGGGAGCGGTCGAGGGCGTGATGTCGAGCGTGATGCCGACTGTCAGTGGGGGGCGGTTGGCGGCGCGCGGAGATGGCAGATGGACGGTCTCTCGCGGGTCTTGCAAGCCTCAGAGTCGGTGGACGGGTGCGCGGGTTGGTGTATGTGGTGTACGACTGTGCGGTGCGCTGTGTATTATTAGGACGCTCTGCAGTATATCGACCTCCTTTCCACGAGCTCTCACACTTTCTAACGAACGGCGCGGTATACGCTGGAGGGGATGCGTGCGAGGACGAGCAGGGTCGGTGGACTCGGGCTCGATCTGATGCATGATTGCTATGGTGAATGGCAGTGACACTTTGGCCCCCGCGCCGGCGCCTCGCCTCCCTCGTCCTTTCCTCCGCTCCGCCACCTCCTCTCCCGTCCCCCTCCTCGCCGGCCCTTGCTCTTCTCGCTGCCTCTGGTAGGCCCCTTCGCACTCGCTTCCTCTACCCACCCGCTCGCTTGCTTGCCGTACACACACCAAGAACACAGTCACGATGCGCTCCTTCCTCCTCGCCGCCCTCTTCTCCCTCTTCGCCTCCCAAGGTCAGTTCTCCCCTACTCAGCTCTAGGCTATCTGCGGGTACAAGTGCGAGTGCTGACGAGTTGTGTGTGTGCTGTGCGTGCGCGCGTGCAGTCCTGGCGCTGAACATCACGCTCGGCGCGGTCACCGACATCTCCGCGTCCCAGTTCCTCGCGCCCGCGGACGCCTCCCTCGCCCAGTGCGCGACCGAGTGCAACGACGCCACCGCCAAAGTCACCGTACGTCCCCCTTCCCTCCGCCCCTCCGCCCCTCTCCTCCCCTCATCTCTCTGCTCCTCCTCTTCCTCTCTCCCTACCCCCGCCTCCTCTTCCCCTTCCCTCTCTCCCTATCCCTGCCCCCGTCCGGGGCAGAGGGTAGCCGAGGGAGAAAGGGACAGCGATGGAAAGAGAGGGAAGGAGTTAACGTTTGACACGGACACTGACGTGCGCGACAGGCGTGCGGGAGCGACGACGGCTGCCTGTGCAACAACGCGACCGTGCCGGCGATCGTCAAGTGCGAGCAGTGCATGTTCGCGCAGCTCATCCACGACAACCGCCGCCCCACCGACCCCCTCGCCGGCCAGACCTCCGCCCTCGCCGGTGTGTCCTTCCCTGCCGGTGTGCCATATATGGTTTCGAATGCTAACGGACGTGCGGGGACAGCGTACTCGGCGGCGTGCACGCTCGCGAACCACACGATCGACATCCTCACGAACCCGATCGCGCTCTCCCTCCCCGCCGACTGGGACGGCCCGTTCGGCCAGGGCCTCACCACCCTCGGCACGGTCGCCACCGTCGTCGCCGCTGTTGTCATCGGCACCGGCGCCATCACCGTCGTGAACACCATGTGAGGGGGCAGAGGGTTTCCAGCAGGGGCCGCTGGGCTGGGCCCAGCGTGGTAGTACTGTTACCGTGACGGTGTCTGTTTTCTTGTATCGAGCAGAGAATGTACGGTTGAGTGCTTTGTATACGGCCTGCGCGGATTGGTTGGCGGCATGCGGGACCCACATATTTATGCATGACGTCGCCTCGCCAGCCAGTCCGGACGGAGTCACCCAAGTTCAAGATGATACAGGGCCCTCTGGGAATGATCCTGGTAGGATGAACCACGCGGCATTCCATTGTATGACACGCGGAGTGTGAGGTGATACAAGGCGCGCAGAGGCGGGGTGGTGGGTACATGCACGGTGACAGATGGGGGTACTGCTACGGATACTGATGCTTAACGACTAACACAACAACAGCAAAGGAACCGGCCGGAAAGTGAACAGGAGATCTGCGCGCCGTTCTCAGTAAGCCGCGAGAGAGGGCCGGAGAGATAAACAAATACGTACAAGGGGGAAGGGAGCGCTTAGGACGAGCCCTTGGGAGCCTCCTTGACGGAGATGGCCTGCTCCTCACCCATGGCGGAGATGATGGTGACGAGGAGGTCCTTGCCGTCGTCGAAGTCGGTCTGGATCTGGGTGCCGAGGTCGCCCTCGGGGACCTTGACGTCGTCCTTGGGGGTGCCGTCCTGGGACATGAGGTTGAGGAAGCCGTCATCGATGTTGACCTGCACAAACGAGCGGGGACGGTGAGCACAAAGAATATGCGATATCAGTTTGATCGGGGGGACGCACGAGCTGGTATTCGTTACGGAACACGTTGGGGACGTCAACGTTGTGGGTGGAGGGCGAGAGGTCCTCCTGTAGAACGGGAGATGGTGTGAGATTGAGATCTGATCAGCGCCTGTCTGGGCGGGTGACCACTGACCAGCTTTTTGCCGGTGAAGATCTGCGAAAGACAGGAATAATCAGCAAAGGCGTCGGGATACAAAGGAAAACGCAGCGAAAGACATACGTCGATGGCGACCAAGTGGACCTTGGCGTGACCGTGCTTGCCCGTCTTGGAGGTGGACATGTCGACGATCTTGCAGGGGCGGCCTGGGTGCCGCAGCAGCACGCGCGCGGTCGAGTCAGCGTTTTCCGCAGAGACGCGTAGATGGGCGGGCAGGGGAGAGCTCACCCTTGATAACGACGTGGCCGTTCTTGCGGAGGGCCGAGCATTGCATGGGGTAGGTGAGCGAGGCCCCGGCGGAGGCCTGTGCGGGGAACGCAAACGCATGAGTACCCGAGATTGCTGTGCACGCGCAGAAAGAAAGGCGGACGGACCTGCTCGAAGTTGTGGTTGTGCTGCTCGTCGTCGGACATGGCTGGGAGAAGGAGAAGAGAAGGAGGGAGGGTGGTCTAGACGAGAAGGCGAGAGGAGGAGGAGGGAAAGATGGAGGAGAGATACAAACCCGCCCGCGCCGCCGCCGCCTCAAATGCCCTCGCCCAAAAAATCGCTGGCCAATCAATTTTCCATCTCCGAATCACTCGTGGGAGTTATCCGGGCATCCCCGAGCCCCCGCCCTAATGGGGCAGGTGCCGGCCCGTTGTCCGTCCGGCGACGCGGTGCTCAGCCTCGGCGGCGGTGGCGGGCGCAGTCTCTCTCCTTCTTACTACGCCTACTCCGCACGTCATGCACCCGTTTGGAGGGACGCCTATCTGCCCGAGATGCTCCAAGTCTGTCTACGCTGCAGAGCAGGTACGTGTCGCCTTCTCATGCACACGCCGTTAAGCTCATCGGCCTCGGTTAGATCATGGGCCCGGGGCGCAAGGTACGACGTCATGGTTGCTGCATATCTTCCCTCCGCTGACTCTCTCCTAGCTCTATCATAAGGTAAGGACGCGCAGATCGATTGCATGCACAGTGTGCTAAGGCCCAACCGCTAGCCATGCCTAGCCTGCAAGTCCTGCAACAAACGCCTCGACTCCTTCAGCCTGGTCGAGCACGATGAGGATGTGAGCCACCGTATCCCTTTGTGCCCTACCCTTGCTAACGCGTCAACAGCCCTACTGGTACGTCCAAAACCCAACTTGGAGTGCCTAACAGCTCACCGCGTCTCCAGCAAGAACTGTCACGTCAAGCTCTTCGGCACACGCGACCTCCGCCACGCCAACCTCCCCCACCGCGACGACCTTGGTCTCGGCCTCCACTCCCCGCCCTCCTCCCCGCTCCGCGCCAACACCTTCCAGCTCGGACCCGCCCGCGCGGCTTCTCCGCCTACGCTGCCCCCGCGCAAGAACTCGCAGTCTGCCTCGAATGGGTACGGAAGCTCGAACGCGAACGGCGATGGTTACAACAGGACGAACGGAAACGGGAGCGGCACCGCCCCGCCGCTGCCTGCCCGTCGGCACGCAACAGGCGGGGCGGCGCTCGACTCCGCGGGCTCAGGCTCGGGCGCGTCCCCAGGGCTCCTCAGACCGACGCGCACCCTGAGTCCCGGGCGTGACAGGGAGCAACGCTCGCGCCCTGCGTCGCTTTTGCAAGCGACCGAGCAGATGCAGCGCATCGCCGACGGCGTCGAGGAGGAAGAGAAGACGTCCAAGGCTCCTGATACGCAGGACGACTGGGAACCCACGCCAGCGCCCCCGATCCCCGTCGCAGCGGCGGTCACCCCGACACACGTCGGCCGGGGCGCCGGCGGGCTCCCGCGCACGATCCCACTCGCCCCCTCCTCCATAACGCCCTCCCACTCCTACACCCACACCCAGACCTCCTCCCCCGCACCCGCCCCCGCCCCAGTGCCCGAGCCCCTCGACCGCGAGCGCGGCCGGCGCCCCCCCGCGCTCGCCCCGTCGATGACGGGCACGCGGTACGGCGCCGCGCTCGGGACCGTCCCGCTCTCGCCCACGATCACCGGCCGGCAGTGGGGCGCGGGCACGCCGCGGTGCGGGCGGTGCGGGCTCGCGGTGTACTTCGCGGAGCAGGTGAAGGCGGTGGGCAAGACGTGGCACAAGGCGTGCCTGCGCTGCGCGGAGTGCGGGCACACGCTCGACAGCGGGAAGGTCGTGGATCGGGAGGGGGAGCCGTTTTGTCATCGGTGTTATGGGAAGGTGCGTGGTTTTCTGCGGAGACGCAAGGGTGAGGTTGAAGGCGAAGGTGCTGACGAGCTTTTGCAGAGGTTTGGGCCGCAAGGGAGCGGGTATGCGTTGCTGGGCAAGCCCGGAGGCTGAGAACATCGTATGGCGGATTCTGTCACGGCGAGATCAGACGAGACTGGAGTGCGACAGCCCAAGGACTATGTTATGATTATTTCGACGACGAATGTACCGCGCTTGTAAATGTCTTCACAACTGCTCGATGCCCCCTGATTGTGGTCTCGTGCCGCCAGAGAACACCTCAAGCTTATGGTAACCGATAGATCTACACTACGCGATTCTGCTACGAATTTACGCCTACCCCCCCGCTCTGTGCTCACGCGTAGATAACCAACAGCCCCTCGCCGACGCGCCACTCCGCCCGCGCACCATCCACATCCAGCGGCCGCTGGCGCTTCAGCTCCAGCGCCGCCCGCCCGCTCTTCTCACCTGCTGGGCCGAACACGCGCTCGAGCTCAGCGTCTGGCAAGTCCAGGTCGAGGTCGAGCGCGAATGCGGGGGCAGTGAGGGCAGAAGGAGAGGGAGATGAGGGGGAAGGGGATGAGGGGGCGGAGAAGAGGATGCGGCGCGGCTCGAGGTCGAGCGTCGTGTGCGGGATCAGGGCGTGCGTCTGATCGTGCACAGATCGTTGTGGGGGTATGATCGACGATGCGGGAGGAGAGCGGGGAAGGCAAGCGAGTGGGATCAGCAGGGCAGCCGTGCATCGAAGTGAAGCGCGTGCAAAGGGTATGATCAGACGGGTGCCATGCAGGACGGGTGGTTGGCTCGTCAGTTAGGCTTTACAGGGTGGATGTGCTGGGAGGAGGTGAGGACGTACGAGGTGAGGCACGCTGAGCGCGATGCGTAACCGGCCGTCGTCCGTCTTCGTCCAGCTCAGCGCAGGCACCACAGCAGCCACATTCGAGGCAGGCGCGTTTTGTGCCTGTGCCTTCTTGAGGATCCCCTTCGGCCCCGGACCTGGCGCGGTGACCTCCTCGATCAGCGGCTTGCTCGCAGGCGTAGGTTTACCATCCGCCGGTGCCGGGGAGATAGTGACAGCTGGGGACGCGGAAGAGGCAGAGGATGGGAGGGAAGGCGCAAGGAGCGCGGTGGGGACAAGAACGGTGCGCGGGGCGAGCTTGCCCTTCGAGGCGATGTTGGGCGTGCCGATCTGGCGCGAGAGCTGCACGCCGTACTGGGCCTCGATGCGCTGGAACGCGAGCTCTGTCAGTTCAGAGTGGGATGAGGACAAGGATCGCGGCGAAGGGGAATGGGTGCATCAGGTCTCGGACGGACGAGCGGGGAAGGGCGGGTGCGCACCGATGAGGAAGGTCTTGAACTCGGGCGAGCGGAGCGCGCGCGACTTGAGGGACGCGCTGAAGATGCAGTCGAACACGACCGACGGCTTCCCCGCTACCCCGCCGATCCACGCACGTCAGCACACACATCCATTCACAGCTGAGCGCACGAGACGCACCCTTGTCCTTGTCGGGGCGTGGGTCGGGGACGATGACAGGCACGTACCAGTCGTCGGGGTCGTCCGGGGTGAGTGCGAGGTCGCCAGCTATAGCGCGCTCAATGGCGGCTTCGCTGCGCTCGGGCGGGGCGGGGACGTTCTTGTCATAGGCGACGTTGATGAACACTTTCGTGTTCGCGGGGATGGGGAGGTTGGTGACGGCATTGTCGGGGGACGCGAGAGGAAGGGAGGTAGTGTTGAGCGCGGCGGACTTGATGCAGAAGCCGGGGGAGGGCGCGAGGGAGATGCGCGTTGTCGCGCTCGACGTCGAGGCGGATGCCATGTCGCGTTCGCAGAGGAGGGTTTGATAGGCAGTGGGTGATTGGGTTGTATTAGAGTTTACTAGCCGGTGAGTAAGTACGCAAAGCTGTACGCGTACGTATCAAATCAGCCCGAGGGCCCGTTCCCGCCGGAAAACACAAGCTCGCGGGAGCACTGGGAGAATAAAAGGCGGGCGATGGCGATAATGGGGCAGACGTTCGGGGCGGCGTGTGGCGCCACGTCGGAGACTCCCACTGTGTGGCGAGAGGAGGGGACGAAAGGAGGATTCCGACCCTGAGCGGATGGCAATGCGGCAGGCCGTGGGGGACGGCGCCGACGGTGTGGCGGAGGGGGCTCGTCGGAGTGCACAGCGAGGGACTCTTGCGCTCCGTGGGACGAGGTTGTCTGATCAGCGGGAACTACGCCCGAGCACGTTCGCCTGCAGCGAGAGACGAGTAAAGGGCGGGCGGAGAGTGGACGAGGAGGAGGTGATCGGTAGATTTGGAGCGCGATCGAATGGAATGTGGCTGTGCGAAAAGCTTTGCAGCGAATGGGTGGGTGACTCGGTCGGACGCAGAGCAGGCCGCCTCTCGTCCTCTCCTCCCTCTCCTCTCCCTCGGTCTCCGTTCTCATCCATCCGCTTCGCAGACAGCACCATGGCAGAGTCCGCACATATAGCCCAGCGTGCCCCCCACACCTTCAGATTCCGTGCGCACCCTCTCCTCCCGCGCGCCCCACTCACCCTCCTTACCCGCCCCCTCCTCCCCCAGCCCTCCCCGACCAAGACATGCCTGTCCGCGTAAACGGCCCCGATGCGACGCCCGTCCCCGAGGACGAGCAGAAGATGCAGCGCTACATCCAGGACCGTCGCGTTATCGGCGTGCGTCTTGACTCTTCCTCCCATCAATCTGCCTCCTGCCCCGCCATCTCACATCTTATCTCCCCTGTCTGACGCTTCCCCGCGCAGTACGATCCGCTCGTCCAGCCCGCGCTGCTCAGACACGAGATCGTCTCCTCGCCCGAGTCCCTCCACACCATCGCCTCCGCCCGCTTCGCCGCCGCGCGCATCAACGCCGGCAAGGACGACCGCCTCATCGTCGTCGTCGGCCCCTGCTCCATCCACTCCCCCGCACAGGCGATCGAGTATGCGAACCTCCTCAAGCAAAAGATCCCCGAGTGGTCAAACCTCCTCATCATCATGCGCGCCTACTTGTCAGTCCCATTCCTCCTTCTAGTAGACCGCTGATCATTAACCCGCTTCCGCCTGCAGCGAGGTGATTCATTGCGCCGCTCCTCCCCTTCTCCCCGGGAGTACCCATGCACTATGCTAACGGCGCCTCTGTCTAGAAACCGCGCACGACGGTCGGCTGGAAGGGCCTCATCAACGACCCCGACATCGACGGCTCCTTCCGCATCAACAAGGGCCTCCGCCTCGCCCGCCAGCTCCTCTGCGACCTCACCGCCATGGGCGTCCCCGTCGGCTCCGAGCTCCTCGACACCATCTCGCCCCAGTACATCGCCGACCTCATCTCCTGGGGCGCCATCGGCGCGCGCACCACCGAGTCCCAGCTCCACCGCGAGCTCGCCTCTGGGGTGTCCTTCCCCATCGGCTTCAAGAACGGCACGGACGGCTCGGTGCGTCTCTCGTGTGGCGGATGCGTGGCGGGTGGTGATATTGACTGACGGGGATCCGCACGCACGCAGATGACGGTGGCGGTCGACGCGATGCGCTCCGCCTCGAACCCGCACGCGTTCATGGGCGTCACCGAGCAGGGCCTCGCCGCGATCGTCAAGACGCGCGGCAACGAAGACGTGCACGTCATCCTCCGCGGCGGCACCAAGGGCCCCAACTTCGCCGCCGAGCACGTCCAGGCCGCCGCCGCCGCCATCGCGAAGGCGCGCCCCGCGCACCACCCCTCCATCATGATCGACTGCTCCCGTGCGTCGTCGTGTAACCTATTCATCTCCTGCCAGGTGCTAACACCGCCTCGTGAACGCAGACGGCAACTCGCAGAAGAACCACATGAACCAGCCCAAAGTCCTCTCCGACATCTGCACGCAGCTCGCCGCGGGCGACCGCGCGATCACCGGCGTCATGGTCGAGTCGCACATCAACGGCGGCCGCCAGGACGTCCCGCCCGAGGGCCCCGGCGCGCTCAAGCACGGCGTCAGCATCACCGACGCGTGCGTCGACTGGGCGACGACCGTCGGCATGCTCGACGAGCTCAACGCCGCCGTCGGCCGGAGGCGGGAGCGCGTGCTCAAGGACGGGCTGCGGAAGTAGTTCGTGGGAGGATGGGGAGGGAGAGGGGGGGAGGGGATGAGTGTATAGACGTAGACGCAGACACGTCCGTCGTTGTTGTACAATTGTACATGTACCCGCTTTCTTGCTTGCTTGCAATGCAGCGCCCTCGCCATGCCGGGCCTCGCAAGTCTCGACGCCTCGCTATGTCTCAGCATTTATGAACAGCCGGTGGCCTTGCCTTCCAGTCCCGCAGAGACATCTCTCATCCAATATCCAAAAAAATCATAACGGTTCGAACGACACACGCACGCACACCTCAAACGATGAGCAGGGATAAATAAGCACAGCCGACGTCATATTTTATTCCATCCTCCGTACGCTGGCGGAATTAGAGACAGACATTGACAACAGAGATGCAGCATCCGCGTGCGCGCACACGGTGGGTCTACTACAGAGCACACTACGACGACTATAGATGTATGTGACGGGCGCGGGCGGGGGTCCATTTTACCGTTTTACCATTTTACCGGGTTGTACATTATTTACGTGGCTTCAAGTTTGGTTTTCGCCGTTGGTGTCCTTGTCCTCCGGGAGGTTTTGCTTGGCGGGCAGGAGGGCGCGCGTCGAGCGCACCACACCCACAGCCGTCGGTCGCCTGAGAGCGCGGGCGCACGGCCGTGGGTCGCGCGCCGCCGGGCGCCGAGACAGGGGCGTGCGTGGGGCCGAGGGAAAGCAGTCCGGGGTGCGGGGCGCGAGAGACAGGATACGCGAGAGATGGGAGAGATGGGAAGCAAGATGATAGATACAGTTCGTCGGGATCGGAGAGTGAGTGAGTGCACAACAACAGGTCGGCGTCCGCGCAATACAGTTGGGCTGGGGCTTGGGGCCTTGAGATTTTCCTACACTGGGAGGAGAGAAGAGGGGCGTGAGCAGACGTTCGTGCGAAGGGGGAGCGGTGAGACGGTGAGGTGGCGGGTGGGACGACAGGGAAGAACGACGTGCGCGTGGCGGTGGGGTGTAGGAAAGCCCTCGGAGGCATGGACGCACAAGGTGAAGAAGGGGCAGGTGGGACCGGGGACCGAGGACTGGGGGAGAGACACGAGCGGGAGGAGAGCGAGACGCACCGTTCCAGATTAGATATGATAGCTTAGTTGTACCGGACTTGCCAGAAGTCGTGCGTACTTTTCGGCGTCGCCTCCGTCACCCCGCTCGCGCTGGGGCTCCTCACCGCCTGCGGCGGCGACTGCCGGGCAATCGGGCCAGGACCGGGGCTGGGGCCAGTAAGGGTCCGGCTCTCCTCGCCGTCGAGCTGCCAGATCGAGTTCACGCTCGGGGCGGCGTTGCCGCCGCCGCTGCCGCTGCCGTTACGACCAGGGATCGAGTTGAAGGAGGAGGTGCTCGCGTTGTGGTGTGCGTTCCCGCCATACACCTGCTGCTGGCCGGCGGAGGGGTGGGTGAGCTGCACGGGTCCGTGTGCGTGCTGGTGCGAGTGGGAGTGCGCAGAGGTACCGGCCGACGACGAATAGTGCGCGTCCTCCGACGAGCCGTCAAACGAGAGGTCCGCAGAGCTCGACGACGCCGAAGACGGCGACAACGACGGCGAGTGCACAATGTCCTGCAGGAACGCCGGCAACAACGTCCTTGTCGCCGCCGGGCTCGACGTCATCAACGCTCCCATACCAGGGCCCGCGCCGAACCGCGGCGGCGCGTGCATCCCCCCGCGTCCGACGGGCTGCGGGACGCGGGCGTTGGAGGTCTGGTAGATCGGCGACGCGTCCTTGTCGTGCTCCGCGAGCGGGAGCGGGAGCAGCATCGGGAAGTGGTCCGAGAGCGGGGACGTGTCGCGGCTGTCCCGCCCGCGGAGGAAGCCTGCACCCATGCCGGCGCCGGAGCCGATGGGCGGGATGTTCATGCGCACCTGGAACGGCGGCGCGCTGCTCGGCTGCTGCTGCTGCTGCGGGTGAGCATGGGTAGGGGAGGGGTTCGAGGGGAGCCCGTCGAGGTCGAGCGCGTTGAACTGCGTGGCGAGCACGTTCGCAAGCAGCGCGATACGCTCCGCCTGCACCGCGGCGGAGATAGAATCCCCGTTGCCCTCTGCGTCTGCAAACGAAGGCGCGGTGTGAGAAGGTTTAATCAAGAGAGAAGAGCGATGGGGCAGGACGCACAGGGGAAGCACGTCTGGCACACCTTGCGCCGCCGCCAGTTGTGGTAGTTGCACTTCCCGCACAGCCAGTCCCCCGGCTGCTTCTCCGCCGCGCCCTTGTTCCCTGTGTTGATGATCGGCGGGAACTGCGCGCGTGTCGCGTCAGACGCGCCTTGCACTGCGAAGTACGGGGGACTCACCGTCATGAGCGTCGAGTCCATGGGGCGGATCTGGCATGGCTCGGGCAGCGGCTCGTTGTCCGGCCAGTGCATCACGCACGGCGCGAGCGGGTCGCGCGACACGTTGCGCACGCGCCCGCCCACGCTCAGCGCCCGCCCCGACGGCGTCAGCGGCGGGTACTGCGGCGGCGGGGCCTTGGACGGCGCCTGCTGCATCGGCGGCGGGGGCAGGCCTGCGCCGGGCGGGCCCGAGAACGGGAAGTTCGTGAGCGACGCGGGCGACTGGAGTGGGGGAGGGGCGCGCGGCGCACTGTGGCTGCGCGTGGTGAACCGCGGCGAGGGGTTCGCGAGCGGGTAGCCGGGCGGGTGCGCGGTCTCGAGCGAGAGAGGGGGTGCGCCGCCGGAGCGCGGGCGGCCGCAGACGATGCACGAGATGTTACGCCTGCGGGTGGTCAGCGGGAGACGAGACGAGAGAAGAGTAGAAGACGTACTGGAAGTTGTGTGCACTGCAGTTGGGCGCGGAGCACCTGTGAGAGCGACGTTAGAGGCTGCTAACCATGGGGGATGAACAACTTACATCCAGTCGCCCGCGCGGAAGCTCGTCTTCGGATTCGGCGGGTTGCTCGAGATCGTGAACGGCGGCTCGCCGAACGCGCTCTGGCTCGGCGGTGCGCTGTGGAACGGCGAGCGTCCGCCGCCGGTCGAGTATATGTCGCGCGAAGGGGCCATGTCCGGGATGGTGAGCGGCGGCAGGAAGCTGTGAGCGAGGCGCGGGGGCAACTCGCGCTCCTGCTGCACGGACGTCAGCGCGGATATATGCACGCGCGGCTGAGACATACCGGGTGGTCGAGGTTGAGACGCTTGAGGGAGGGATGCATGGAGAGGTCGGACTCGAGCGCCGGGGAGACGGAGAAGATGTCGCAGCCGAGGGTCAGCGCCGCGCGGGCCTATAAACAGCAGCGAGAGGTGAGCACTGGCGAGAAGCAGGCGCGTAGAGCAACGCACGTCTTCGTGCGAGGAGAAGACGGCCCAGATCCCGCCGGGAAGGGTATTGGGGCCGCCCGAGTCGGCGTGGGCCAGCATAGGCGTCGGTGTGGCGATTTTGTTCTGACGGACAGGACATGAGGACGGTAGACGGCGCGGAGAGCGGCAGGGGGCATACCTGGCTGCAGGCGTGGGTAAAGAGGTTCCACAGAAGGTTCGTAGGCGTCGCGCGGACGTCGACGAGCTGTCAGGCGCATGAGCACAGGAGTCGCACAGAACACGGGGCAAAACGCACGCGGACGACGCGGGAAGAGGAGTGCATGAACTTTTCGCGGAGGGTGGGGGAGGAGGGGAGAGAGACGGCGTTGCGGAAAAAGCCTGAGGGCCCGCCTTGGGCGGCAATGGGCGCGGGCGGCGGTCTGACGGTCGCGGAGAGGTCGGGGAAGTCGCGCAGCTCGTTTGGGCGAGGCACGGACGGCGGCCCAGGGCGACGTGCGGAAGGCATAGGCTGGGCGGGGAGGTGAGACATGGTGGCGGATTAGTGGGTGCTAAGCGAGGGAGCGTGCACGGAGGCGAGGAGCGACGGCGGTTAGACGAGCATACAGTACGGCAGTAGGAGGTTGTGGTCGAGGACGAAGAGCGCTTTCCACCCGGCGTGGATAGTATAGCTCGACGACGAGCGGGGCCCTCCAGATCGAAAATAATCGTCGGTGGGCGATCTGAGATCGTGCTCAATGAAGGACACAGCCCCTGCGCCGTCTGCGATTGGCCCGGGGCCGCGCACCCGACCGCCGCCCCGCCCCTCCCGCCCTCCGACCGGCCCTGGCGCCCGGCGCCTGTGCGCCCGCCCCTCTTCCTCATCTCTTTTCCCTTCAATTTTCCGCTCCCCATCGATTCTGCCCTCGCCCCGGCCGACCGCTCGAGCCGCCGACGCCCCCGATCTCTCCTTCGCCCCGCCTGAAACGCATCCCCACGTGTCCGGCTCATCTTGCATGCCGCCGTCTCGCAGCGTTTAGTGTTTGCGACCGCGTCATAGACCTGCCACTCTCTGTCAGCGACCCCCGATCACCAAATACTGCGCGAGCGATGAAGGCGACAGCCGGCCTCTAGGGATTCTGTAACCTCAGCCTGTCAGCGCACAGCTAATGGTACATAGGTTGAGCGTAGGATACGTAGTAGATGGTTAGCATGTCTAGGTAAAGTGCTATTCTGACTTCCTTTCAAGTTTTGATGTCGAAGATGATGCCGGCACGCACTCGTTCCCAAATCCGGGCATAGAAGTTGAACCAGACCTTAGGCGCCGTGCCCGCGTAGTTCACCGTCCTTTCGCTGCCACGACCACCGTCGCGACTCAGCGCGACCACAATCACTCGCGGTTCAGACAGATAATCGTGCGACCCACATAACCTTACTGCTTACTTCTTCTTGCAATATACTAAAGTCATTCATACCTGTCGGCCATATCCTCTGACGTATGAGCTCTTCGGACTCAGAGTCTCCACAAGACGTGGCTACTATGGCAGATCCTCGGCGTGAGCATGAGGTGGACGCCGAGTCGTCTGCCGAAGAGAGCGACTCCTCTGTCGATACAGAGGATGAAGTTGAGTTGCCTGACATCAAAGTATGTTCGCCAGTACTTTGGTAGTCTTTCCCACTTTGGCGCACTCGCTAATATCGGCGTGCCTAGGGCGAAATCAACCTGCTTCGCAAACATCTAAAGAAAACATCGGCATTTGCACATTGCCGCGCGTACCCAGATGCGCCAAACCCCATGCTTGAGCTCAAGGGACACGGTGTCATCGGCCTGCCCCTCAGCGCTCGTACCGCATCCACATTCCAGAGTTTCGGCAACGACGACCAAGACGGTCCCAACACTACAGACGGCGTACCTCTTCGCGACGTACTTACCACAGTAGACGCGACTTGTCTGCACCGCAAGATCGATGAAAGCCAGGTGGACATGTCTTTCGGCTGCTTTTAGCTGGTCGCGAGCTGACGGTTTCGCTCCTCCAGCTCATCTTTCACAACGCGGGCTGGACGAGGTTCGCGGAGAAGGCCCGTAACGCCGCACAGATATCACTGGGTATCCATGCGTATACTCGTCTTCAGCTCTCCCACGTCTTGATACAAGAACCCAGCCATTGGTATGTCGAGCGAACGAATCTCCAATGTCTTCCCCCTGATGCTGACGCTGCGATAGTGTTCAATATCGTGTAGTTCCAACACGGTATGCGCCTCGCTAGCTCAATCTGAAGCATTCATAAACTGACGATCGTTGTGTATCACCAGCGCCCAGAGCGATCATATCCTAGGGACCATAGCCATCATCCCACCCACTCAGTACGCCGGAGGCGACGCGACAGTTACCCACGACACCGACACGACCCACTACACTCCAGCGACCCGCGACCCATTCTCCACGACCTGTATCGCCTGGCGAGCAGATGCCTCCCTCAAGTTCGAGTCGCTCACAAGCGGCTCCCGCATCGTCCTCCTCTACAGCATCACCAGCCCCATACCCCCTCCGAAGTCTCTGCTACACCCCGGCGGCAGCAAGGCTCTTTCTCGGCTTCGACAATGCTTCGCCTCATGGGAGCGCTCACGCGGCCGAGGCCGCGCGCCCCGGTGGATCGTCCGTCTCCTCAAGGACAAACACCCGCGCGTCAACCTCCGCACGGACGTCCTGCGCGGGGACGACGCCCGCCTCGTCTCCCTCATCGAAGGCTGGGCATCACCTCTCGGGCTCCAAGTCGGGCTCGCGAGCGTCACGGGTTTCCAGGTTTCGGTAGGATATGAGGAGCGGGACCCCAAGGCGCGGGACTACGGCGAGATCGACGACGAAGTGGACCACAGCTGGTCGTGGGTGGACATGGAGAACCTCGTAACCCTCCAGGGGCAGCTCTTGATCGGCGAGGTCTCGTCTGACTCTGAGGAGCACTGGGACGAGAAGATGAGCCTCACATGTCGGAAGGAGGAGGTGTTGTTGGACGTATTGGAACATGACGAGGAGGAGCTCGAGCATCACGGAGTACATCTTGTCTTTACTCTGTCAGGCTTGCACTACACTGACGACGCTTCCGTACTAGGATGCACATGTCAAAGTCGAGCGAAGTGAGTGTTCAGCGCGCGAAATGTCTCTCAGACAACGCCGTATCCTGACATTATCTCCTTCATACAGTCTACTACAGGACTGCGCTGGTTATATGGCCGTCCTGGGGAGCACGCGATCTGTTGATGGACGACGAAGGGCGTCCCCCTCCAACTCGGGCGCCACCTTCCTCCGAGCGGTTGCGCCGCTCCCCGTCACCTCTCCCTGCCTCCTTGGATGCACTCAAGCCCGGGGGCGAAGGTTACCGCGCTGTAAAACGCGAGAGGTCGGGCTCTGTTGAAATCAAGGCAGAGGATATGGCTGTGGATTAGCAGGGGTCTGCATCGTCCGCCGTCTTGAACGAGCTTGTCTGCCCGCCAGCGAGGAATTGAGTAGAACGGATGACTCGTGTGCCGGTTGTTGAATATTGAATATCGCCTAGTGTGATCAGTGCCTAACGGACGTTCTTCGTGCGGCATGGGGTACTTAGGTGACTGGGTTGCACATGGGCAAGCTCGCGAGATCGGCGCTTCGGCGCTCAGGCTCCTCTGCCGTTTGCGTCGACGTCACCGCCACACCAGCCACCAGCCACCATTCTCTCCCTACAGCGACGAGGACATATACCTGCGCTTTGACTCTGCTGCCCTGAGGATCATCATCTTCCCGAAAGATTCTCACAGCGTGCATGTTGAAAATCTGCGCTGACATGAAACTTGAAGCAAAAGCTGAAGTGCTCGTTAGCAACTACCGCGCTCCCGCACACTCATTCGTGCACTGATCACGATTTTCGCGACTTTCTCGTACAGGAAGACATCAAATCTCGTACTGACGGCTTCCCAGAGGATGTAAAGTATACGCCGAATGCGCCAGAGCTTTACACGTCAACGTCCGCCAAGAGCGAGGACCCTGATGTCAAGCTTGAGTTTGACCCGCCTATCCCATTCGTCGGTCTACCTGGCATACCCGCTCTGCCCAAAGAAGGTGCGGATTTGCATTTACAACCTGAGTGCTGAAGCTGACAAGAGTCGTGTGCTGCCGCCAGAAGCGGACGACTTTGACCTGCGCTCGGACGCGCCGGCGATTGAAACGCCCGCGCGAAGTCCCAGCGCCGAGCGCGACGATCCGGAGGACTACTACCCCGCAACGCCCAGTGCTGCAAATTCAGTCGAAGGCGATGTGTATCCGGGATATGCCTCCGTGCGGCCGCTCCCCGTTCGCGTACGTCAGGAGTGGGACATCCACGACCTCCTCAGCCTTCCGGCATTGCGCGATACAGGAACTCCTGCATTCTACCGCGCATATCCGGATGCGCCGAACCCCATGCTTGCGCTCGACAACTCTGGGTGCATCGGTCTCCCTCTCAGCCCTCGTGATCTGGACGCGTTTTGGAGTTACGGGATCGACGCCTCGCACGATACTCAGTCAAAGTTTGCGTCTGACCGTTTAACGACAGGCGACATCTCCATTCACCGAGAAATCGAGGAGAGCGAGGTAGATCGTCGCAGTTGGCCTGCCTGATTCGCCGTACGCTTACGCTGCGCGTTACAGGTCGCGTTCCGTAACTCCCGCTGGAACACCTTCGTGGAGAAGGTTTGCCAAGACGTCCAGTTGACGTTGGGTCTCCTGGGCGATACGACCCGTCGTCTCTCGCAACTTCTCGTTCAGGAACGAGGGAAGTGGTAAGTGTCCGGCCTGCTTGTATGTACTTCATGGCACTGAGGAGGCTCTTCCGGTAGCGTGAGATTTCATGTGAACGAGACTCAGTACGTACCATCAAATGTGTTAGTGTCGCGCTATTGATGTTATGGGGGTGTGCTAGCGACACCCAGAATGAACGTCCGGTTGGGACAGTCGCGATCGTTCTGCCATCTAGGTACACCGGCGGCAACGTGGAGGTGACATGCGGCGACAACATAACCTTGTATGCTCTAGGCGCGCATAACACCTACTCCACTACATGCGTCGCTTGGCGAGCGGATGCGACCGCCAAAGTCGAGCCCCTCACGCACGGCTCCCGTGTGCTCCTCTTCTTCGCTCTTCTACCCGCGGCAGAGCCGCCATTGGCGTTGCTTCCAATCGACCACCATGCCCTTGCTCAGCTGCGTCAAGGCTTATCCTCGTGGGCCCGCTCTGGAGGTCGCGGAGATACTCCGTCCAAGGTCGTCCTTCTCCTCGACGACAAACACCCGCGTGTAAACCTCCGCCACAGCGTCCTGAGTGGCGCGGACGCACAGCTTATTTCTATCCTAGAAGAAGTCGCTGCGCCACTCAACTTCCGCATCGAGCTCGCAAGTGTAACGGGGTACATGGTCGGCACCGGGCCCGAAGATAGGGATCCACGCAGTCGGTATTATGGTCACATCGACTGGGAAGTGGTGGACGACTTGACATCCGTCTCTATCGAGAAGATTGTCAACCTGCAAGGCCAGCTCCTGCGTGACGATGTGACCCTTCAGGAAGCGGATATCGCTATTGACCTAGACGAGTTCGAGAGCGAAGTATGCGATGGAGACCAGGATGAAGAAATGCTCGAACATCAAGACCTGGATGGCGTGAGTCCTGCAATTCGAATGCGCCGTCTTTGAGCTCATTCGTTCGTTCGAACACAGGAATATGTTACGGCTCACCGAAGTAAGCATATTGTCCATAACGCCGGTCATCGCGCTGACTCCTGGACGTTGCTGCCACTCTGACCTCTACACCCAGCCTATCACAGAACGGCGTTGGTCCTATGGTCTCCCTTGGGGAACGCCGATGTACTCGCAGAATTCCGAGGCGCTCTGGACTTGCTGGAGGCATCGCGGTCGTCTGTTCCTAGCCCAGAAGAAGAGAAAGCCTTGCACCTCGTCCTGGAGAACGCACTTTCCGCAGACGTCTCCGACGTTTTGCCCGCTGTCGCTCACGCTGCTCTGGCATGGCAACAAGTCTCACTATGGCGGCAGGCGGTCCAGTTGTGCGACGGGGGCGCCTCAGTGCAGTCCCTGCGATTGGCGGAAACTGCTGCGGCCTCTAAGGTCTTTGGGTTCAGTCAAGTGCAGGCGGTGTAAGGTTTCTCATCTTGGCTCGCTGTTGAAGGTGTGGAACTGACTGTTTTCGTTGACAGCGTTGAACGGGCTTTGAGCAAAGAACCCTCGACTCTGAAGGCGTATTCATTTCTACAGGAGATACAACCCGAGACGTGGGTAGTTGGAAGGAACGCGAGGACGCATTTGCGGGAGTTCATTGTCAGCCAAAGTCGGGCTATATTCGCCGCTTTGAAGAAGCCCCGCGAGGGCGAGCTACCCGAGCTTCTGGCTTCCGCACGTATCTGCGGCGGAGATGAATTCCTAGAGCAAGTGTAAGTCTTGAGATTGCGTATTCCAGCTTCTAGGATATGGAGAGTCCGGCTGACACATCGGAAATGGTAGCGTCGTTCCGCAACTCATCACCTACAAGAGTGTCTCTTTCCTCTCTATTTGCGCGGCACATCTACACCGCATGAGTGGTGACATCCATCCCGACGTCCGTGGCCGTCTTGTCGAACTCGTCGTGACAGCATCGTTGTCTGCCATCGACATGCACGATTGGTACAGCGATTCCATCGAGGAATATGTCCGACTCTGCCTTCACGTCGGGCGCAGCGACCTTTGCGCATTGATATCCTCAAAGTTAGCGACAATCCCCGCATCATGGACTACTAGCTGGCGATGGCAGGTTGTGCGAGCCGGACTGCTCCGGTTTCTCTTGTTTGTGGACAGGCGGCCTGGCGTCTCTCCGTGTCTCCCGGATCTCACCCCTGCTCGAAAACTCGCCGTGGCAGCCCTCACACACGAAGGAAATTACCAGTCATCTCGGATCGGTGCGCGGGAGTTCGAAGAGGATATCAACACTGTCACACGGCTGGTCGAAGCGGGAGCTCCCTGGGAGCCATGTTTATCCCTGTACGTCGAGGATCCTCGATCTGGAGCATAAGATTTTACCAACTAATCGCACACCCTCAAAGTATCTTGTCGAATCTCGCGACCCTTCCTTTGGAGCCCGCGCCCCTCGAGGAGATACTGCGAGCTTTGCTCCATGGGCATCCCGCACTCCTGTCGGACTTGCCGGCTACCAGCGACCTGGGCATACGCGTCCGTGCACTTGTCAACAAGTATCTGTCCTTGTTTCACGCCTCCCGAGCTGGACCCATACTTGCGCACGCTCCCGGGGCTTCGGAACCGCCTTTCATCCAGCGACTTGGTGATGCGACGGAGCTATGTCATGAGCTCGGGATGCTAGAGGAGGGTACGAAGCACATCAGCCAGGTCCTGTCTTATGCGGTTGTCCATTGGACGGCCGATAAACTGAGGACTTTCCTACCGCTCCTCGTTCCAGCGCTCCACGCTCTGCTCGTCAAACTCCAACTTCTGCCAACATCCGACCTCTTTGCCCCCCTCTTCCGCGATATCGTCGTCCATTGGGCTCGTGCCGTTATGGGCCCTCGGCCGGACAATCTCGAGGAAGTCTTCGCGGCGCTCAGAGGCGCTCTCCAACGGTGGGCATGCAGATGTGCGCTGTGCTCTTCCGTAAAAGTATTCCTTAGCGAGAAGACCGACGCAAGCACGGATCTTGACAGCCTCAGACGGAATCGACAGCACATCGAGAAGTCGTTGCAAGACCACGCCTCACCGTTCGCTCACTGGAAAATCCTGCGCACCTCGCCTATCGGCCTCACGGTACTACAGTTCTCAACATGACTACTCTGAGTATATCGTTGGCTCACTTGCATCGCTCTTTGCCGCAGATTACGAAGTCCGAAGTGGTGCTCGCGGTCACGCGATGGGAGGTATACCGGAAGGAAGGGCTGCAGCTGCTGGAAGCGATCGCTTCTGATACCGCGACACGCAGAGAAATCCTGGACTCTGACGCGGAATGGATGTACAAACTACTGGAGGAGGGTGTACCCGCGGCGCGGGCGACCAGCGCCGCCGAGCCCGAGGCCTCGCGCTCTGCCAGCCCCTTCCAAGCGCCAACTCCGCGGGCATCTGTCAAACGAGCGCGTTCGCCGTCCCCTCTACCTTCGTCCTTCGACTCATACCTACCGAACCGCGCGGATGATGCAGACCGACGGCCTGTGAAACGAGAAAGATCTCATTCTGTCTCGATCAAACCTGAAGACGTGGCGATGGATTGAGCATATACCTGTAGTTTGGCACGACGGCCCCAATGGCTATGTAACATGCTGTCTTGATACGCTCTCAATGTTGATTTTTGGGGGGTGATCATTCGTTTTCAAATTCGGGTACTGTTATTCAAGTTGGGGTTGAACCAGACCGTAGACGCCGCTGCATTCATCCTTTTGCTGCAACCTCCACGAGCATAAATACACTCACTCGCCCATACAGCTGAGCGGCCCATTCGACCTCCTCGCCTCGTTTTCTCTGCGATAGACGAACGCCATCTATATCTTTTGGCCGTATCATCTGACGTATGAGTTCATCGGACTCGGAGCCTGAGTCGCCACGAGACGTGGCAACGGCGGGGTCTCCGGCCTCCGACTCAACAATTGATACAACAGATCGTAACAAACCATCTGAGATAACTGTGCGGTCTCTATATCTCTACTACATTTTGCGTGTCTTTTGACATCGGTATGTTCAGAGAGGAATCGACCTGCTTCGCAAATATTTGAACGAGACCGCGACGTTGTCACATTGCCGCGCGTACCCAGATGCGCCAAACCCCATGCTCGAGCTCAAGGGCCACGGAATCATCGGGCTTCCCCTGAGCTCTCGGAGCGCGACCGCGTTGCAGAGCTTCGGGCGCGACGATAGAGCCCCCACGCCAGCCGGTCGGCTTCGTTACGGCGTCGTTGCCACAACGGACAAATGCGTACATAGAACGGTCGACGAAAGCCAGGTTACTCACACAATTCACAATCACTTTCAGCCTGTCGCGATCTCACAGATTCGCTACTCTAGGTTATCTTTCACAACATGGGATGGACCAAGTTCATAAATAAGGCCTGTCACGACGCGCAATCACCGCTGGGCATCCATGTAAAAACTCGTCTTCAGCTTTCCCGCATCTTGATACAAGAACCCAACCATTGGTACGTAGACCGCGTGAGCTTCCTATACCCATTCCCGAGATGCTTACGCGACTACAGTCTTCAGTACCGTGTGGCTGCAACACGGTACGTACCTTGCCGTTTTCTTTGGAGTGTACTTGATAGCTAACAATCGTCGCATACTAGGAGCTCTCATAGCGATCATATTTTGGGAACTCTGGCCATCATTCCGCCCTCTCAGTACGCCGGAGGTGACGCAACGGTAACGCACGACGCCGACTCCACGACCCGCTACGCCCCAGCCCGCGATCCATTCTCTACAACCTGCATCGCCTGGCGAGCAGACGCTGACTTCAAGTTCCGGTCGCTCACAAGTGGCTCCCGCATCGTATTCCTCTTCAGCATGACCAGTGCCATACCTCCTTCGAAGGCTCTGCCACACCCAGACGGTGACAACGCCCTTTCTCGTCTTCGAGAGTGCCTTGCGTCATGGGAGCGATCACGCGGCCAGGGCGGCGCTCCCCGGAAGGTCGTCCATATCCTCGGCGACAAGCACCCACGTGTCAATCTCCGTACAGACGTCCTACGCGGGAACGATGCCCGCCTTGTTTCTCTCGTCGAAGATTGCGCGTCATCTCTCGCGCTCCAAGTAGGACTGGCGAGCGTTACGGGCTATGAGGCCGGGATTGGGGATGAGCAACGGGACCGAAAGGCGCGGGACTACGGCGAGATCGACTATGAGGTGGACGACGGCTGGTCGTCGGTGTTCATGGAGAACCTCGTGAGTCTTCGAGGACAGCTCCTGATTGGCAAGATGCCACACAGGGGCCACTGGGACGAGAGGATGGGTATAGTAGAGCAGAAGAAGGAGATTCTGCAAACATTAGAATATGATGAGGAGGAGCTCGAGCATTACTTCGTACGCCCCGCCTATGTCAAGCTGCCTTGGACGAATTACGCTAACGACGCTCCCGTAGGCACCGCGTGTCAAAGTCGAGCGCAGTAAGTGTCCATATGATATCCCAGTGCCTACCCAATGTCCTGAAAGTACTTCCTGCATACAGTCTACCACAGAACTGCACTAGTTATATGGCCGTCCTGGGGAGTACGCGATCTATCGATGGACGACGAAGGGCGTCCCCTTCCGACTCCTCAAGCGCCACCTTCCTCCGAGCGGCTGCGCCGCTCCCCGTCACCTCTCCCTGCCTCCTTGGACGCACTCAAGCCCGGAGGCGAAGGTCTCCGTCCTGTAAAACGCGAGAGATCGGGGTCTGTTGGGGTCAAGACAGAGGAGATGGCTGTGGATTGATAGCATTGTGTACCTATGTGGAATCGAAGGACTCGAGTTGAACCCTGGTTCATGATCCATCTGTCTAAATACCACGTACAAATGTTCCTCGTACGCTGGGATACTTAAAGAATGTCTCCCCACTGCCATGGCCCATGTGGACAGTTGAACTACGTAAATAGGCGCCAGAGCTTGCCACCGGTTACTCTGCTACCACCACTATCCACGCCAGGCTCGCAGTCTGAGGCGAACGTTCGATAATCCTCATCTCTTCCGTATTTGTGCTGTCTGTGTGCACTCGGAGAACACTCGTCGTCGTCTTCATAATTTAAGCTGTGGTTGATTTCTTCTGCTCCCTTCCGCGCCGTGTACGTCCGAGCGCGGTGACGGCGACATGTCGAGCTCAGCTGCCACTACTCAACCCAAACAGGCCTGTTCTCCAACGACATCCTCGTGCCAAGGGTTCAATCTCAAAGTAAGCACATTCTTACCACACATCATGCGCCCGTATACTGATGCAGCATGCAGAAGGAGTTTCTGTCCTGCGCGACATCCTTTCGCGCAGAGAAATCAGCACTACCATGGTGCTTTCGGGTCTTCCCAGAAGCGCCGAACCCCGGCCTCCACGTAGACGGTGTCGGCGTCCTTGGCGTACCCCTCGACGCACAAGAAGCCAGCGTTGTATGGGAAACCGTCAACGCGAGCAAACACCTGCCTTCCGGGACCACCGCGCCTACGTCGTGGACTCGCGATGCGCCCCAGGTAGTACCAGGCACCGCGATATTATGCCCGTATACTGACTCAGGCATCATCGCTAGTTTCGTTTCGATAATCCCGGTTGGGATACATTTCTCTCTCAGGTGTCGCAGTGGGCTTGCGCCGCCCTTGGCGTTGGCGACTCCAACGCAGCGCAGCTTGCTAACGGCACGCTCCGTTGGCATGGGATAGGTTCTGCGTCAGTTCATTCTACATCCTCCACCTGTACAATATCACTCTTTACTCATACGACTACGTAGGGCGGACGCGTCATACAACAGTATCAGTCAGGCTGCAGCAGAGCAGACCAAGCTCGGATCCGTCCTCGTGCTCTTACCCTCACTATTCGGCGGAGGCTCGACGCGCCTACAGCACGGCGGTCACACTGAGACGTTCCACCTGGACAAACTCGTTAGCGCTGGAGACGTAGCCATACTCGCCTGGCGGACAGAATCAACCTTCGTTTCCGAGCCCCTCAGTCAAGGTTCCTACCTGGCGCTCGCATTCGACCTCGTTGGTGCCCCTCGATCGTCTACCCTAGCTCCGACCCTACGGAGCGCAGACCTTGCTCGCCTAGGCCAGCTGCTAGACGCATGGCAGCGGGGGCGGAGAGCTGCTTTCCCCTCTAAGCTCGTCTACCTGCTGAACCACAAGTACTCCCAGGCCGACGTCCGCAGCGGCATCCTGCACGGCTGCGACGCGCAGCTCGCGGCGGCCCTCGAGACATGCGCCCCCGTATATGGCTTCAAGCTCGGCCTCTCGGTGTTGACGTGTCGGCTGAAGTGGTACGGGCCGCGTACGCGCGCGCACCGGGATAGCTTGTCCACTGACTCGGAGTCTGTCGTGTACGACGACGACGCTCCAATCAAGGCTGAGGACTCGGAAAGCGAGGATGTGGGTGGTGTAGTGTTCGCTGATGATGGCGAATCCGAAGATAGGAAGCCCTCCATATCCCCAAACGAGCCCCACCCGAGCTCGAATGCGGGGCCCCTCCCATCTGGTACCGCCACATGGTCCGGGCACACTTACAACTACGACTCCGACGACGGCAAGCCGTTCAAACCCTCCCCGCCAAGCGTCGATGGATCCGACTCAGACGGGGGCTATCCATCCAGGTTCAGCTCGCCCGGCTACTGCCCCATACACTCGAAGCCCAGGGGCTCCAAACCGCCCAGGCGGATC
Source organism: Trametes villosa (assembly GCA_002964805.2). Classification (NCBI taxonomy): domain Eukaryota; kingdom Fungi; phylum Basidiomycota; class Agaricomycetes; order Polyporales; family Polyporaceae; genus Trametes; species Trametes villosa. The sequence goes on along the minus strand of PUDQ02000131.1, from coordinate 23,211 downwards.
GGGCCTCTCGTCGACTTCTCGGGCAACCTCGTGCGAGACAAGTTGGACTACGATAGCGGGAAGGAGATCATCCCCACAGCGCTGCACGACACGCTCATCGCTTCGCCCAATGTGAGGACCCCAAGTTCAATTTAGCTTTGAGTTTTCCTAACATTGGTTTTGGGCCACAGGCGCGTCTCCAATGGGATCTAGGATCTTGTAAGCATTCGTGGTATACGACGCCTCACGATGCTGATGGAAAATTCAGGGGATCGACACCTGCTGCTGGTAATCTGGCCATCCTGGGCCGACTTCGATGTTGCCCAGGGTCGTAAGGCCTTCCCGGAGGCCTGCGCGAGGTTGCGCGCCTCCTCTAGCATTCACCCTACCCCAGAGGAGCATGAGCTCGTCGATCTGGTGGCCACTCGCGCTACGCCCGAGTCCACCTGCGAAGTCATCGACGCCGTGTGTAACGCTGCGCGGAGGTGGAAGGATCCCGAGATCTGGCTGCGCGCGGTCAGGTTGTGCGATGCGGATCGGTCTATTGCCACGTTGGACCCGGAGAACACACAAGGCGCCCTGGACGTATTCGGCTTCGAAGCGGTCAGGCCTACGTGAGTCTCTGCTCTCCTATACGTCGGCACAGGATGCTCACTTGCCGGTGACAGCCTAGAGGATGCTCTTCGGCGGGACCCATCGGACGTCGCAGCTCTCCAATTCCTCCACGCCTTCGCAGCATCTAATGTAGCATCTGGGCAATGGGTCTCTGATCAGACATCCCTGCGTCTCAAGGGTGTGAAGGCGCAAATTGACGCGTTCCTCGCTCGACCGGACGAAACCAGCCCAGAAGCCATGGTAGCAATCGTCCAGTCCGCTATCTTAGGAGGGCAGCCTTCTCTCATTCTCTCCGAGTAAGCATCGTATCCATAAACGCGCGGCTATGTGTCTAACGCTACTGGCAGCATGGTTCCCAACCTCTACGCGCTGCCTATCCCGAGCCACATCTTGCGTACTCTAATAGATGAACTCCGCACTCACGGCAAGGCCCTCGACCCCGAAGGAGAAGCTTTACGGGACATCGTCCCGCGTCTTCTGCACAAGTTCGTCACGGCCTTGGATCTCGAAAACGTCCCCTCTACCGAATGTGTTGCCACGATCCTGGACGCAATCAAGTACTGCCTCGCAGCAGGGAACACGGACGCCTGCACGGTACTCCTCGCCCGCGTCGTCACTCCGGACTGGGCGATCACGGAAATAGTCGAGTACGTCAAAGACACGCTGGCACCGCTCCTGACGCGCCTCCCCTCCCTCCTCACTCGCAAGCGACAGTCGCTCTCCTCCGCCGCCTTCGCGCCCGCTATTCGGGCGATCCTTCTGCAGTGGGCCAACACCGTCATGGGTCCACGGCCTACGGAGACTGAAACGGCACTCGCGAAGCTCAACCAGCTCGAGAAATGGACGTGCACTTGCGACCCGTGTGTCGAAGTCCGCGCTTTCCTTCAGGACCAACCCGAAAGTGAGAAAGTTTGGGAGCGCATCGGGGGCACCAAACGCAAGCATGTGGAGAAGTTCCTGAAGGCGAATGCGGTGGGCATCGCGGCGTTCGAAGCCATCATGACCAGACCGCAGGGTCTCAAAGTGAGCTTCGTCTGAATGTACCACCGCGCTTCGGTCCCCTTTAACCGGAGTTCAACAGGTCTTCAAGGACGAGGCTGTAAATGGGCCCGTTCGCTGGACAGCGTACCAGGGGCGCGGCGTCCGACTTTTGAGGAGCGTCAGCTCAGATCCCGACACGCTGGTCACGATTCTCGGACCAGACGGCCCCGCCGTTGCTTCCCTCTTGAGCGGGAAAACTATCCCTACTGAGTCTCTCTTGGAGGCCTTGACAGCCCTCCTAGCTTCCGATCCCCACGCGCGGGAACTCTCCCCGATATCCGTAGACGACTCCGACGCAGAGCCCGCCTCGCTTCCGCCCTCACCAGCACCTCCAAGCACATCTGGAGGTCGAAGGACTGGGAGCGTAGTATCGTACGCATCGATCCCGACGCGCTCTCGTTCTCCAACTCGCGCGAGCTCGCCGTCGGAATCTGAGCGTCCGACCAAACGACCGAGGACTGCTTATGATCCCGAGGATGTGATAGACCTCACCTGAAATGGTCGGGGCCAGGCGTTGTCCATATAGTCGCTGCTGTGTAGTTCAACTGCTTTCTCGTGCTCTGATTGACTCTGATTTTTGCTGTGCTATAATGTTTGGATGCTGATTTCGTAGTATGCTTGTAGTTGGATATATGCTCCTTGCTAGTCGTTGAATATATGCGCGGCGTTATGGCATGAGGGAACAGGGAACCCCTAGGCACTGCGCAAGAAGCAGATATCGGATAGGCACCGCTCGTACAGTAGAAATACATCCTTGCCGATCTACTGCCCTCTGCAGATCGGCGAAGCTCATCTGGGACCCAGAATGAATGCTTTCACTCTTGCGCCAGGAACGGGTTGGCGATCTCTTCGAAGCCGTCTACCGGGCTGAGGAGCGTTATCGTCGGACCCCTTAGGACAACGAGGCCGAGGTTGCGCGTGGTGGACTGGCCTTCCGGTCCTATCGCGACATGAGTCGTCTGGCGCGCACATTACGTCTTTAACAGCGCACATACCGCTCTGCACATTTTCCTGTACTTCATCGAGCACGAGGTTCAGGAGCTGGTCGTAGCCCTTGAGGACGCCAGTCACTACCGCAGCGTCAGCGACACGCGTGCGTAACCACCAGGAGAGGCTGCTGACCTTCGCGTCCGCCGGTGAACTTGACGCGAATCCGCTCGTTCACGTACTTGGCAAGGTCGAGGATGGCCTCGCGCTTAGGCTTGTCCATGGTGGGCTGTGATCTGATGTGACCGGGGATCAGACGATGCCTGAATGCAATGGGGTGGTCGGGCGACGTACGGGCCATTTCTACCGCCTCGTGAGGCGGGGCCTGCGCCTCTGAAGCCGCCTCTGCTGCCGCCACGACCCTTCAGCACTCAGGGTCATTCGCGTGCGGAGGATGAGGAAGGGCCGACGTACTCTATCGGCCATTGTCTCGTCTGGGGGATGCGGGGAGAGGCGCTCGTGTGGAGTGCGGAGGACGACGGTGTATAGCGTCCGAGGTGAAATCTGGAACCAAAGATGGTTGTGATGAGCGCAGGAGGGAAAAGACAAAAGAAAGAGCGGCCTGCCTGGGTGGGATGCTGGACGGAAGAGGGCAGGCGGTGCGGAGGAGGAGACGCGGGTCGGGCTGAAAAAGAAACGCCCGGGGTTGGGCGAGCTCGTTCCCTTGACCCTGCTCGTCCAAGGCCGCCACTCGCTCTCCCCGCCTTGCTCGCCAACCACCACCATCGCACCCACGAATCTTGCTGATCAACCAAAAACCAACGCCCAGCCTCCTCAATCACGACCATGAACGCCAGTGAGCTCCTCGCAAATACCCTCTCGCCTGGTACGTCCATTTTCGCCCGCCCCGGCCCCGAGCCGCAGATGGCGCGTCCCTCCCTTCCATCCATGCTCATTTCTACCCCCAATCCACCCTCCAGACGCACATACGCGTGAAGATGCCACCCAAAAGCTCGAGAATGCATCCCGGGAGAACTTTGTGCGTATTCACCCTGACTCCGCCCTACGCGGCCGGGGAGGCTCATCACGCCCGGCATACAGCCCGCGTACGTTGCGATGCTCGCGTCCGAGCTCGTCAATGAGTCTTCACAGCCACACGTGAGGAACGCCGCCGGTCTTGCGCTCAAGAACTCCCTATCAGCACGAGTACGTCCCGCTATGATCTGCTTCCCCTCCCTACGCCACCATTCCAATCATTGTACTTCTAGGAAATCGCGCGGCAGACCGACTACGCCAACCGCTGGCTAGCTCTCGACGATGCGACCAAGAACAAGGTGAAGCAGGACGCGCTCATGGCCCTGGCCTCCCCCGCGGGTAAGGTCGGCACGGTAGCTGCGCAGGTCGTGTCTGCCATCGCCGCCGTCGAGTTGCCTCAGGGGAACTGGATGGACGTCATTGGGGTCCTGCTGGGCTTCGTGAGTGATCAGTCGAATACGAGCCTGCGTGTCGCCACCCTCCAAGCCATCGGATTCACCTGCGAGGCACTACAAAACGTGCGTTTGAACCTCCCTACCCGACGACCATCGCCTGATAATCATCTCGATCCAGAAACCTGAGATCCTGTCGATGCGCTCCAACGAGATCTTGACCGCGGTCATTCATGGCGCGCGTAAGGAAGAGCCTTCGCAAGAAGTTCAGCTTGCCGCTATCCAGGCACTTCTGAACTCCCTCGAGTTTGTTCGGGACAACTTCGAGCGAGAGGTAATTTCTACTACGATGATTCGAGGACGCGAGCTAAGATACATTTTCAGGGCGAGCGCAACTACATCATGCAGGTGGTTTGCGAAGCAACACAGAACGCATCTGTTCCTGTTCAGGTCGGAGCATTTGAGTGCCTTGTGAAGATCATGTCTTTGTACTATGACAAGATGAACTACTACATGGAGCGCGCACTGTTTGGGGTACGTACCCTCGGTTCCGTAGCAATGATCGGCGCTGACGCAAGTGTTTTTATAGCTCACGGTCATGGGCATGAAGCACAGCGAGCCGGAGATTGCCCTCCAGGCAATCGAGTTCTGGTCCACGGTCTGCGAGCTTGAGAGTGAACTCGCGTGGGAGGCGTCCGAGGTATGGCATCTACTGCATTTTAACATCTGGGCGCCTCGCTTACATTTCTCGATATCAGGCAAACGAGTATGGTGAAGTGCCCGAGAACGAGAGCAAGTTCTTCGCCAAGATTGCGATGCCCGAGATCGTCCCTGTTATGCTTGATCTGCTCACGCACCAGGACGAGGATGCCGATGAGGACGAGTGGGACGTCTCCAAGGCCGCCGCCACATGTCTCGGCCTGCTCGCCCAGGCTGTCCAGGACACCATTGTGGCCGCAGTCATCCCCTTCATCGAAGCCAACATCCGGTCCACCGACTGGCACCTGCGCGAGGCGGCCGTCATGACCTTCGGCTCCATTCTCGATGGCCCTGACCCGAACGTCCTCACGCCGCTCGTGAACCAGGCGCTGCCCATCCTCATCGATATGATGGCGGACACCAACATCCACGTCAAGGACACCGTCGCCTGGACGCTCGGCCGTATTTGCGACCTGCTGATCTCGACGATCCAGCCCGACGTGCACCTGCACCCGCTCGTCTCTGCGCTGGTCGCCGGTCTGCAGGACAACCCGCGTATCGCTGCGAACGCGTGCTGGGCGCTCATGAACCTCGCCGACCAGCTCGGTTACGTTGAGGGCGACGACGTGGAGAACTTCAACTCGCCCAGCGCACTCTCGCCATACTACGAGGGTGTTGTTCAGGCTCTGCTCCATCTGACTGAGACGTGGGTGGCGTTGTTCTTCGCGATCAGCCCGAGATGTTGACTGTTCTGCCTGCAGCGCGACCAGCGAGGGCCAGCACAGAACTGCTGCCTATGAGGCGATCACCTCCTTCGTCACTCACTCGACACTCGACACCATCCCCGTTGTGCAGAACACTGCAGTGACCATTCTCTTGCGCATGGAGCAGTTGCTCGGCATGCAGGTAGGGATCCTCTACTGGGCATTTCTCCAGCATGCCTCGTACTTACTCTCCACGTCAGAACCAAATCGTAGGTGCCGACGACCGCAACAACTGGAACGATCTGATGAGCAACTTCTGTGCTGTTATTACTGTGAGTAGCCAGTATATGGAACGCGATGTCGATGCTCATCCTCCCGCAGAGCGTTATCCGCAAGCTCAACGACGGCATCCAGCCCCTCGCCGACCGCATCATGACCCTCCTGCTCCAGCTGATCAACGCTGCCGGCAAGACGTCCACCCTCCTCGAGGACGCCTTCCTCGTCGTCGGTGCGCTCTCCGCCGCGCTCGAGCAGCGCTTCGCACCCTACATCTCCGCCTTCCTCCCGCACCTGTACCCGGCGCTCAAGGCGCACGAGGACACGCAGCTGTGCACGGTCGCCGTCGGCATCATCGGCGATATCTCGCGTGCGCTGGGTGACCAGACCGCGCAGTACTCGAGCGCGTTCATGAACGTGCTCCTCGAGAACCTGCAGAGCGACGTCCTCAACCGCAACGTCAAGATCTCCATCCTGTCCTGCTTCGGCGACATTGCAATGGCGATCGGCCCCGCGTTCGAGCCATACCTGAACGCGACGATGGGTGTGCTGCGGCAAGCGGGCGCCGTGCAGCCGAACCCGGTAAGTACCTTCTTGTGCATATGCAGGGCAAGGGCTCATCTGCGCCACCACCACCAGCTCGACATCGACCTCGTGGAGTACGTCAGCCTCCTGCGCGACGGCATCCTCGAGGCGTACACCGGCATCGTCGCGGGCCTCAAGAACTCGCCGAAGGTCGAGCTGCTCCTGCCGCACGTGCCCGGGATGCTCGAGCTCGTGCAGCGGTGTCTGGCGGACTCGGAGCGCACGGAGAGCTCGATCAAGCTCGCGATCGGCCTGCTCGGCGACCTCGCGGACGCGTTCCCCAACGGCCAGATCAAGCAGTTCCTGCTCGCGGACTGGATCGCGAACGAGCTGCGCATGAAGAGCCGTGTGTCGCCCGAGACCAAGAAGACTGTCCGGTGGGCCCGCGAGGTGCGTGATGCTCCTCGTCCGTTCATCTCTCAGACGCTGACGTATGTCTGTGCACGAATAGATGGTGAAGCGCGCCACCGCGTAGAACTGAGAACTCTCCAGCTCCGTAGTCCCCCACAGAATACCATACGTTCCCGTACCTGTTCCTGTTCCCGTTCCCGCGTCCCGTTCTCATCTTACATCTCGTATCTCTACTCACTCAACGTACCGCACCCAGCAATCGCCCTCTGAAGGAGGACCCGTCGCATCTCACGCCCGTAATGATCGCATGCCGCATATGCATATGTAGTAGAAGCCGCCGCAGCCGCCCGCCCGTCGTACCCACCCGCTTTGCCGTCTATAGGACCGTACTATTCTCCGCGTATATCTTTCCCCCACCCTCCGCCTCCGCCTCCTGCCATGTCTCACGGGCGCGAGCCCGCTGCCCTATATCGTATCGTTGATCTCTATCGCTGTCGGCGCGCACACCTTGTATCCCTGGGTCATCTCACGAATCATCAGCCTTGTTTCCTATACTCCTACGCCTCCAGCCTCGACTGTGCTCGGTGTATGACAACGTCGGAGGACTGTATCTCCTCGATGCTCCATGTTGAGTCGTCGACTTGGAGGTTTGCGCACTTGTTGAACTCGGTTCCGGCCCGTGGGTAGCTTCAGGGCGTCTCACAAGTCGATGACGTTGAACTTAGTGAGCCGCCGTGTCTTCTTGTTTGCATACAGCCGCCCTGTTCTAGGCCGGGACCTACACCCCTCCTACTGAACATCGCGCAGTAGCGGAAATGGCTACCCGCCAAGCTAGGCCAGCTCAGCAAGCGGAACGCAGCTCCGGGGGCCGTCAAGTCGTCTGGACCTTGCTAGCATCCGCCGTCGCGGGTCTTTCGACGTACTACTCGGCATTCTCCTCAGGCCGCCGTCCGACGGCAATCTCGTCGCTACCTACCTCATACGCTATCTGCGCGGAGGGCAACAAGATATACACAGTCGATGATGCTAAACCGACTGTCGACTGTTTCTCGGTCGACAAGAACGTCATCACCGCTACTGGAACACTCTGTAAGTGAATTCACGTTGGCTTCACAAGTTCAAATAAGCTTACACCAATACCTCGCAGTGGAGGTTCAAGCGCACTGGGATGAGTATCAGAACGAGCTCATACGCAAGTTCTACGGGAACGAGCCCAAAGCCAAAAAGCCGCTGCCCGTCTTCAACGCGCCTGCCGGTTCCATAGTGGTACCAGGCCTTGCAGGTTTGCGTGCAGTCCTGTACAAGGATTCCGACATACTAAATCGAAGCTAGACGCGCACGCGCATATTGTCCAGTATGGGTTCAAGATGCAGCTACGCCTTGACGAGACGCGGACTCTCTCAGGACTCCTGGACCTCCTGGAAGAATACGTCGCTTCACATCCCTCTGACCCTGATACATGGGTAGAGGCCATGGGCTGGGACCAGACGCGCTGGACTGACACTGACGGGTCCTTCCCCACTGCGGTAGGCACTGCTCCACTAGTTTTCCAGCAAGACACGTCTCATCCCTCTTAGGCCGATCTTGCTTCTCGACCCTCTCTCGCCTCTCTCCCAATCGCGCTCCACCGCGTGGACGTACACGCGCTCTGGCTCTCCCCGCGCGCCATCGCCCTCACCAAAGCGCACCTCAACGGTACCTTCCCCGACTCCGTCCCGGGCGGCGAGATCGTGCGGGACCCCTCCACCGGCGAGCCCACCGGCATCTTCGTCGACTCCGCCATGTCCCTGGTGCCCATCCCGAAGTGGGCGGACTGGCAGATGCGCGAGTATGCCGAGAGGACGGTGAAGGACGCCCTCGCGGTGGGGCTGACGAGCGTGCATGACGCTGCTACGAGCTTGGAGGAGTTCGAGCTCTTTAAGCAGTATGTCCCTCACTTCTAGTGAGCGACTTGTTTACTGACAGCCTGTAGGATGGACGACGAGGGAGACCTCCCGGTAGGAAAAGCCAGCCTAGATTCATCACCGGGCTAACCACGGAGTGGCGCAGATCCGGGTATATGCTATGGCGGACTCCGACAGGCTCTCCCCCGCAGAGAGAAAGGACATCGAGATACACGACCCCAGCCCTGGGGCCCGCGTCCGCATGCGCAGCGTGAAGCTGTTCACCGATGGCGCGCTGGGGTCGTGGGGCGCTGCGTTGCTAGACCCCTACTCGGACAAGCCTGATGCCCGAGGGCTGATGCGCATGCCCGAGGAGGATCTGAACAAGCTGGCGCGCGAGTGGTGGGACAAGGGCTGGGGAGTCGTAAGTCATACATATGCGATCGATCGTCATTGAAGCTGAACACTCATCTTGAACCCTTCCCTCAGAACGTCCATGCAATTGGGGACCGCGCAAACAAGGCCGTATTGGATGCGTTCGAGAAGATCTCCCAAGTGGCTGGCTCCAAGGATAGCGTTGCGCAAAGAAGGCCCCGTATCGAACACGCTCAAATTATGCGCTTGGAGGACCTTAAGAAGTCCGGCGAGCTGGGAGGTACGCACCGCTCTCAGTGAGAGCATTGTGCAGCGTCTGACGTTGCCCCCATCTAGTGCTCACAAGTGTACAACCTACGCATGCGTAAGTGGGGCGCCCATACAGTCTAGAACCTTATATCGCTCATGCTGACTGAGGTGCCAGAACGAGCGACATGTGGTACGCTGAGACACGCCTAGTACGTCTCGCCCGTTCCTCATGTCTTCGAGCATGCCTCTGACGGCCGTGCAGGGCCCGGAGCGCATCAAGGGCGCATACGCGTACCAAACCCTCCTGAAGTCGTCCCGCGATGGTGTCCTGCCCCTCGGCTCTGACTTCCCTGTGGAGGGCATCAACCCCCTGCTCGGTTTCTACGCTGCTGTAGCGAGGCTCGACGTAGAGGGGAAGAGTCCCCACGGCGAAGGCGGATGGTGCGCACCTTCCGCTCCGTGTCCTGCGATATTTGCTCGTCCGCTGATCGATTCGCCGCAGGTTCCCATCGGAGCGCCTGACCCGTGCGCAGGCATTGAAGGGCATGACCCTCGACGCCGCGTACGCATCGTTCGCCGAAGACACGCTCGGCTCGCTCGTCCCAGGAAAGCGCGCCGATTTCGTCATCTTGGACCGCGATATCATGGACGCCAGCCAGCCATTCAGCGAGATCCTGGAGACGAAGGTAAAGGCCACAGTGGTGGAAGGGAAGGTGGCGTTCGGTGCTATATAAGCGCACCACACATCGATTGCATGTCGTTGTGTGTAAGGAAACAGCTGCTTCGTCTCAGCGCTGGTGTCTCCGTTGCGATGGCTACCGGGTCGGACTGCCTGAATGGGCGTGCTGTGGCCTGTGAGCGAATCATCGATGTGAAGAGCCGAAACCCTGCTTGATCGTCCATTTCGCGCCCAGCGCCAGCGGCGAGCCCTGGTTTGTCGCACGTCTTACTTGCGCGGTAGTAGGTATGCAGCGATGGGGATCAGAGTAGTAAGCCGCGTAGGTGAAGACTTCGAGGGTACTCTACCGCACGCCACCTACAGGACCAAATAACCGCAAATCGTCAAGAGTGGCGAGACGGGGACCGCCACCGTGGTGGCCAACGCTTTCCTTTCCCGCGTCTCTCATGTCTCGCGGGCCACGGCGCCCGTCTTGCACATCGATTGTGTGGCCGGAGTAAGCATACGCTGGTGCTCCTTGGTGCCCTGGTCCACAATCCAGGCTGGATTGCCTGCCTAGTATGGCTACGCGTCCGAATCTCCACCCTGCCAGGTGCGTTCTCAGCTACCCACGCCTCCTTCCTCATCAGCTTACCTCGGTGATTGTAGCAGGTGTGTGTGCGCGCGGGAATCCTTGCGTAGCCAATCATATGATGCAGACGGGCTCCATTCCACTGCGTTTCGCCATCGGCGGCGGGTTCTAGACCTTCGGCGGAGCGCCCCTACTCGACGCCCCCTTCCTCAAACGGAAGGGCAGCCTGGTGGCGCACAAGCAACGCCCGCAACGTGCTGACAGGTTGGTACTCCGCCTCTGGGGCGTAAGTGAGAATGGTAAGAGTCTGACAAACGCGGTCCGTGCGCGGGAGCACGCTATTTGCCTCGCCACCACCGAGCTTGACGCCACGCTCCCCCGGCTGCGTATAAAAGCCTTGAGGTTTTGCCCTATCTCCTCATCCCCAGCCCCCTCCTCCCTCTCCTCTTCCTCCCTTCCCAGGTCTCCCCTCGGTGCCTAGCGGCGCATCGGCTTCACGGTGCGCATGCGTAGACTGGGTAGTCAGGCTGACCGGCACTCCGCAGCGCAGCGCATTCTAGTATATTTTGTGAGTGCTGCTCGCGTCTTCAGCAGACGATGTCTAACCATCGCGCTAGAGTGTGTGCTTCAACATGCGACTTGCCGGCAACTTGAGTTATGCCTCGGCGGCATTCTCGGCCTCCGACATCGACGCGCCACCAGCTCCGACTTCGACATCCGGCATCGCGACTCGATATCCGGCTTCGCGACTCGACACTCGACACTCGACACTCGACACTCGACACTCGACACTCGACACTCGACACTCGACACTCGACACTCGACACTCCGACTCGACTCGACATCCGGCATTCTCGACTCGACACCCGGCAGTATTTTCGACTCGACAGCAACATACCTCTCGGCGGCATTTTATTTTCTTCTCCGCCACGCGTAAGAGAGTGATGTACGCATCCTCATACCAGCACTATCACATCCCATTGACAGGCTGACGCACCCGTCCCCCACGCAGATAAGCCAGTTCGGAATGGCTCGTAGTATATTGTAAGTCTTCCGCCCTTCATCTCCTTCACCCTCCTGACACAGCCCCTTCCAGAGCGTACGCGCCTCGAGTTGTATTTCTCGTATTTGTAGTGTTTGCTTTATTATTGTCCGGCTCGAGCGGCCCACCCGACGGGTCCTCGTCTCAAGCGTCGGTGAAGACATTGCAAGGCACGGTTGATGAAGAGGGCGACGGTGGGGGATCCCGGGGTAGGGGCCGTCGGCCCCGGCGCAGGCCTCTTCGTGGCACCCGGGACTAGTACCTGTACCCTCACGGGTATGGGGAAGCTAACATGCGCCGAACATCAAAACGCTGGCGGGCCGCCTCGAGACTCGGCACCTCGGAGCGCCATGCCTGTGGGTATCGCATTCCTTTGACGTTCTCAGTCAGAGCAATAGGTGTACTGACACCCACCATGTTTTCACAGTCAGCGACAAAACGGGAGCTCACTGATCACTGCGTTGTTGGTAAATACTACAGTCTTTATGCCCCCGTTCCCCACACTGACTCAGATATCTCGTAAAGTGGTGGCACGCACGATCATGAGCAACCCCGCACAAAACATCGACGACGACATCGATGAAGGGGCATTGAGTAACTTATTACTACTTATCGAGTCGGACTAGGATGTTGTATCCTCTCGCACAGGTGGAGCCTGTGTCCAGACGCAGCAGCGGGTCTTTGGGGAGGCCTCTTGCGGCGGACGGTCGAGTGGAAGGGCATTTTCGATGTACATCCCGTGCTTTGAAATGCATCATACATCATCCCTACTGCACCTTTGGAGGTGGCACATTTTTTTGGCTCTCCGCATTGCTTGAGCAGGAACTTAGCAGGATGTCGCAATAACAGCACGAGCGGATGATCACCATCGTGTTCTTTTGTGGTGAACATCATACATGCCTTGACTCAACGCGTTCACTCAGAATCAGACACGCCGAACTATAAGAAACCCAATCCCATTAGGAACCAACTACGATAACAAACAATCCACACCCAATCGCGCAACGGGGCTAGCACCGAACGTTAGAGGAGGCATCTACTGCACCGTGATCCTCTTCGGCGCCATCTCCGGGGTCGTCCGCGGGAAGGTGACGGTCAGCACGCCGTCGACCATGCTCGCCTTGATCTCCTCAGGCTGCGCAAACACCCGTAAGCGCCGTGCCCCTCACACCCACGAAAGGGAGAAGGAACGCACCTTGATGCCCTGGGGGAGCGGGAGCGCGCGCGAGAACTTGCCGAAGCGGCGCTCGCGCACGGCGTAGCCCTTCTCGTCGCGCTCGGAGGAGAGGGTGGACTCGCCAGCGACGGTCAGGACGTTGTCCTTCACGTCCAGCTGGACGTTCTCCTTCGTGAGGCCCGGGAGCTCGAACGTCGCCGTCACGAGGTTCTTCTCCTGGTCCTCGTGCAGGTCCATCCTGTCGTCCCGCACCGCGTCAGCACACTTGTCCTTCCGCACCACACAAGAGGAGAATGCGCTTACCTTGGACGCAGGGGCCGCACTGCGGTGTTGGTGTTGCCCTGGTCCCTCGACGCGACGGCGCCGGACGCGCCCTGGCCGGAGCCCGTGCGCGCGTTGAACGCCTCGTCGAAGAGCCGGTCGAAGTCGGCGAGGGAGTAGAACGGCTCGGTGAAGAACGTAGAAAGCGCCATCTCGAGTCGTGAAGTGTCGTTAAAGAGAAGAGGGGGGTATGTGGGTGAGACGAGGAAAGCGGTCGTGAACTGTGGACTTGGTACTTTGCTCTAGACTGGGGCACCCCTGCTGCGACCGCGGGCCCTTATATGCGCCGGCCGCTGGCGGTCGCATGCGTGTCGCTGAATGTCTGCGAACATTCGAGAGGGCGATGCAGCTTGCGGTGAGCGAGTGGATGAAGTCATCCGTTGCGTCACGAGTTGCCGAAGAAAGGTCGCGACTCACCTGCACGGCATGGGCGCTCGTTCGCGATCTTTCTACAGAATTCTCTACACAGCGCACGAGGCCATGTGAAACCCGCATTGTTTGCTTCTGTAGAGGCTTGTCGGGGATGCAACGGTGAGATACCATTTCAAGAGGCATCCTATTGCTGTTGGAGTGAACGCCACGATACTACCGGGTGCATGCACGTTGTGCATGCTTTACGGGGGTTCTGGACTGAAGTGTAGGTTACAAGGCAGCACTGCTGTGTCTTCATTGCATGGTGCATATATGCGGGTATTAGTCTAGTATACATAGGATAGAGAACATGCCTGGTGCGGATATCGTCCATATGTGAGGCACCTGCCTCCCTGCCCTACTTCTGTCCTGCCCCTGGTGCAACGTAGTCGCGCGACAGATCGATCGTACCCTTCAAATGTGTGTTCGTGATGCGGACCTGCCGCTGCCGTGGCGCGGACTTTTTACCCTTCTTCTTCGCGGCGCCCTTCAGTACCGGGGCCGCGGACGCGGTCGCCTGAAGGCCCTCGTTGGCGAGGGCCTTGAGCAGGTCGACGTCGTTCGGGACCTCGAGCCCATGCCACAGGTCGTGGAACTCTGTTCCCGCGGGCTTAATCCGCCGTTCCTGGGCGGCAGAATTGGGGGATACATACCTTTCTCGACGGACATCCCGCCCTGCTCCTCGGTCGGCTTCACCTCGTTCCAGAAGACCATCCGCATCTGGCCATCCTTGAGTGTTCTCGTGACGTACACCTCGCCGTCCTTCTCGAGCTCCTCAATCGCCGTCGGGGCCTCCTTCCAGCTCTCCTTCAGCGTTCGCACGGATAGTCCGCCACCTTTGCGGGTCTGACGCTGGATCTCTGTCAACAGCGCCGCTTTATTCCGCACGTTGAAGTCATGCTATCCATATGCGGTTCTTAGGATCCTGCGAGGTGAGTTTGAGACGCCACACGCACCCGGTAGGAGTACAGGTCCGTCTTGGGATCGTGTATGACCCGATCATGACCCTTGAACTTCTCCAGTAGGACCTTGTCCGTATCCACGGGCGTATTCGTAATGATGGCCAAGTCCTGAAGACGCATGGGGTTGCCATTGGACTTGAGGTGGTTTACGAGGTAGACGAGCTGGGTGTTGACATTGGTGCCGGTACCGGTGTCGGCAGGCTGGGAGAACACGACATCTGCATCGGCAGGTCAGCCATGGCTCGCACCAAAGGCAGACACGCCGAGCAGAAGAGACGTGCTTGACTTTGGCCGCTTCTTCTTCTTCGAGGGCTCGCCATCTCCTGCGGGCGCCGCCGCGGGCGGAGGAGCAGCAGCAGGCTGGGGCTGTCCGATCCCCGGGGGCTGGGAGTGCCAGGAGGTGTAGTCTTGTCTGTGGAGAGCGCTCTTGAACGCGGCGGCGTCGCGAGCGAGGCCGGTCATGGTGCGAAGGAGCGTGGACGATGTGGTCGAGGACGAGGAGAGGTCGGTGCCGGCGCGGGCGGCTGTGCCACTGAATGGAGCGTGAGAAGAGTTTTACCTCATCCGGGCGCCTGTTGTGTGAGAGCGATCGGAGTGGTAGCGCTGGGGGCCAGAGGTTGACCTTCACCTGCGCGGACGTCGTCCTCCGCGTCCGAGTCCGCCTGGTCGACCATGGCTCACGGCGACATGTCTTTCTTCTCCAGGCCCTCTTCGTCCGCCATCAAGATCTCCGCACCCTCCGCAGAGGAGCCGTCCAGTCCGCGGCCGTCCAAGAAGGGTCCGTGTGACTCCTGCCCGTCCCATGCCAATCATCTTTACCGTCCCGCACAGACAACACCCAACGCCAGTGTAGGAATATTCTCATCTACGGGTGCGTGCACACCACATATGCCGTGTCCGTCGGCTCATCGCGTGCAGTCATTGTAAATTCCAGGATAAAGGCTGTATCTACTACCATCCGTCGGTGCGTGACTAAGTTTCCCCGGATGATCGGCGTCACTCATCCACCCCTCAGCGCGACGCGCCCTCCCCGGCGTACGTCCACATCCGCCCAGAACCACCTCATCTCACTGACGATCGAACAGCCCGCCGGACTCTCCCACTCCGGCCGCGGCTCTGCCTGCGCAGGCCGTGAACGCGCCTGTATTTGTTCCCAAGACCAATCCCGCAAGCCCAACTCCTGCGGCAGCTGTCCCAGCATCTATCCAGCCCCAATCCTCCATTTCCTCGTGCGTCGCGCCGCATCTCCCCCGGCCGTCGCGCCCCTGACGCAGCCGCCCCCCAGCGACTCCTCATCCGAGCAGTCTTCTTCTCAGCCGCCGGAGCAGCAACCCGAGGTTGAACAGGCCTTGGACCCTGATCAATATGATGCTTACAATCCTTACTCTTATGCCGGTCATGGCGAGACCTCGGACGATGGGGGACAAGTGGTGAGATTTTTGTTCCCAACAGACGCGCTCCGGGTCTAATACATTCGTCGGCTAGCCCTCGATGAATCCGTACGAGCTTCCTCCTGGTTATGATGCGGCAACGCTCGACCCATTCTACGTTCCCTCCATGAACTATCACACCCAAACGGTATGTGACGCGTCCCTTAACGGTCGATCCGGAGTTGTGGGTCAAAATGGCCCTTGCCTATGTGGATCTCTCCGCTTCCGCTAGTCTTGTGTATGCTGCGTGCATTTGCCATGCACAACACTTTCTCAGATCTATATGCTCACTCCGCCTCACAGCTCAACTACCACCTATATACCCTCCCTCGTCCAGAAGCCCTCTCACACCGATACTTCATCTCAGATGAGATTCGGGAAGAACTGCAGAGGCGTTCAGAGACTGTCCGTTCCGTCCCGCCCACAGGCCTTGGTTTACCCGAGGAACTGCAAGGCTACCACTCTCTCGTCCCGCTGGAGCCCGTTGGCGCAGAACGTCGCAAGTTCGGCAACTGGTACTCTACGCTGTATCGCGCGACTAACTCGAGCGACGGCGTGACCTACGTCCTGCGCCGCGTCGAGAGTACGTCTCCTTTCGTACGTAACGCAACAGACAATAAGCTAACGCGTGCGGTCGTTGCGACCAGACTTCCGCCTCATGCAGCAGGCGGCGTTCTCAAGCATCGAGGCGTGGTCGCGCATCCGACATCCGAACGTCGTCTCCGTGCACGAAGCGTTCACGACTCGCGCATTCAACGACTCGTGTATGCACTCCCGCTAACGCGTCGTCTTGCCCTCCTCTCATCCTATCGATTTTTGCAGCCCTCGTCGTGGTTTACGAGGACCACCCGAACGCTCAGACGCTCTACGAGGCGCACATCAAGATCAAGCCGCCCCAGTTCCAGCATGGACGGCTGCAGGCGCACTCGAACCGCGTCTCGGAGCGCACCCTCTGGTCGTACATCATCCAGATCGCGAACGCCCTCAAGGCGGCGCACGACGCAGGCCTCGCGGTACGCCTCATCGACGTGACCAAGGTCCTCGTCACCGGCAAGAACAGGTAAACCCTTACGCCTGCATTGTACGCTACGCAGCTGCTGATTATGCCTGTGTGTGTTGAAGGGTCCGGCTCGGCTCGTGCGGCGTCGTCGACGTGCTGATGTACGACATGCCCGCGGACCTCACGCACATGCAGCAGGACGACCTGTCGATGTTCGGCGCGCTGATCATCCAGCTGTGCGCGGGCAGCGTCGGCGCGATGAACAACATCCCGAAGGCCATCGAGAGCATCGGCCGGAACTACTCGGCGGACGTCAAGAGCGTCGTGCTGTTCCTCATCTCCAAGCCCATCGGCCCCAAGGTGCGTTTATTCAATTAAGCATTCGGTGGTGGGGGGAAGGCTAATAGGGTTGTAGACTATCGGACAGCTGTTTGACATGATCGGCAGTCGGTTGCTGACCGAGCTGGACGAGGCTCAGAAGTACGCGCTAAATGTCAATCATACGTGTCTTACTTGGGTAATCTGACAGCCTTACTAGCGCCGCCGACCGACTGGAAGGCGAGCTGATGACCGAGCTCGAGAACGCGCGCCTCGTCCGCCTGCTCTGCAAGTTCGGCTTCATCAACGAGCGCCCCGAGTACGTCCTCCCCTCCCCTTCTCCATTCCCCATTCACTGCTCATCTCACCACCCCTCCGCCCAGGCACAACCACGAGACGCGCTGGTCCGAAACCGGGGATCGGTACATCGTGAAGCTCTTCCGGGACTACGTCTTCCACCAGGTGGACGAGGTCGGGCGCCCGGTGGTGAATCTCACGCACGTGCTCGCGTGCCTCAACAAGCTCGACGCGGGCACGGACGAGCGCATCATGCTCGTCTCGCGCGACGAGCAGAGCTGCCTCGTCGTCAGCTACCGCGAGGTCAAGGCCTGCGTCGAGTCTGCCTTCACGTGCGTCCCTTCCTCGTCCTCTCTTCTCTTCGGCTTGCCGGTGATTGTAAGGTGCGACTCCGTGCTGACTGTGCCAATGTGCAGTGAACTGGTTCGGGCATGACGTCGGAGGGGCTGGTGGCGAGAAGCGATTAACGCGACGATGGACACGCATGGCGGACCACGATTCCTTCTTTCTAGCGCGAGAAAATATGTAGAATCGAAAAAGACTCGGAAAAGCAGACAAAATACGACTCTCTTAACCTATCCCAGCACCTCGGATGAGTCGCGACGCCTCAACCTGGTCTACCTGTGGTGAGCTGACATCCTCCACCACGGCCCCGGATACTGTGCCGATCATCCAGAGTGTCATGGTCTGCGACATCATGGCGGTGTGGGATGGTGGCATGGGCTAGAACCTAACGATATCGCAGTTTGGTGAAAGTCATCCAACTCGCGCCACTCCTCGGTTCACCTGCTCGCATACGTAGAGGCTGACGCCGATCGTATCGCTGCTAGCCACTAGTGGCAGCGGCGTACAGCGCTGTTCTCGCGATGTATAAAGGAGTGCCCCTCGCCGGACCATGCTCTCTAGGCACTCTCCCCCCTTCCTCTTCCCGACTGTGCTCTCTGAGCACTATTCCCTTCCCCTTCCTCCCGCCGAGTGCCCCACCCCCCTTCCGGCTTGTATCTGTTTTCTATCGCTCTCGCAGGGTTGCTCTCTACGCTTTCCTTCTCCCCTCTTAGGCCTTCCCTGCGGAATTGTCTCCCCGGAGCATGCTTCACTTGTGGTTGAGGGCGCTAGCAGTAAGCTCCCGACCTTCAAACCTGTGTGCGCTGTTCGCTGACCGTACCTCACAATAGCCGCCCCTTCCCCAGGTGGGAAGCCACTCCAGCTGGGGCGCCGCCAAACACCAGTAGCGTCAGCCTGGTCAATGGGCGTGTGCCGCGCCGTCACCGACGGCTCGGGGCATCTTCTCGGAGATGCCTCCCCAGCTCGCATCAGGGACACGAACCCGCGGCCACTATACGACGCTGGCGGTACGCTCCCTCATCCCTCCCCCCACACTCGGAGTCCCGGGCGCTGACGATGGCTCTGAGTAGTCGTGGCTGCCGCCACTATCTAGGGAACGAGCCTGAGGGTCTGCTGTTGTCCCATTCCTCTACTTATCATCGCGCAGATGCGCACGCGGCGATTACGGCTGGCTCCGAATGTGCGTTGCAGTTCTCTCCTTTGCTTTAACCTTGGGCTTGCTGATGCACTGCTGCACGCTCACAGCCGCTGCTCCAAGGCGCGAGGCCGTCCACTCCTGGCCTCACCACACCCGCCTTTCCGACGGTTCCCCCGTTCCGTCCGTGCAGAACTTGCGCAGAAGCGCACGCGATTCTGGCTGGTTCCGAATGTGCGTTGCGCTAATCTCCCTCGCGTCCGAGTCCTGGCTGACGCACTGTTATCTCTCAGCTGCTGCTTCAAGGCACAAACCGACCACTCCTAGCCCCTCCATACGTGCCTACCCGACTCTTCTCTTGTCTCTATCCAAGACAGAGTTTGCAGGGCTGCAAACATTTTCCGTCTCCGTAATTCCTGTTTCCATACCATTGCGCGCTGGCCGTGCTCGCCTCTTGAATACTATGGATTCCAATACCGAACGACCGTGCACACCTAAGTGGCATTGCTGGATAGCAAGTCATCACTTGCAAGGAAGAATCAAACCCACGCTGTTCAGCATAGAACAGGTATGAGCCTTGAGTAGTGGTTTTTTCGCAAGAAAGACATACTAGGTTACGGTTGAGCTGTGCTTCAGGCTATCCTATGATACACAAACGGCGAGCTATATATACAGACACGACGAGCAATCCACAGCAAGAACAGAGCACGACAACATCCAAACAAGCGCAAGACCAGAACCAAATCAACGCACACGCATTCTCTTCAACACTGGAGGCTCACCCCAGCCCTCCACCTCCTCCACCTCCTCCACCTCCTCCTTCCCGTCCCCGCCCCCGTCACCTCCTCCTCCTCCCAGAATCCCATCCACCTCAACCACACTCCCCTCCCGCTCACTCGGCGCCCGCGCCATATCCATCAGCTGCCTCCTAATCGCCTCCGCCTTCGCGCGCAACCTTCCATTATCCCTCCGCTCCCTCGCCGCCTCCGCCTCCACCGCCCGTGCCCTCCTCGCGCGCTCCCTCAGCGCCTCCCTTAGCCGCCGCACCGTCACGTCCCACGCGCGGAGCAGCGCGTCCTTGTCCTCGAGCGCGAGCTCGCGCGCCGCGAGCGCCGCCTCCTTCGCCGCGACGACTGCGGCGTGCTCAGCGCGCTCTGTCTCGAGTGTCGCGCGCAGCGAGGTGGCGGTTGTATGTGCTTGTGCGAGCTGGTCTTGGAGCGCTGTGCGTGTGCGCGTGTGGTGTTCTTGGATGGCGCGCACGCGGCCGTCGAGCCGCCTGTGCATGTCCGCTACGATGTCTGAGAAGTCTGCCAGGCCGTCCGGCGCGCCCGACGTGCCCTCGGGCGGAGAGCCTGCTGCCTCAGTAAAGGGGTCCGTCGCACCAGGATTCCCAGTAACGGGCGGGGAGTGGCTTAGGCTGGGCGAAGGCGACGGCGCGCCCCCGCTGCGCTGGCGCTTCGACGGAAGAGGCGTGATAACAAACGCGGGGGAGCGCACAGCACGGGTGCGTCGGCGATGCTGAACCGAGGGCGACTGAGGGGACGGGTAGGCGAGCGCGGCCTGCGTCTTCGGGGTGGGCAGGTCGTTGTACTCGAGCTCACCGTCGTCCCACTGCTCCGCCACGCGCACCTCCGAGGGGGCGGAGCTCGCTGAAGATGTCGAGCTCGCGCGCTGTCCGCTGTGAGCTGGCTGCGTGCACTGCAGGAGGGCGCGGAAGACTGTTGAGTCTGAGATTACTTGCCCGCCGGGTGCGCCCTTCTTCGACCTCCAGCTCGCGACGGCCTCCATCAACACCACACCCACCCAGCACAGACACGGTTCGCCGCCAGCATCCCCAACCTGGTGCTCCTCGCAAGCCACGGACGCGCTCATCACGAATATCTCCGCCTTCGTGTCCCACACGATGCGGGGCTGGGGATAGTCGTACCGACGGAGAGACAAGAGATCGCCTTGCGCCGCGGGGAAGAGCATCGTAAGCGCGGCGCGCAGGTTTTCGGTTCCGTGAGGCTGCTGCAACGTCCCTGGGGAAGAGAGGAGTAGCGCCTCGGCGTACATCTTGATGGGAGGGTACGCGCCAGCCTTCTCCAGTATTTGCTTCACGTGCGGCTGGACGGGGATAGGGCGCATGCCCAACCCTTCGATGAGTCCCTTCTCATCCTCAGAGGCGTTCTCGGTGGCATATGGGTAAAGCACCGGATCCGGGTCCGCCAACGATGTATCCAACCGCCGCCACGCCGCCTCAAACGCCGCGCGATACGCGAGCCTTCCGTCTTCCTCCATCGACCGCGACGGAGAGAGGACCCGTCCGAAACTATATGAGGGCGCCTTCGAGTCCGTCAGGATGTCCACCGCGAGCTCGACGGCCAGCTCGGGCATGGTGCAGAACGCCGTGTCGAGCGCTATCGCGAGATGCAGCAGGTACGCGCCGAACCGCGCACCCGTCGTTGCTACAGTCTGATCGTCAACGAGGTCGAGATCGCTCGAGTAGTTGACTCCGAGTGTGTGGAGCGGAGGGCCGGAAGGGACCAAGTAGCCGCGGAGGAAGAAGCAGGGTCGCGGGGCGTCGCGAGCTGCGTCAATCGCGGCTGGCTTGTAGAAGACGAACGCGGGGAGGTTCCGCCCTGGGAGCGGCACAGACCACGACTGGTGCGGGGGGAAGATGTCCCACACCGCGGAGAAGAGCAGCTCTGGGGTGTACGACGATTCGAGGCCGTTGATCGTGACCAACACCTCGTCTGTCTGCACGAGCGGCCGCTCGTGAGCAGACTCCGTCGCGCGCACGTCGGAGATGGTCTTCTCAGACATGCGGAGCACGAAACGCTCCCGGTAGATCGCCGCAACGCGTTTCTCCTTCGAGAACTCGCGCACGGTGCGCGGGGCGTCCTTGTCGAAGGGGAAGGCAAAGTCTGTATCGTCCGCAGCCTGTGAGCGACCATCCGAAGTCGTCAAGGAGTGAGTAGAGATGGTACCGGGTACGCTCTGCACCTCTGTCAGGCTGAGCGGACGCAGCTCGTATTGCCTGAGCATCAGCTCTCGCTGCCCATCTTTTGGCTCGCTCCACCCAAACTCGCCTACGGATTCGCCGACGCGTAGGGCGACGCTGCGTGCGGGATGGTTCTCCGGCACGCTCGGCCTGCGGTAGAGCTCGTTCATGAGCACTTGAGCGGCGCGGGGAAACCCGCTGCCTTTGCGGCCGAGAGTCCACTCTGAGCGCCGTTTTGTTGAGAGGTTGTGGGTGACGAAGTGCCGAAAGCTAGACTCCGAGGGTAGATGATTGTTGTAGAATGTGACAGAGAGGGCGGCAGACGGCTTGTGCTCCCATACGACGTCCAGGATACGAAAGTCGGAGGGATGCGACGTCTCCACCAATTGCGCGCGCGGGATGGTGACAGAGAGAATGTACACAGGCGTCCACGCGTCGTCGTTGAGAGAGACCGCGCCAAGGCCCGACAGCATACCCGAACACCCACCCAGCAACGCCTGCTTTCGCGCATGCCGAGAGCTGAGCGAAGCCTTGCGAAGGTCCTCGTGTGTCCAGTTCACCCAGTCACGAAGATGGCATTCTTGCAGGATCAAGTCTACCTGGTTTTGCACAAGGGCCTTTATCGCGAGTGGAACAAGCATCGACCCCAGGTTGACGGGGGACTGCCACCTCCAGCTCCAGAGCGTATTGGGGACGATGGACATGCAATGTTACTATCCCTGCGCTGGTGGGGGAGGAATACGCGGTCAGCGCATAGTTCACCGTAGATGCCTCAGGGGACTGTCGGCACAAGCTTTAAATGGGTGAGGAAAAAGAGGTATAAGAAGCCGAACGTGGGAGATGGCCGAAGAAGAGGAACATGGCGGAGAACGTGGTCGCCGTCGAGGGCGACCGCGCCGGGCGCCTGCTCCCTTAGCCGACGTCCTAACTGACCACGATGTCGCACGGTCACGTTCTTCGGTGAATACGCGTATTTTTTCGCACAACACCTGTCTGCACGGAGCGCTGCCCTCAGTCCAACGTCCGATAAATGGGGTATGTAATGGCTCGATATGAAAGGAATAATGTGTGGAATCTGGGACTATGATGCTTGTCCAACCCGTAGAAGGTATGGGAGCGCTACGTTCTCAAGGCATTAATGGGGTAGTGGTAACCTGGGTCGTTGCCATCGACCCGCCGGGGGTTCGATTCCCCCTTAATGCATACGTTTTGCGGGTGAGGTCCGGTTTCGTACACACCGAACTTCCTAGCTGGGTTACCTTGTCCAATGGCATGGTTCAGAAACCTTGACACTCCTTTTGAAGGTTAACACGGCGCAAAGGCGTGCCCACCAAGCATTACCGTCCAGACCCCACGGACAGTCGCCCGTTCATACGCCTTGTCCCCCCCGCAAATCACTGCAGTGAACGTACCTTATGGGAGGGGCAGT